>OZ030009.1:97190113-97612613 GCA_964023405.1 Apodemus agrarius | reverse complement strand
ATTCTGTATCTTTAAAATACATCTTCAGTTAATAAAAGAGAAGGAGGAGGAAGAGAGCTTGGCTTCCGCACGGGAGACGGGGCCGGGCTGAAGTGTTCCCTAAGTCCTTTTTTCTTTTTTCCTGATTCAGAGAAAGGGTCTCATGTAGCCAGGACTTGTGTGACCTCACACAAAGTCTGGCCTTAAACTTGCAGTAATCCTCCTGCCTCTTTCTTTTGAGTATTGAGACTAAAGTATTGCACCAGCACATGATTAAGGTCCCCAGAGCTTTAATCTTTGCTCCCTCTACACCAGACTACTTACTTTCCCTCTCTTCCTTCCTTCCTTCCTTCCTTCCTTCCTTCCTTCCTTCCTTCCTTCCTTCCTCCCTCCCTCCCTCCCTCCCTCCCTTCCTTCCTTCTTTCTTTTTTCAAAAAGGGTCTCACAATGGAGTTATCCCAGGGTGCCTTTGAACTCTCTGAACTCTCTTTCGGCTTTTCCTTTTCTTCTTATCTCCTTTTGCGCCCGCCCCTGCCCCTCTCTCTGCGCATGCGTATTTGTGAGGGCGCAAGCACGGGAGTATGCAGGTATGCTCCCCGTGCAAGTGCATATGAAAGCCATCAGTTGACTTTCATTGTCTTCTTCTACCCCTCTCCACTGTGTTTTGTTGAAACAGGATCGTGTCCTGAGCTTCAGTAATCCCTGGGGTTGCAGATATACACTGCCAGGCTGCTTCTGGGGTTTGGCACTTTTGGAATCCAACCATCTCCCCAGCCCCTGGCTTTGAATTTACAGTGCCCCTTCTTCTTTCCGTCTCCCGGGTACTGAGTGTCCATGCGTGTGCCTGTTGCAGGATATTTGATCACATTGTGAGCCTTAAGATTGTGAACTGGAGAAACCTTGTTGTGGTGTGCCTCAGTCCTTGCCCACACCTTCACCCACATCCAAGAGCTTTCTGTTTAGTATAAAAAAGTAGCTGTGGTGCGGCCGAGACCTAGCACACACCTTTGACACCAGAGCTGAAGAGTGTCAACTCTAGATCAAGAGGAGGAGCAAGCAACTAGCAGACCGAGAGCAAACATAAGGAAACCGAAAGTATGGCAGTGAATTGATGGGTATTTAAGACATCTAGGAGGAGGAGGATGGGGAGGAGGGGGAGTAGAGGAAGGAGGAGCAGGAGGAGAATGGGGGAAGGGGAAGGAGGGGGAGGGGGAGAGGGGAAGGGAGAGGAGGAGGAGGAGGAGGACACTGGTGAGGTAGGAAGGCCAGCGGCTTGCTTCCTCTGCCTCTCTGAGCTAGCAGGCCATTTAACCCAGACTGCAGCTCCTGAAGCTTTACTGGAAACATCGAATGGCGGAGATTTTTGTTTTTAAAACAACACGTGCCAGCACAGCCACCCAAGGCTCAAGCGTTACACCTCCCATCCCCCGTGCTCCCGGTCTCACCAGGTCAGTGCTCCCTGTCTCACCAGGTCAGCACCAATCTGAATTTCCTTAGGCAGGAGGAGCCCTTCCTCCAGGTAGCCTCTTGCTCCCACCAGGGTGTAAACCGGTGTGAGTAGCACCCACCCCAGCCATCCTCCCCATGCGCTCCTGTCACTGTTTGGAGCCGTAGGGTTGTGTCAGGCATTATTATGTAAGCTATGAAGACATCATCATCACCAGGGCAGAGCAGGGAGGGCTGTGCCCAGAGTAGCAGTGGGTATACAATCAAATTTGGGGACTGCCAGCACAAGAGGCCTTCTTCTCCAGGGCTAGGGGATAATAGAGAGAGACCATAGTTACAAGTGAATGTGCTGTGGAGAAAAACATGGCGGAACCTCGCATAGCCCACAGGGTCCAGGACTGAACTGGGCACTGGCTTTCTCTCAGTCCTTCCTGGATCTTCAAAACCTGTCATCAACCCTCAGCATGCAGATGAAGAAACTGAGACTCTGGTCTGCAGAGCCAGAGGAGAGAGAGAGAGAGAGAGAGAGAGAGAGAGAGAGAGAGAGAGAGAGAGAGAATGAGTAGGCCTTTAATCTGTGCCCATTTGACCCCATAACCCTTGACTTTCCAATGGGCATGAGAGGCGCCAGGCGGGTGACTCAGGATAGAAGGCCAGAGGTCTCCTTGGCTGTTTCATGCTGGGTAGTTGAGACAGATGTGTACCGTGTTTTTTTTCATTTGCGGATTTTCGGTACTGGATTCCATGTACCAGTAGAGCAGTGAAGGGAAAGGTTTGTTCATTGTTCTTCCTTCCTTCCTTCCTTCCTTCCTTCCTTCCTTCCTTCCTTCCTCCCTTCTCTCTCTCTCTCTCTCTCTCTCTCTCTCTCTCTCTCTCTCTTCCTAGTCATCCTCCCCCTCACCACCTGGCCGGCTCTCTCTCAAGTAACTGGCCATTGTCACTTTCCTCCCCATTTAGTACTTAGCTTCTCTCTCCTTTAGTTCTGGCAGCTCTGCCCTTCCCTGAGTACTATAAAACAATCAAGGTGTTTTCCCGCTAAAGACAGCTGACCATGACTGGCCTTCCTGCCCTGCTGAGTGAGTGTTGCTAGGCAGCAGCTGTCTATGCAAAATGGAGAAGTGCAAGCCGGAAGGGGTACATGGAAAACGGGGCATGAGGCTGGGGGTGAGCCCAATTGGCTGCCTAGTATTATGAATCCTTGGGTTCAGTGCCCAACCATGGGTAAACAGGAAGTGGTGGCACAGGCCAGAAACCCCAGCACTTTCAAGGCAGTCAGTCACAAGAGGATCAGAAATTTAAGGTCATCCTTAACTACATGGGATATGTAGCCCAGGCTTCCCTCAATCTTGAGGCAATCCTCCTGCCCTTGTCTTCTAAGCTAGGACTCCCCGTGAATCACCACACACTCAGCTCCTTATCGAACCTTTATGGCCACTGACAGACACAAAAAATTGTACTGTCACCTAGGAATGTTCCCAGCTGAGGGGTTTACAAGACAGGGAAAGAAAGAAAGGAAGGAAGAAAGAAAGGAAGGAAGGAAAGAAAGAAAGAAAGAAAGGAAGGAAGGAAGGAAGGAAGGAAGGAAGGAAGAAGGGAGGGAGGGAGGGAGGGAGGGAGGGAAGGAGGGAGGGAGGAAGAACAG
Source organism: Apodemus agrarius (assembly GCA_964023405.1). NCBI lineage: Eukaryota > Metazoa > Chordata > Mammalia > Rodentia > Muridae > Apodemus > Apodemus agrarius. Next base: position 97,609,546 of record OZ030009.1, on the reverse strand, counting down.
AGAAAAGAAAATAGGGATGTTTCAGAAGAATTATAATTTATAATTCATCCAAAATTACTTTTAGTCATCTGGAGTGACTACCCTGCAAAGCTAACAAAAGTTAGGGGAATGCTCACCAGTGCCTTCCAGAGGCGATGCGGCCAGGTTCTTCTGAGGCCCTGCTCACATTCTGTAAGCCTTACTGGTTTTGATTCATTTGCTTTTGCTTTGCGTTGAGACAGTCTGGCTCTGTATCTCCGCCTGGCCTTGCACTTGTGGCAATCCTCCTGTCCTACTCTCTCAGTGCTGAGACAGCAGGAGCTCAGAGCAGCAACTCAGCTGGGAATACGCAGGTCCAGCTGAAGTGTCCCACATCCCGGATGGCCCAGGAAGAGCCATGAGCAACTGGGTGGGGTGGCTCATGCCCGTGAGGAGTGAGGCTGGGGTAGGATTACCTTGAGTTTAGGTAGCCTAAATTATATAGGGAGTTCTAGGTCAGCCTGGACTAGAATGAGACCCTGTATTAACAAAACTAAGGGTGGATGAGTAGGCTATGTGGGAAAAGGTGCTTGCTGCAAAGCCCGATGGGGACCTGAGTTCAATGCTAGGGACCCACAGGGTGGAAAGAGACAAACAACTTTTGAGAGTTGTCCTCTGACATCACCCCCATGTGTGCTGTGACACATACCCACTCCCTCCCTCCAAATAAGTAACTAAAATATAAACAAACCTAATGAAAAGAAAGCGTCTGAAGCATTGACTGGAATTAGAATGACGTTTGAGGAGGAGGAGGAGAATTTATAAATACAGAACGGCTGTATTCTGGAGGTCAGCAGCATGGTGGATTGATATGGTCAACTGGGAAGGACCTGGATCACCAGACAAGCAAGCTCATGGGCGTGGCTGGGAGGGTGATCTCTCAGTTAGGTTCATCCATGTAGGAAGCCCCATCCTAGCTGGGTGGCACCATTCTCTGCACTGTATTAAAAAGGAGAAAGCTAGCCCTCATTCCTCTCTGCTTCCCGACTGTGGATGTAACATGCGGGGCCAGCTCAAGCTCCCGCTGTCATGCCTTCTTGGCCATAAAGGACTGTGCTATCCACCCACAAGAACAAATAACCTTCTCTTCCCCTTTGATGCTCTTGACAATATCTTTTTATGACAACAACAAGACAGTAACAGTGTCGCTGAGAACGGCTCAACTGGGCATCTGGTGGGCTGTTGACATCTGGGGATATATAAAGCTAGTTCTAAGATAAACTTTCAACTCTAAGAAGATAGCTTTCCTCCTGTCTTCTAGACCCAGGCCAAGATGCCAGGGTTGGAAGCTGAGAGGAAGATAACCAGAGCTTTCTGCTGCTTTCCTGGAGTCGGTCCCTCTCCTGTGTCAGCCAGGTCTCCTGTAAGAAATCCCATTCAGCTTAAAGAAAAGCAAGAGAAACATCTGTGCATGTACAGCTTCAGACCTCACCCAAAACATTATAAAAGGAGTTGTAAATCCAGGGAACACGGTGTCTGCACAGTCTGTAGCTGACCAGAGAAATTCAGGCCAGACAACTGTTGTGGGGGAGTGGAGGACACAGGGTGATCTTCACACTCCTACCGCACACAGTCGGCTGCAGTTCCTCAAAACTCAGGCCCCGGTGGAGTCTGTGACTGAGCGGCTGCAGCCGCTGCAGTCCACCCACCGTCGAGCTGGCTGAAACCATCTATCTACCCGGGTTCCAGCAGCAGAACGGGGCAGTCTGTGTGTTCGCCCAACTTGCCTTCTTTCTTCAACTTTTGAGTTGACACAAACCAAATATGTCTGAGAAGCTGACATTTATTTGCTGAGGATTGAAAGTCATTCTGTGTTGGTCCTAAGGAGTTGGTTGATATTTTTCTTTTTTCCTTTCTTTTCTTTTCTTTTCTTTTCTTTTCTTTTCTTTTCTTTTCTCTTCTCTTCTCTTCTCTTTTCTTTTCTTTTCTTTTTGTACTTTCTATATGTATTTCTTGAACATCTATTTTGTTTAGGTTAGGCGTGAGCAATGGACAAGAGGCTTGAGTTGAGGCACCTTACAGCCTGAGCCTAATATGGTAGAACTCTGACTGACTAGACCTTTCTTGACCCAGTGGAGTTATAATGTGAGGCTCTTTGGCACACTTAAATACCTAAATTATCTGGGGCCACAACAGAAAACTTAAACTGGTAGAATATATAATATATCCCTAATGCTATATTTATTATATTTGTTTAAGGTGATGGATTAAAACATTACTATTTCAATACATAACCCAAAACGAACTTGTTTTTTTGAGACAAAGTCTCTATAGCCAAAGATGGCTTAGAGCTCACTCCGTAGCGCCTCACTCTGTAGCTCTAGGCTATAGGAAGGTGCCGCTCTGTACAGAAGATTAAGGAGTTCCAAAGGGCTTTTGTCATTCTGTAAGGTGACACACCACAGAGAGGCTAAAGAATAGAGGTCAGGCACAGGGAAAGCAATGGTGACCTGTGCTGTTCAGTCCTGTCTCTGACAAAGCTCAGACAGGTCATCTTTTGGCTTCTGCATCCACATCCTGGGGCTAGCATCTCAGCTGACCATCGATCGATGCTGCTGCTAGCATCTCAGCACTCGAGATGCTAATCTCCTGACAAAGAATTCAGCGTCTGGTGAGGCTTACAAAGGAGCTAGGACCAAATTAGAGATGTGTAGACAGTGAGACAAACTAAAGGGAATTCTGCCTGTGATGAGGCTAGATTACACTCCTCTGTACGCACACACGTGCACACACAGACACACAGAGATAGACACATGCACACACAGAGGTATACATGCACACACAGATATGCACACACAGATACACACCCATGCACACATATATGTGAACACACAGATACACACATGTACATGTACACATGCATACCCTGACTCACGCTATTACTAACAGTAATAACAAGGGCAGCTTGTGGAGCCCGAGGAGGAAGAACCAACTTCCCAGTACACTTGGCTGTTAAGTCCTTTAGGAGACTGAATTACAGTAAATCTAAAAATAAGGCCTGGTGCGCCTTTTCCTTAAAAGCACAAAAGCTTTCTCTTTTCTACCTGCTCAGGGAACAATCTAATCCAACAGGCACATTTGGCCCAATTTTCTTACGTAGGACCCAGAAAAGCTCAGGGGAAAAAGAGTTCCTGAGATTGTAGCTCGCTGTTTGAGGATCAAACCTAGGGAAAGTTATTTTTATGCCTAGTGGGTTGTTTTTTTTTTTTTCTTCTTTCAACTGCCTGGTGTTTATCTTTGAAATTAGGGGTTTGTGTTGTTAAACAAAGTACTTTTTTTCCCTTCTTGATTATAAAAGATATACATGTTCATAGTAGAAAATTAGAAACTACAGAAAAAAGGGGAAGAAAAAGATGGCATCTTGTCATTTGAAGAAAGCCAGGGCCACCACTCCGCCTCTCCGGGACCCTTGCTTCTATGCATTTATATTCTTTATTTTTTTCTTACAGTGCTGGCGAGTGAGCAGAGAGCTTGTCCACGGCAGGCAAGCACTCCCACTGAGATGCACCCTCTCAGCCTCATCTTAATTCCTCTTTAAAAATTAATAATTTATTTTTATGTGCATTGGTGTTTTGCTGGCATGCATATCTGTGTGAGTGTAGATCCCCTGGAACTGGAGTTCCAGACAGCTGTGAGCCGCCATGTGGGTGCTGGGAATAGAACTCAGGTCCTCGGGAAGAGCAGCCAGTGCTCTTAACCGCTGGGCTCTCTCTCCAGCACCATCAATTTTTAGTAATATTTTAAGTGGCTTTTTTTCTTGAAGTGCTGGGGATCAAACCTAGGGCCTTGTCCCTGTGAGGAAAGGGCTCCACCACTGAGCCGCTGAGCCTAGACTCGTGTAGTGCGTCATCCAGTGAAACACAACAGTGGCCTCTGCGCTTCTTTTAAGTAGTTGAGCCCAGAAGGATACTCACAGCCTCTTGTCTACACTTGTGAAGTGTCTCTGGTCTTAGTGGGTGTGCCTGTCCGGCTGAGGCCTAGTGAGCATTCCTTTCTGGTTTGCTAACCATTTTTTTTTTCATAGATTGAGATGTTGCTGATTAAGACATTGCTTAGTTTTGCATGATTTAAACTTTTTTTTTTTTTAAATCAATGTTAGCATGGTGTATGTTGGGACTCAGTGTGAGGAAGGCATAGAGGGCCGCTGGTCACCTGGAGATTCTGAGAATCCCCAGGAGGCAGCATCAGTGACCCTGGTGAGCTGAAGACGCTGTTTCTTTTTCACTTTCTTTTTTATCTTCTCATGGGACACAGGCTGTCTGTGACCTTCTCATGTAGTTGAGGATGGCCTTGAATGACTTTCCTTCTGTCCCCACATTCTGAGTGCTACGATCAGCCCAGGTTCATCTCTGACCTTTTGCTCTTTCTTAGATGTTTCTAAGCCAATGTTCTAGTTCCTGTGGAAAAGCTGCTGGTGTTTTGTTTTCCTTTCCCTTCCTCTCCATGCCCTGTTTCCCCTCCTCTCCCCTCCCCCAAACAACAAAAGCTGTAAAGCAAAACAACAGAAGTCACGTTTTATGATTTTCCCCACTGAAGTCCTATAGTTATTTTTGTAACGCTGGACAAGGTGTCCCACACTTCAAATCCCAGACCTTAGGAGGTGGAGGATCACTTTGAATTTCAGGCCAACTGGAGCCACATGTAGAGACCTATCTTTGAAAAAGAGGGTTTATTCTTTAGTAAGTTGTACTTTATTTTTATTTATTTATTTTATTATTTTTTTTGGGGGGGGGCTTCGAGACAGGGTTTTTCTGTATAGCCCTGGCTGTCCTGGAACTCAGAAATCTGCCTGCCTCTTCCTCCCAAGTGCTGAGATTAAAGGCGTGCGCCACCACCGCCTGGTGTTGTACTTTATTTTTAGATCTATCCATTTTCTTTCTTTTTTATTTTTTTTTGTTTTTGTTTTTGTTTTTGTTTTTCGAGACAGGGTTTCTCTATGTAGCTCCGGCTGTCCTGGAACTCACTCTGTAGACCAGGCTGTCCTGGAACTCAGAAATCTGCCTGCCTCTTCTTCCTAAATGCTGGGATTAAAGGCGTGCACCACCACCACCTGGTGTTGTACTTTATTTTTAGATCTATCCATTTTCATTTTACGTGGATGGGTGTTTTGACTGCAGCCTGCACATGCAGTGCGGGAGGAAGCTAGAGAGGGCGCCGGAGCCCTGGGGGCTGGAGTTGAGGCTGGGCTGGGAGTCTTCACTTGGGCTGGGAATTGAACCCTGGGTTTCTGGAAGAGTAGGCAGTGCTCTTAACTACTGATCCATCTCTCCAGTGCTGTGCTTTTTAAAAACAAAAATTTATTAAGAATCAAGATAGAAACTGGGCAGGGTGGCTCATGCCTGTAATCCAATACTCAGGAGGCAGAGGAGGCAGACATACCTCTGTAAGTTCAAGGCCAGCCTGGTTAACAGAGCAAGTTTCAGGATAAGAGACCAACAACCAAGGGACACAAGGTTAAGACCAGGGAAAATTAGTGAGAGCCTGTCTCAAAATAAAGTTACAAAGGTCTGGGGGTAGATATGAAAGCCAGCGGTAGGGAGCCTACCTAGTTATGCAAGAGATACCGGGCCAAGTCTCAGAACCACTCACGAAAATCATAGAAAACCCCAAGCAAATGAAGCAGAAATCTGTCGGTATGATAGGGAGGGCCGCCCTGCCCATTCAACTTAGATTTTTAAATTCACATTAGCTCATGATAATCGCATTTTTAAAAGGTGACAGTTTTTCTCATAATGATAATGATTTTGTTAATTTTTGTTTCTTCTCAGTAACTAACTTCTAGTGTTCCTTAGTGTTTTTATAAATGTCATTATTTGCAGGGCGGCGGTGGTGGCACACGCCTTTAATCCCAGCACTTGGGAGGCAGAGGCAGGCGGATTTCTGAGTGTGAGGCCAGCCTGGTCTACAGAGTGAGTTCCAGGACAGCCAGGGCTGCACAGAGAAACCCTGTCTCGAAGAAAAAACAACAACAACAACAACAACAACAACAACAAAAACAAACAAAAAAAGTCATTATTTGTGAGTTAAGAAATTTTATAATGTGTACATGAGTGTGTGCTTTCCCAGAAAAGTCAATCTAAAATAAAGATGGCTGCTTTGTTGACCATCAAGAAATTCTTTTATCACTTCACCCCTAAGTATGATGTTTGCTTTGGAGTTTTGTAAAGTTTCAAAATTAGGGACATTTCTATTTCTAGTTTTCTAAGTTTCTTGACTCCACATCATGTGTTACTGTTGCCTTCTGAAAGACATTTTTATGTGACTGCTCATGGTCTTGTGGGGACTCTCCCTGGATGTACTACTGTGAGGGGGTGGAGGGCTGGCTCGGCAGTTAAGAGCATGTACTGCTCTTCCAGAGTACCCAAGTTTGGGTCCCAGAACCCATGTCGGGTGGCTCATAACTCCCTATAACTCCAGCTCCAGGGTATCTGGACATCCTCTTTTGACCTTTGTGGGTACCAACCTCAACTACACACACATATACATAATAAGTAAAAATAAGTATTAAAAAATTTAAAACCCTGTTACAACGATGAATAGCGAAAATATACAACCAGCTTAAACCAACACAGTACTGCTTAGAGTCCAGTGGTTCTCAACCTGTGAGTCATAGCCCATATAGGGGTCACACATTAGATATCCTGTATATCAGATATTTGCATTATGATTTATAACAATATCAAAATTATAGTTATAAAGTAGCAATGGAAATAATTTTATGGTTGGGGGGTCACCACACCTGAGAATTTTATTAAAGGGTCGCAATATTAGGGAGTTTGAGAACCACTTGGGTAGACGAACTACTACACTATACAAACAGCTTTGCATCCACGTTCACATGTGACAAGGCTGGCTAGTTTTCTTTTCTCTTTCTTTTCTTTCCTTTTCTTCTTCTCACGCAGGCATATTTTCTTCAGCAAGCATATGGGAAATTAATTCTTTGTGTAGCACGTGTTGGAATTGTGGGGCCTGGGAGCTCCGTTTATGAGGCTGTGCTGTATGATGTGTGTGTCCTACATATGCAGATTCATGTGCTGGGAGTCGGAAAAGGACATTACGTGACCCGTTCTGTCTCCGTCTACCTCGTTCCTTTGGGATGGGGTCCTCACTGAGCCTGGGGCCTCATCGGCCTTCCTTCTCTGTCCCCCACAGTACCACTGTCACAGATAAGCACATGACCACAACCAGACTTTTCACACGAGGGCTAGGAATTGAAGTGAGGTCCTCAATTTATTGTAGCAAGCACTTTTACCCACAGAATCACCTCCATAGACCCATGGGAGCTCTTTTTAAGATAATTTAACATATATAATTAGATATTATATGTTACATATAATACATGTTAAATTATCTTTAGGATAATTTAATATATAATATATTTTAGTCAGTAAAAAGTCTAATAGATATTATATATATTACACACATTCATGTAATTATATATTATGTATGTATATACACACATACACACACATATATGTATATTAGACTATATGGTTAAAGAAAAAGGCAGAAATTCTAATTATTTTTAGTGGATTTTGTACATCATAATTGTATGTAAGTGTAAGTTCTCTTTTATCTATTTAAATTTTACTGGCATAGAGGCACTCACAATGTATGTGCTTTTTAATCCTAGGTATTGACGTTCAGGGTGCGAGCAGCCTGCCACCGAGCCGCATCTCAGCCCACTCAGTCATAGCACTGATTAACTCTTTCACGTCACACTATCGGGAATCATGCTCCACCTTTAGCACTCCCAGTGATGACCTTTGCTATTGTTATTGTACGGAACACTGGGCCTCACATATTCTAGGGAAGTGACTCTGAGCTACATCGAGAGTCCTCTCTCTCTCTGTCTCTTTCTCTGTCTCTGTCTCTGTCTCTGTCTGTCTCTCTCCAGTCTTGTTATAAAATTGATGAGGCTGACCTAGAATTGGAAATTCTCCTGCCTCAGCTTCCTTACAGACCACTAATTCTGGCCATGGTGCTGTTTTCCTAGGCTTTCATAATTTTATAATTTTCTTCACCATTCTCTCTCAAACTTTATCAATCATTTTAAACTCGGTGAAGAACCATCTCTGGCCTTGTTAAACTCAGGCTTGGTCTGTCTTACTTTCCAGCAATCTCTGCTGGAAGTCTATATGGGCTTTAATGCTTTCTTTCCTTAAGTTTGTTTTGTGTTTATTTTCCAAGCCCTTAAACTGGATATCTAGTTTACAGGACCTTGGCATTTCTTCCATCTAACCCAGCACTACCACCCATAACCCACCTATGGAGTTTGTTCGGCCGTGTGTATGCTCGGGGTGAATACATTTGTCACTGGAAGTTCTTAGCATATTCAAAGGCACAGCTTAATATCTTTTGTGACCTTGGCCTTATTTGACTTTATACTTAGACATTGTCAAATTGGCACTCCTCTTATCCTTTTTTTTTCCCCCAGGTGAATTGTTTAGTGGTTGGAGAATTTAGCCTAGAGATTATGTTTCTAAATAGTTTTGGACTTGAGAGCCTGGTAGACAGGTTCCATGTATGAAGTGAAAACCATATGATTTATTTATTTATTATTTATTTTTGAGGCAGGGCCTTATTTAGCTCAGGTTGGTCTAGAAATCCCTATGTAACTGAGGGTGACCTCAAAATGCTAATCCCCCTGTCCCTACCTCCGATGTGTTATGCCACCATACTAGGATTATGTGGCTTTGGGGGTCTGGCTCAAGGCTTTGTGGACACTAAGCTAGCAATCAGCCAATTGAGCTATACTGCAGATGTTACTTTATGTATGTGCTGTTGATTCCCTCCAATAAAGATGTTAAATAGAGACGAGTGTTTAAGAACCTGAGGGTCCTGGAGCTCAGGTTCCTTCAGACACTGTTTTTAACTTACAGGATTGCTTAGGCAGTCATTTGGAAAACAAAAATAATAATAAGATGGCAATAATAACACTCTGAGTTTATTCATAAATATGAGTTTGAAGACATCCTGGGGATTCCCCATGACGTCCGTGTTAGCTTGTCATTTCTTTCTTCCTCTACTCACGCTGCCTGTGGAGGGCACCAGGCCAGGCCTTGGGGCTGGGCTCTGGAGCCCGCCTTGCCCTTGTGCAGTTTATGTCTGCTGACATGCCTGCTAGCGTCGTGAGATCGATTATCCTTTCGGTGAAATATTAAAACGAGGCTCATAGAATGCACCTGGAGGAAAATGCTGACTATATACACGTTGCCATTTTGGGGGGTGATTGTTGTGGCGACAGCTTTGCTGTCCTTGTTTGTCGTTGTATGTTTTCGGTCCCGAGCCCCGCCACCTCTCTCCCCTTAGCTCCTGGTTCCGAGTCCCCTCTAGGTCCCCTGGATCTCTCTCTGGGCCTAATGTTAATCTCTACATTTGCTTCAGCGGGTTCTGATCTCTTGTCTCATCTCTTCTTTTTTCTTCTCTTCATTACTCTTCTCTTCCATCCCTCCTCCTCTCACCCTCCCCCCACCCCCACCCCCCCACTACCTTTGGCGTTGGACATTAACTACTCGGCCTCATGCATGCCGGACGACTCTGCGCCCCTGAGTTATCTCTGCAGTCTTCTGCTTTGCTGTATTAGACAGGGTCGCACTAAGGTGCCTTAGCTGGTCTGGAGCTCATTGCAAGACTCAGGCTAGCCTTGAGCTTGGCATTTCCATGACTCAGTGTCCAGAGCATTTCCAGCCTTGTATCGCTAGGTCCGGCTTAGCTGACCTTGATCCTCTAATCTCCTCTGCCTCACTGTATGGCCCATACTGATCTTGGGTCCATTGTTTCCATCTCCCAGGTTCCGGGGTTACAGACATGAGCCCCGTTTCGTGCAGTGCTGAGGACTGAGACCCAGCTTCTGAGTTGCAACCTAGCCTGGGAAACTTCAGGTAATGTCCCCTCTGTTACTACATGGTGACTATGAAGTGGCCTGCCCCACCCCACCCCCGCCCCCCAGACCACAGCTCCTTCATTTTAAAACAGGGCCGATTTCAGCTACCTTCCTGCTCACAAGGCTGTTGTGTGTGTCAAGGTGAGTAGATAGCTTCTAGACAACATGTATGCCCAGAAAGGCCAGCCGAGGACGCCAGCCTCCAGCCTCACAAGTGTTCTGCAGGATGGCTTCCTGTAAAGTCACTTCCCTGGGAGGGGTGGGGGGGCTTCCCCCTGGACTGCCAGCATCTGGGATGTAGCCCTGTGCTAGCCATGGAGATAGAGAAAGCTCTTGAGAAACCAGAGGGACTTTGTGACCAGAGTGCAGAGGACTGGGAAGTGGTGAGGGCTGGGTCTGCGAGGCAACTGGGGCCTGCTACTCACAATCCATGGGAGGATCCCAAGAAGGTTGGCGGGATGACGTGACTAACGTTGCTGAGGCTAACAGGGCGTGCTTATGAGAGGGTATGCATTTCTCCAGGAACTCGAAACACTTCTGGCTGTGAGGAGTGGGTAGCTGCCATTTCCACTCTCATTTTGTAGCGGAGGAAGCTAAGGTCCAGAGATGTCAATCCACGTCTCCAGGGCCACACAGGTGATCTGGGGCTGACCTAGACTTCAAACGCAGGTTGTCTGACCCTCGGGAAAACTGCCTAAATTACGGCTTTCTCCTCTTTGGTTGGAGCTGGAAGATGATTTACCTTGTTTGATTTGTCAGTTCCATGGGTGGGGCGGGGCAGGGGTGGGGGCTGAGTATGGGCTTAGGCGAATTTGAGAGGCTTTATGGCACTAGAATGAACAGCTGTGTGGATTCATTCATTCATTCAGTAACTACTTAATGAGTGTCCATGTGCCAGGTCCAGAAATAGCCAGGTTGGCTTGGGAATGTTCTGGAGAGGTCTGGGGTTTTATTGGGGGGCAGCAGTGGGAGGGGAGAATCAAGAATGACCTCACTGCTGTTTCTACAGTCAGTGCAGCCTATGCGCCACGGCTTTAGGGCAGGAAGGAAGATTGCTGGAAGGTTCCATCTCGCAAGTGGGACGCCGGGACATCTGCAGCCAAGGCTTCCTGCAGGCCCTCCTGGCTTCCATGGCCTCTCCTTTGGCTGAGTATGAGGTCTGCCTTGGCTTTGATTCCCCATTAATTACCCTTGGAGGTAATCTTCTAAATGCCAGTAATGACCACATGTTAATTTCGCGCTCTCCGGGCCGTCTCGCTTCTTCCCCCTTTAATGGGCCATGCTGGCTTGTTGGGATGTTTACCAAAGCAGCCCGGCTAGAGACGTAAATAAACGAATTTCTCTTGTCTGAAGGATCTAGAGATGGAGCTATAATGTGAGAGGAGTAATTTACAGGTGAATAATTACGTGGATCCCCCAGCAGGGAGACCCGTTCAGCTTCTCTAATTATTTACCTCCCCCACCCCCAATCTTCCTCGCTTTGAACTGTGTAGCACAGAGGTGTACGGGGGTGGCACGGGGAGCCAGAGATCTTATTCTGGATTTCCCCTCTCGATTGTGAAATATCTCTTGGGGAGGGGCCTCATTAGGACGCAAAGCCGGCCATCTGAACACTCTGTGCCTGGTGTGGCACTTCATGTCACGGCTTCGTTTGGACACCTTTGGAGGGAGACGCTATTGCCAGCCCTATTTATGGATGGAGAAGCTGAGGTCCTATCGGGTGACGCCATTCTCCACAGACCCCACGCGGAAGAAGTCGCAGGCTGCGGCTCAAGCCAGCCGCCTGCCTCTCCGCCTGCCTCTCCCTTGCTCTAAGCTGCGTACAGCGCAGCGTCTTCACCTGCCTGCTTGCTGTCTGGCATTTACAGCTGGTGAATTCTTTTAAACATACCATGCGGCCCAGCTCCCTTCTGTAAGGAGCCCTGGTACTCTCTGCCAACAACCTGCTGTCTTTCCCTGCAGGCTGGTGGCCGCGCCCCTTCCTTACGCAGCTCATTTTCCATTTTAAGATTTCCTGTTTGAACTAAAGGGCAAAGATCTTGATGTATCAGCCTGGAGCCAAGCTTCTGTGTGTATAAAGGGGAGCTCTGGCCCCTGCCCTCTGTTTGTCCACTGGCCTTATCGATGGAGCCCAAGTCCCAAGTTCAGAGGCTCCAGTTCCTTCCCGATTTTGCTGGGTAAAGTCCGGCCCTTCCGTGCGGGCGGCCAGGGCGGGTGGCCAGCCTGGAGCCAGTGGTCATTTACGGCTGGACAGGGCTTCCGTCCTGCCTGGTAATCCACTGGCTGCAGCTAACAGACAGCTAGACAACTGCAGGACAGGAGTTCTAAGGACACCCCCACCCTTTTTTTTTCTTTTTTTTCCTACTCAGTACTAAGCCAGGGAGTGAGGCCAGCGAGGCCAGTGCTGTTGAGGGCTGCTTGAAGCTACAGGTTTTTCTTTCAGGGTCCAGATGGTTTTTCTGACCTAACGTGTGTTTCCTCTTACACGAGTACACTCCCGCTAAAACTAGGAGCTCCCCAGCCCTGTCCTTTCCCAGAAAGACATTTAACTGGTGCCATGTTTATGGGGGATAATAAGAGCGATAGCATTGCTGGTGTGTTGGTTCCAAGGTCCTTTCATCTCCCACGTCTCATCTGATGTAGAGGACAGTCAGGAGTCGTCTAGATGCTTATCACCTTGGTGTTCCAGAGGAACCACCAGAGCCAGAATCGATGGCCCTATTGAGCAGTGCCTTCGTGATTCAAGTCCCCACAAGCAGAGGGTCATGAGGTGACATAGGTGCGGTCCCTCTTTGGGTGGACCAGAGGCTCAGTGCTTACAAGGAAAGACCCTCGAGCTCAGGAGAAGCTCCCAAGGTGCCTCTGCGTGTGCTGTGGGGGCAGACGGTAGAGGCTCTAGCTCCACAAAGGGCTGTAGCTCTCCTCAGGGAGATCCTTGTCTGCCTGAGTCTTCACGTAGACTTACCTTAGATGCTCCTGCTGTGTCCCGCCCCCACAAGACAGCAGGGCCTCCCCTTACCTCAGAAGATATTTACCTGTTTGACTAGCTTTGTCTTCTGATCCTGAGAGTTAGTATGGTCCAAGACACTGGATGCATGTTTTCTATGAAATGAACATCCCCCACACCTCTCCCTCTTCTCCCCCCTCTACTCCTCTTTCTCTTTCTGTCTCTCTCTGTCTCTGTCCTCTTTGTCTCTATCTCTGTCTGTCTGTCTCTCTCTGTCTCTCTGTCTGTCTCTCTGTCTCTGTCTCTGTCTCTCTCTCTCTCTCACACACACACACACACACAGCCATTTTGTACCTCAGAACTATTAGGTCAAAAGGCAAAATGAAGTTTCTAGAGTAGTGTAAATTGCTAGCTGGGACTGACCTAAAGCAGAACTCTGGGTCATATATGTGTGTGCTCTAGAGACCAGGAATTTGGTATGGGGAGGCTCTCTTTCTCATCTTGCTAATAATGGCTTCCAGTTTCAACTGACCGTGTCATGGTCTGTAGTCAAGCACGTAGTCCCCGGTGGCAGGCTCAGGTAGCCCCTTTCCTGCTTAGTAATTGCTGGGTTTGGGAATGGGCACTAAGTCCCAGGGGAGATCTTCTCCATGTGGGGGAGACTCTTCTTTCCAGTGCGGAGGCAAGCTTCTGCCTGGGCTGTGTTGCTGACCCTTGTGATGATGAAGATGGCTGCTGGGCCAGGAGCTAGGCAGCCTGTGTCAGGGTGGGAGGTGGCTCTCTCCCCTCTAGCCCCACTTCCCCATTTGTTCTCTTAAGATGATATACCTGGAGCCCCGGGAGCCTGGGAATGAAAGGGTGTCTTAGGGCTTTCCTGAGCCGCACGTGGTCAATGGTCAACGCTGGAGCTAGGTCTATACCGAATCCTGGCTGGGTTTATCTCTCTGCTTTTCTCTGTCCCCCGTTGACATTGCGGGTGTGATCTGCAGTCGGTGGAGGGCCAGAGATTTGCTCAGAGGATTGCTGGGAAAGACTTGGAGGTCTATGCTGGTCTCTAACCTGTAGCTAGTGTCCCTTCTGGGAGGCCTTATAAAGTTGAAGATGAAAATGTCCCCCCCCCCAGCCTATCGGGCTGCCAGTGCTCCTGCTTTGAGCTGACCCCAGTGCCTCTTTTCCTCTATTACCTCTTTCACCTCCACTTCCTCTCAACATTATCTTTCTCTATTCTGACTCTCTTGGGGTGGGGGTGGGGAGTGGCTGATAGAGCACAGTGTGAGGTCAGTCAAGAACAGGGTCTTCTAAACCCTTGGCTTGCTACAGCCCAGTACAGAGACTTGGGCCTCAGGTTTTTCATCTATGGAATAATTATTTCTTCCCAGGCTTGTGAAGATTCTACGAGATAATGACGTACTTCAAGCTCTGGGCAGCAGTGAACAAGACCATAGAATTAACTAGGCACTGGGCACCATTCCAAGGATTCTTGGACCCTGGGTGTCAAGCACTATTTAGTGTTTCCATTTTACAGGCAAGTAAGTCAAGACCTAGGGTCAGATAGCTTGTGGGTGGCAGAGCTAGGATGGGGGAAGCCAGCTATCTGGGTCCGGGCCAAGTTCTCCCGCCCTGGCTGGCTGAGTGCTCTGTGGGGTCAATTCTTCCCGACCGACTCCCTTGCTTGCTAGCTCTCTGCTTCTGTCAATCCCATCCTAAGACACTGGAGGCAGCTCTCCTTCTCACTTTCTTCTGACACCCCACCCACACTTCAGCCTGGGGACCTGGTTCCATCTTCTAGCTCTGCACCTGAGGGGGAACAACGCAGCAACACCTTGTCAAGAAGCATAAGAGAAAGCCCTAACAGTCTGAGGGCTCTTGGGAAGGAGCCCGTGGCTTCTGAGACATCCAAAAGCTTTAAGATAGGTTTGCTGTAATACCTGCAGGTGACGGGAGGGGTTACGCCCATTTCACACACAGAGGAAGGGTGAAGGGCAAGGCTCGAACTGCCCGAGCCTGGCCTGGGGAATCTGCTGACCGCTTTCTCACACAGTTTTTCTTGAAAGGCACAGTACTAAGTATCCCAGGCTGGGCCCAAGCTCATTGCGTAGCTGAGGAGGACCTTGCCTTTCTGATCTGCGAACCTCCACTTCTCAAGTGCCGGGATTATAGGTAGGCATCGCCTCACCTAACTTACCTGGTACCGGGGAGGAACGAGGGCCTCATGCATGCTAGGCAAGCACACTACCAACTGAACTGCATCCCTGGTCCCGCCATTTTTTTTTAAAGAGGATCTCGCTCTCCAGCCCAGCCTGCTTTTGAATCTGGGATGTTTCCCTTGCCTCAGTCTCTCAAGTGCAGAAGGTGACCCCCCAAGACCTCCTTTCACATTTAACCCCAATTTTACAACTGTAGGGGAGAATGAGTAGTCTCCAGGACAAGATGGCCAGAAGCCCCACACCTGCCAAGGAGTTTAGTATTTGTCCTGAGAATTGTGGTGGCATGCCACGAAGCAGAAGGAAGGGGTTGCGGGCTCAGGAGAGAGACGCTGTGGTGTGTTCTCAGTCTACACTGGCACATCTTATCCCTCGTGGTAAGCCAAGGCCCTCTGGGCAGAGGGCAGGGAGCACGGACCAGAGAGCTGAAGGGAGCTGCCGCCTGCCCCACCTCACCAGATCCAGGCTCAGTTAACCATGTCACTCTTCACACTAGGAATCAGGGCTTGGGATGGTCTTGGGCTGAGGAAGAGGAGTTTTCTTCCTCAGTTTTTCCTCAGAACTTCGTTCTTCTCCAAGTCAGTCCCTGCACGATCTAGGGCAAGAAGCAAGCGAGCCAGGCATCTCCTGAGCGTCACAGGGAGGCATGGCTTTCTTCTTGGCCCTCGAACCAAAGAGAGGTGGGTGGGGGAGGGAACGGCTGCTTAGCCTGGGACAGAGGTGAGGGAGGAAGGGAGACGCGGTTGAAGTTCAGATGCTCAGTTCAACACCCTGGCCTAGAGGAGAACGATGCATTCCTAACTCACTCATCTGTGGGCACCTTGTACCCATACTTCAGAAAGAGCTAAATGTTGAAAAAAAAAAAAGCCACCCATCCCCTTCTCCTCCCCCCAAAAAAACTAGGTGTGTTAGGATTGAGGGAATATGGTATTTGCTTAGAAATGAAAATCGATTGCCTTTAACTTACGATAAGATAATTGTGTTCCTCTGAGTCATCGTCATGCATTGCTGTCCGTAAAGCTCACTCATTAAGTAGTAAGGCTATGTGCTTTATCTTAATTCATTTTTTATAGCGCTGTGAATTCCTGCATTTATCTACCTTGGTTTTCCTGTGTAGACACAGGGCTGCCTGGCCTCCCAGAGGCAAGATAACTTATTATGTAGCCTCCATTTCTCTGGAACCCAGCCTAGGGCTGCAGTGGGCCTAGTTCTGGCTGTCTGATGGGGTCTGGCCTGGGAGGACTCCCCGCATTGCTTGTCTTCATTCCCAGCACACAGGGAAGCTACACACTGGGATTCCTTCAGCTCCATGGAGATACCGCTGGGTCACCGCTGCGGACAGGTGCTGGGATCGGCTAGGGCTACGGAATGGCTTTAGTAATCCTCAGCACCATCCTGGTCGTCCTGGTCATCAGGCAGGGCCACCCAGAGATGACCTTGTGTGAGCTCCTGGGAAGGGCTGAGGAGGGTGCCGGAGAATGGAGCCAGTCTCAGGAGGCTCTGAGGCACCACTGGGATGCCCCTGAGTTCAGGTCCCGATGGATGAGTGGATAGCTTCCTCCTCTTGAATTTGCAATATCGCATCTCTTCCAGTCTTCCTTTCTTCAACTGTAAAAATGAGATGAATGTTCACACTGACCTCAGAGGGCACTGGGAAGAGATTCCATGAGAAAAACACAAGAGGTGGGCAGTTTACCACAGGGCTGGACATGGTGGGGTGGGCCAAGAGTCCCAGCTACTCAGGAGGAATTTTTTTGACCCCCAGGACTTCAAGGCCAATCTGGGCAACATAGTGAGACCATGTCTTAAAAAAATAACAACAATAATAAAAATTTTCCTCCAAACCACAAAGCAATAACAAAATAGTACAGCAAATGAGAACTCTGAGTACTAGTGTTTTAAATAAAACGTGCACCAGAGCTTGAACCAGACACTAAGTGTACATTAGCCCTGGTGACCCCTGGAGAAATAGAGGCTATCTGTCATGTGGGAGATGAAGTAGGAGAGGTGGAGGAGGTGAGTGGGGACACGTATGTCTCTAAGCCAGCATCTCTGAGGTCGCCCTAGGGACTGTCAGCTCTCTGGGACCCGAGATCCACAATGGGCCCTCATGGGCTGCCAAGCTGCGATGTGTGGTGCTTTTGGAAATCTGTGAGATGGAGTTGCCTCGGAGACAGGGATCAAATGTTCTCTTCTGTCCTCCTTGGGTACCAAGCAAGGACGTGGTGCACACATAAACACACCGGCAAAACACTCGTACATATTAAAAAAGGATAAGTAGATCTTTAAAAAGAGGAAAGACTGGGAATCTGGAGGCAGACTTTTGAGCTTCCGATCCAGGCTCTTCTGTCAAGTCACGGCGTTGACATAGCCGTGACCAGAACTGTGGGGGTTCTGTTATCCACACGGGATACTCCAGAAACAGCAGGTGGAACTTGCTGCTGTCAGAGAAAAGAGTCCAGAGGACTGTCCCGTACTTCCAGCACTCTGGCGGAAAAAAGCAAATCCACATAGAAATGTGCTTCGATATCAAGCTTCTGACTTATTAACAGCATCTGGAGCCAGGCGTTTGGGAGGCAGCATCAGGAGGAACAGGAGTTCAAGGTTATCTTTGGTTACAGTTTAAGGCTAGCCTGGGCTATAGGAAAACTCTGTCTCAAACACACACACACACACACACACACACACACACACACACACACACACCACTTTCCCCTGCTACCATGCACACATACACACCACCCCATATACCACACACACACACACACACACGCACGCACGCACGCACGCACGCACGCACGCACGCACGCACGCACACACACACCCAGATACCAAGAAAACCTCAAAATTACAACAACAAAATACACAGCAGTATCACATTTTCTTTAACAGAGCTGTCTGACTCAGACCAGTTGGTAGATAAGTCTGGCGCCTGCTCAAAAGGCAGTCGTTGGAGACTGGCCACAGCAGCGGTAGCTCTGGTGGACACACTGGCCAATGAAGGACTGACAAGAATTGGGCAAGTCACATTTGTTCAAGGGAGACGGTTCACAAGCCATCACAGGTTGATTCTGTGGTCGGTGCCACACGGCACTCAGGGCCGTGTGTCTTTCTGACTCTGAGAGGAAATACAGACACCCTTGATATTTTTGCAGAGTGTCTACCCCACGCTGGAGGTATAGACTTCACCTGCATGTCAGGAGGGGATGCAGGTGGTGGAAAGTCATATTTGGGTGTCTACATCCAGTACAGATTTGGGCCTTGAATGAATGACTGTCACTGTCTCCCTGATGAGAAGACTTTGGGAACCAGTGGGACATGTCCAAGGGAACTCACGAAGAAGGGGCAGCTGTGCTCCAGCCCTCCTCGCCTTATTTCTGTGCCTTTAGCACAGGCTCTTCCAGCCTGTGCCCTTCGCATGTGCTAGTCTTGGCCCAGAATGGCTTCCCTTCTGAGCATGCTTCCACGTTCTCGAGGGTTCTCTCTTGAAGCTCTGTACTGGCTTCAGAATCTCATCGCGCTTGCATTTGCTTATTTTAATTTTGCAGAGTGTCTTAGGAAAACACACAGGCTGTGGGGGGCGGGGGGGGGCACGGGAGTTGTCTGCCTTGTTCAAGCCTGTGGCTCTGCCACCCGGAACAAAGCTCAGCGCCTTGCCTCCTAGGTTGGGGAGGACCATGAGCCTCCATGTGACCCGCCCGAGCAGCTTTGTAAAATGCACTGTTTCCACACTGTGTCATTCATTTGCTTAAAGTGTTAAATGCTAGGCTTTTAGCATAGTCACAGGCATGCACATTTCAGTCTCCCCAACAACTACTGGCAATCAACTCCAGTTCCCTTCCCCTAACTCCTGGCAACCTTCGCCTCCCATCTGTTTCTACGGAGTTGCCTGGCCCGGAAGGAACCATATCCTACATCCCTCAATATATGGGCATCTGGGCCATTTGTGCGGTTTCTGCCCTCCCCTTCTCCCTCCTTCCCTCCCCCTTCCTCCGTCCCTTCCCCTCTCCATTTTTCCCTCTCCCTCTCCCTTTTCACCTCCCCCCTCCTCCTTCCTCTCTCCTTCCCATTCTTTCTTCGTTTCTTTCAGTCCTGGGCACATGCTGAAGAAGTGCCCCGCCGCCGAGCGCCATCCCCGACCCTTTAGCTTTCTGTTCTAATATCGGGTCTCGTAAGTTGTTCATGCCGGTGGTGAACTCGCTCTGCATCCCAGCCTGGCTTTGAACTTGTGGTCCTTCTGCCTCACCCTCCCAAGTAGCAGGAATCAGAATAGTTTCCATCTTGAAAAAAATGTGTTTATTTATTTACGGTGTGTATATACGCGCGTGTGCATGTGCATGCCGTGGCTTGTGTGTGAAGATCAGAAGGAACCTTGGGGAGTCCATTCTTTTCTCCTTTGTTGTAGGAAAGCCTGTAAGGAAGGCATTTTCTTAATTAGTGACGGATGGAAGTGGGTCCAGTTCTTTGGGAGTGCGGCCATCCCTGCGCTGGTGGTCCTGGGTTCTATCAGAGAGCAGGGTGAGCGAGCTGCGAGGAGCAAGCCAGAAAGCAGCACCCCTTCATGGCTCCTGCTTCCAGGTTATTGCCCTGTCGTGACTTCCTGTGCTGATGGAGTCTGATGCGCAGTGTAAGCCAAACAAACCCTTTTCTCATGGTATTTCATTGTAGCACCAAAAACCCTTCCTAAGACAAGCAGCTTCCCCGCAGGAGCAAATCTATGTCCCTGCTCCTCTGCCTGCGAGGGGCTCATGCCTCGCCCTCCAAGGACTCCAAGAAGAATATAGGGAGAAGCGAGTTGAAGTCCTTCCAGCCAGGCGGCAAGGCGGGCATGCCGTCCTCCCTGCTGGGACTCACCACTTTCAGTAGCACCTCACCTTTCATCTTTATGGAGGGGGAACAAAGATCACCAAGCCTTGTTCCCAGACAGAAACAGACAGAGCACTGTAATGATTAACGTCATAACTTTGTTATTGGCCTGCGCCAGCAGCACACAGGCCACGCTCAGACTCCCAAGTCGGAGGACACTAGAACAAAGACAGCGTGTATGTGCCCAAGTCCCCTGCACACTCCCCTTTGCCACTAAGGTCTACCTGGAGTGATCTGGCTACTTCTGAAAGAGCTCCTTTAACCCAGAGCACGTAGGCACTTTTGACCTTTCCCCTTTGACCCATCCCAGGTCCCCTGCCAAACCTGCTTCCTATGCCATCCTTATTTTTCTCAGCCAGCCAGCAAAGCGTTTACCTTTGGCTAGCTGCTAGCAAGTTTGAGACCAGCCTCAGCTACTAAGATTTTGCTTCCAAACGTTTTACAGACATGAATGGTGGAATCTGTCACCCCACCTGCCAGGTGCATGTCGATCATGCAATGGCTTTTGAGAGTCAGTTCTCTGCTTCCACTGTGGGGGTCTGGGGGATCAAACTTAGGTCATCAGGGTTGGCAGCAAGCAGCTGTACCCACGGAGCCATCCCACTGGTCTGTGACTTTGAACTTCTGATCCTTCTGCCTCTACCTCCCAAGAGCTGGGAATCCAGATGTGTGCCACCATGTCCGATTTTATACAATGATGGTGACTGGACCCAAGGCCTCATGCATGCTAGACAGGCACTCTGACAACTGAGCCGCATCCTGGCACATCAAACACTTCTTTATCTCTTCCTTTGGAATGCTCCCCCCCAGCCCCTTTTAAGTTTTCTTTGTAGAATCTTCCTACAATTTTTAGGTTTGGAGGCAGGATCTCAGTAACTGAGGCTGGTCTCAAACTTGTTAGCTAGCCAAGAATAAATTTAAACTCCATATCCTCTTGCCTCTACCTCAAAAAGGCTGTGGTTAGAGGGTATACCACCATATCATGCCAAGACCCCTACTTCTCGATCAACCTTACCCCCTCCCCTGGCCTTGACATTTGCTTTAGTTTCTCTAAAGCAGACACCGCACAACTCATCCTTTTATTCAGGAGATGTTCATTGAGTCCTCCACCCCAGGCTGATTTAGATCTCCTCTGCACCCAGCCTCCTGCTACACAGGTGACTATGGTGTGGTTCAGGTCCTCGAGGTTAACGTAGTCTAGTGAGAACCTGGTGAGAGTTTCTTGGGTTCCCATCATGTGGCAAGAGTAACAGATAAGGCCTTGCTGGAGTAGGGAACTGAGGCATGAATAGGAAGGAATATTAGTAGCCTCTAGATGCTAGGTGTTCTGGTCTCCTGCATCTAAGCAGACATGACTTATATGCATACCTGCCTTTTCTTGGCAACAGCTCTGAAGACCAGCGATAGATCTTGGACCCTAGAAGATTCCTGGGTAAGCTGGAGACCACTGATTGGGCCTGTGGCCTGTAAAATGAGCTTACATAATTGGATTCTGTTTCCTGGAAGTTAGACTTGGGAGCAGAGAAATGGACCTAGTGGGTACTTTGTTTCATGGACTCAGGTGCCAGGTGAAATGGAGGTTGGGATGAGCAGCAATCGGGTGTGGGGAAAACAAGTGCAGAGCTAATTCTTAGAGATTGTGTGTGTGTGTGTGTGTGTGTGTGTGTGAGAGAGAGAGAGAGAGAGAGAGAGAGAGAGAGAGAGAGAGAGAGAGAGGGAGGGAGGGAGAGAGAGAGAGAGGAAGAGAGAGAGAGAGAGAGAGAGAGAGAGAGAGAGAGAGAGAGAGAGAGGAAGAGACTCCCAAAGACAAGAAGAATGGGGGCGGGGAGAAGGAAGAGGAGGGAGAAAGTGGTTCTAGTAAGCTTTGTGGGTTTTCCACCCTCCAGTGTGGCCTCTACTGACTTCTTTGTGTGTCTGTGTAAGTCTAAGAGCAGTCCCATCCCTCTGCAGAGAAATGAGCTTGTTTGGGTTGGAGATGTAGGTCAGCCTAGCTTACACAAAGCGCTGAGTGTTTGATCTCAGTGTCACATACAATGGGGAATGGTCATTCGTGTCTGTAAGCCCATCACTCAGATGGAAGGAGAGGATCAGGTGTTCAAGATTATCCTCAGATACATCTGGGTTATAGGAGACTCTGTCTCAAAAATAGCAAAACCAAACCAAACAAACCACATAATCAACAAAATAAACGTGATTGTTAGTCCCTGAAATAGTTGGGTGATGGCGGCACACGCGGCAGATCTCTGAGTTCAAGGGCAGCTTGGTCTACAGAGCAAGTTCCAGGACAGCCAGGGCAGCACAGAGAAATCCTGTCTCAAAAACCGAAATAAAATAAAATCTTGGTCCTTTGAAACACAGAGTCTTGACTACAGCAGTACTCTGTTCCAAAACTTCTCAGGCAGACAGAGCGTTTCCAGTTGCATAAGATGAGGAGGTTATTTAAGAACATTCTGGAAAGGGCCAGCATCAGCTCTGAGAAGGAGGAGACTCCGTCCCAGTGGATGTAGTTCCAGTAATGGTGCTGTCGGGCTTTAAAGAGCCTCTGTGACTCGAGTTGGGACAGCATGTGTGAAGTAAGGCTTCCCAGTGGGCCTGGGCAGGCAGGACCCAGAAGTTCGAGCTTCTCTTCAGATACATCTGGGTTACAGGAGACTGTCTCAGAAATAACAAACCAAACCAAACAAACCACATAACCTATAAAATAAACATGATGTCAGGAAGATGTGAGTGTGTGTGTGTGTGTGTGTGTGTGTGTGTGTGTGTGTCTGTCTGTCTGTCTGTCTGTCTGTCGAGGTAGTTCTTGGCAGAAGGACATTATTTCAGCTGCGCTTTCCCTCCCCCGATTTTTGGCCCCTGTGATGCTGGGAAATGCCTTTTCTCTTACTTTTAATGTGCATGCCCTATCCCACATCTGTCTGAGGCCAGTGCTTTCTCTGTCATCAGTTGCTTTGAGGTTTCATGGTTCTCTTCATCTGTCATAGATTCTCCTGAGTTGTCTCTTGTCAGTGGTGCTGAGCCTGGGCGAGGGACTGGATCTCATTTTCTTCATCTGGAAGATGGGGATTTTCTCAGCTGACATTTAGGGTGGCACTTTCCAACTTCCTGTGGGGAAGCACCAGACCTTTAAAAATATAATCTATCTATCTATCTATCTATCTATCTATCTATCTATCTATGTAAATTATATACACATATAAATATATAAAGTATATATAATTTAATAAAATGTATTAAATATATATTGTGTGTATGAGTATATGTGTGTGTGTGCATTTGTGTGTCTATGTGTTTGTGTGTGCAGTGTGCATATTTGTGTGTGTGGCACAGGACAACCTCTTGTGTCATCCTTACAAATGCTATCCCGTTCCTTTGAAGCAGTGTCTCTTATTGTTCTGAGGCACACCAACTCTGTTACAGGAGCTAACCACTGAGCCCCAAGAATCCCCCTATCTCTGTGCCCAGGTTTGGTATCACAAGGTATGTCCTACCACAGCTGGCATTTTTATGTAGGTTCTGGGTACCAAACTCAAGTCCTCATTCCTTAAAGATACCCCTTCACTCCCCCCCAAAAAACCCCTTAGAAGCCTTTTATAAAGAAAATTTATTTGCTGAAATTTTTTCTTAAGACAGAGTCTCATGCAGCATGAACTGGCCTTGATCTCACTGTGTAGCCAAGGATGACCAAGAACTCTTGTTTGGGCTCAGTTTTTGTTTGTGTGGTACTGGGGACCAAACCCAGGCCTTCATAAATGCTAGGCTAGCTCGCTTCCCTCGAGCTGCGTCTGTGCATTCTACGTTTGAGCTAGATTCTACGTTTGAGCTAGTCGCTCCCTAACTTACCCAGGCTGCTTTTATGTCTCAGCTCTGAATTTGTGAGTCTCCTGCCCCAGTCTTTTCAGTACAGCAGTTACAGTGTTGCAGCACCAGGCTTGGCTTACTGCTATTATTTACACCATGTATATCAACACAGTATCCTTTTCCCCTCCAACATAACATGTATTTACTAGATCCAATGTAATGTGTAAGGAACATGGAAACAAATCACACATGTGTCCCCCATGACTGACAGATTGACGTAACCTCAAAATTCAGTATGCAAGTGTCCCTATCATTAAACACACACACGGGGTGCAGAGGTGGTTTTAGTATGTCCATAGAATACAATTTTGGGAAACAGTTTTGGACTTTAGCATGGTAAGGGCAGAGCAGAGAGCCTTAGTGCAGGCTGGAGTGATAAAAGCCCCGTAAGGTCTGTCTTAAATAACGGACACCCATGGCTCACAGGTCTGGAGGCAGGAAGTCCCTGGCCAGAGGGGCCAGCACAGGGAGGCCTCTCAGCCTTTCATCAAGTCCTCACGCAGCTGAGGGAAGATGGGAGAATGCCCTTGGGTATCATTTCTAGGTGCAGCAGCCCATTTGTTTGGGACACTGTAGCAAAATCCCACAGACTGGGAAGGTTGTCAACAAGAGAGGGTTATTCCTCCCAATTGTAGAGAAGTTTAAGAGCAAAGCTCGGGGAGACGGAAAGTCTGCTGAGAGCTTGCTTCCTGACTGCCTGACGATGCCGCCGCGATTCAGGGCCCTCAAATGGTGGAAGAGGAGAGGAGTTTTCTGGAGCTCACTCACAAGGCACTAATTGCCTGCCTTGGCCCCGCCCTACGGCAGCATCACCTCCCAGGTTAGAATGTCAGTGTATTCATTGGGAGTGGGTGGGGACTACAAGCATTCATTGTATAATTGCCCAGGAAGGGCAGCGAGGTGGGAGGCTGGGAGAGAGCTCAACGGAATGCATTGAGCCTGAATGGAACCCTATAGGTCAAATGAAAGGCATGGGTTTCAGCTCCACTACAAACCCAGTCCCTCGGCCAGTGGCTTGGCCAGTGCTTTGGTGTGAGGGGACCGGAACACAGCAGGCAGATGTGAGTGACGCTGGGAGGACACTCTGCTGTCTGACACTTGCTTTAGATCCCGCTAATCCTTCAGTTCCTCATTCCTCTCTAACTTAAGTGGTGACCCTTTGGGAGCACAGAGGGTACCTGACCTGTCCTTTATCCAGAGCCCCAAGCACACAGTGACCTTCCGAAGAGAGAAGGACTTCCCTTCGTTGAATGGTACCCCAGGAACAGCCAGTAAGTGATTGTAAACCATTTTGCAACTATTAAGTGCCCTTTTGATGTTGCATAGGAATGATAATTTTTTTAAAAAAAGGCCCCTCTCTCGAAGGATCCGGTGATTCATTTCTTTCTTCCCTTCTTTGCCCATCAAAAGGCCTTTCCCCTGCACTCAGTTAAGAACAATAAAGGGATAGTCAGCACCCAGCAGATCAAGGGGCGGAAAAATCCGAGGCTTGATTGAAGCTTTTGTTCCCTTGGACCTCTCTGCCTAGCGCTGATGACTGGGCTGCCCGCTGAGGTCTCCGGAGTCGCTCCCTCTGGCCTGGCAGCCACCTAAGAGCTCTGTAAGGCCAAGGTCAGATTTTCTCCGCACACACGGGAAACGAAGACTCAGCAGAGAATATAGGCCTGGGATGGGTAGGGGGCTTTGATAGGAGAGTGCTTGCCTAGCACGCATTAGGCCCTTGCCAGGATCTCCAGCACCACATAAACTGGGCATGGTGGTACAACCTGTGATCAAAACACTCAGGAGACGAGGCAGATAAATCAGAAGTTCAAGGTTGCCTTCAGCTACTGACGAGCTCAAGGTTAGCCTAGGCAAAATTAGATGTTTAAAAACCATAAGAGATAAGGGACTAAGTATTTCCCCAGGGGGATATATCGGCAGTGCTGGAGATACATTCTCCCATCCCCCTGGTCTCTCCAGTTTTGTTATCATTAATTTTAGTTATGTGCAGGCATTTGTCTGAATGTGGGAATGTACGTGTGAGCGC
This sequence comes from Apodemus agrarius, assembly GCA_964023405.1. NCBI lineage: Eukaryota > Metazoa > Chordata > Mammalia > Rodentia > Muridae > Apodemus > Apodemus agrarius. The sequence continues at coordinate 97,583,738 of OZ030009.1, read as the reverse complement.
AGGTACCCGAGGAAGCCAGAGGCGTAGGATCCCTGGAAGCAGGAGCTGTAGACACATGCCTGTGAACTGCCTCCTGCAGGTGCTGGGAACAGATCTCAGCTCCTCCAGAGGAGCGGTGAGCGCTCTTAACCGCGGTTCCATCTCTCCACCCCCCTGTTCTCCTCTCTTTAGACAGCGGTGCTCATTAGTTTCTGTCGAAGTTGTTATTAATTTTATGTGCTAAATACCTCTGCCAGCCCTGAGGCGGGCACTTCTTTTCCAGGAGGAGGTACTAAGACAGAATCTTATTCTGTAGCACAGGTGGGCCTTGAACTCGGGATTCTCCTCTGTCGGCTCAGTGTTGGGGTTAAAGGCACACGGCACCACACCCGGCTACTGAGCAGGGAGCTTCTAGGTTCAGGCTCCTATTTGACCTTCAAGCTATTCAGAAAGCTTGGCATGACTCTTATAGCCTCAATAGTCTAGCATGTTCTATTCTGAGTCAGCAGGTTGCCCAATTCCATGTCACCTACTTATTGTTAAATCAACTTGTAAGGAAATAAAAAGTGCTATAAAAAAAAAACAAAACCCCGGATCTACCTGCTTTCCACATGGCTTGATGGCTCTGCACCGCCCTTCCTGCAGGTTTCTGTGTGTACTCAGGTTCATCATAGGCATGCAATCATTTCTAAATATTGGCACAGGCCGTGCAATGGTTTGTTCATCTTTTATCAACTGACATTGTTTCCAGACACTTTCCCAAAACTTGATAATTGTATTTTTCTCAGATTATAAATGCCCTAAATAGAGACACCACTGTTCATTTGCTTGTGGGTCTCCATTCTTACCCTGCGGTGACTGTTTCTATTTTTACTATTATAATTATTTTATTATCTAAGTTTTAATGGAAACATACAAATCATGCAGATTTATGGGGCACCACATGATTCTTCTCTCCCTCTTTTTCTCCCCCCTCCCATCTTCACCCCTCCCTCTGTTCCTGGATCTCATTTAGCTCATGCTGTCCTTGAACTTACTATGTGTCTGACCACCATACCTGGCTGTGCTTTGTTTTTGAGACAGGATGTCTTCATGTAGCTCACGCTAGTCTCAAACTTGTGGTCCTTTGGCCCTAGACTCCAGAGTGCTGGGATTATAGGTGTGTGCTCCACCCCTGGCTCTGTGCGATGTTACCGCACACACATGCATCATTGGGTAAACATGCCTATTTCTCCAAACTATTATCAGTTCTTTTTGGGGAAAGCATGTCTTTAGCACATTCTTCCCAAGTAAAGGTGCCAAGCTGTATTCAGTGAAAGGAGACGGGCACGGGCCCAAGTTTCCTCAAGAGTACACGTCTCTGGGAGAGGCCAAAGTGACACAAGATGTGAAAAATAATCATGGGCAGGCTGGAGAGAGGGCTCAGTGGTTAAGAGCATTGACTGCTCTTCCTGAGGTCCTGAGTTCAAACCCCAGCATCCACAGGACAGCTCACAACTGTCTGCAGCTCCAGTTCTAGAGGACCTTAGATCGTATACGCCTTGTGGCAAGTTGATGTCACCCATATCCCCTCACAGAGACACACCCGTGGGCAAAACATCAATGCACAATAAAATAAAACTAAATCGTTTTTTAAAAATATCGTGGGCTAGGACCATGCCATACAAAGCTGAAATGGGGTGGAGGGTGAGTAGTGAACTCCCTGATCTATCTCCTGGAAGCCACTTGTACCAGGAGCTTACGAGCCGAGAGACAGAGAGTGAGGATAATTCAGGCCTTTAGGGGGGATCTAAGCCAGCGAGCACACGTGCATAAAGCGCGGGTGCTCCACACCCCTCGCCGGTGTGGTAGAGCAAGCATTTGCTTCCCAGCTCTGGGTTCTGCTCAGAGATGCTCAGCCTCTCCTCTCCGCCCCCTAGTTTAGCTCCATGATGGGTTTCTCTCCTTCCATTCTTGGTTCTCTTCTTATCACCCAGCCGCCAGCAAGAATGAGTTCTTTGTCATAGAAACGAGATGTCTTCGGTTTGGTGGAGAAAAGGGAGAAACAGGAGAGATCCAGTCATTCACAAAGATGAAAACTCCAGGGAGTTTAGGCAGGAGCTGGAGGGCGACTGGGCTCCGCCAGGCCATCGCCTGGCTTGGCTCTTGTGCAGGGCTTCCCCTGGTAGTCTATACCTTCACTAACAGCTGCAGGTGCGGTCTTGTTTGTTGACTCTGGTAGAGTGTCCTTTTTTTTTGTTGTTGTTGTTTTTGTTTTTGTTTTTTGGAGACAGGGTTTCTCTGTGTAGTCCTGGCTGTCCTGGAACTCACTCTGTAGACCAGGCTGGCCTCGAACTCAGAAATCCGCCTGCCTCTGCCTCCCAAGTGCTGGGATTACAGGCGTGCCTCCACCACGCCCGGCTACAGGTAGAGTGTCTTGATGGTCTGGGCACAAGAGGACTGGCTATCATGAATGGTTGAGATCGTGGGGGTGGGTGGGAAGAGGTGGGGGATCAATTAACTAAGCACAGATTATTGTCCCACCTCTGTGCTGGGAAGAGGAATCAATACTAATCAAGCCTCATGGCAAAGGACAATGACATTCTGCTGCTAAGGAAGGAGGGGGGAACGCTGTTCCGGCAGAACGGGAAGCCGTGTGCACCCAGAGACAGTTGACCTCCACAGCTGCTGTGTCTTCCCTCTCACACCCTCGTCCCAGACATCGAATCCTTCCCATACCTGCCTCCCACCCCTCAGCTACTGAAAGACCCCCTTCAGAAGCTCCCCTGGCAGTCCATCCCATCCCTGGTCTATTTCTTCGCAGCATCACTCTAATGTATACTTTGTTGGGCCTTTCTTCCTTTACCTTCACTCTTTCCTACCGGTTTGTAAACCTGGGGACGGTTGGGGACTGTGTCTAGCCTGTCCCTTATTTCCCCCTCGTGTGTCACACACAGTTTGCAACATGACAGCTGCTCATCACATATGTATGGAGTCAAGAACGAGTGGGTGGATTAGCAAGTGTTTCCCTTCTTCGGGGGTTATAATAACTCCCTGGGTTACATCCAAAGCCACACGCATCTTGTTTATTAGTTGAATTTTATTTGGCAAATGCTCACTAAGTAACTGCCTTATCGCAGCCCCAGTAGTGAACGATCAGGGTAGATCTAGACTACGGGGTTTCCAGCCCATAGACCCGGGAGTCTCCAGCGAGCGACCTGACTTCGGTTTGTTTCTTTCTGTTTTGAACGAGCCAGGGGAGATCTCTTCCTGTGCTCTGTGTTCTTTTATAGCACACTTCCCTCCCCGGGGGATGGGAGAACAGCGAGACTTGGAAGTGAGTGCCATGTGGCTTGGATCTGGGACCTTCGGGGTCTTTGCCAATGTCGCTTTGCTCAGCACTCTGCTGGCCGAGGTTCCAAGGCACATCCACTTTGGACTCTCTTCTCTCTCCCTTGCACGCCCGTTGCTAACCTCACTCCCACTGCTATAGAGACGAATGCCCATGTGTGTGTAGACACACTCTGTCTGCAGTGCTGGGGGTCACACCCAGGGCTTGCAAGTGCTAGGCTAGGCCAGAGACTTCTGAACGCTACCTCGTGCCCTGGATCCTTATTTAGCGGTCAGTCAGATTGACAAGCCGATATGATATCCACGAGTGTCAGGATGCTCCAGTTCCAGAGTTGGGCTCGGGGTTACGGTGTGAAGATAGAGTCTGAGGCTACGCCAGTGTTGATGTATGTATAGTCAGGGGAGCAGGGACCCCTATGTGAAGAAACCTCTACCTCACTGACTTCGGGTCTTCTCAGTTTATTGTTTATTTACAAGACGGCGGGGGTCTGGCCTTCAGTGATAATTGTGTGTGTGAGGAGCTGGCAGGTCATCAACTGTAATTTTTTTTTTCAATTAAAAAATTAAAATGGCCTTCAAAGGCCCAGAATTGAAAACAGCAGACATGGAAAGCACGAAGGTTCTCACTGGGTCTGGACACAATGGCTGGCTTCCTGTTTCTTCTCCCCAGAGGCCCAGGCTGTTGGGCAAATGCAGGCCAGCCCATTTGATGCTTCCTCATTCGATGAGGCCTAGGGCCGAAAGAGAAGCTTTCTTCCAGGACCTCCGTGTGAAGAAACTGTGTCCTGTCCTCGATTTCATCATTGTGTGAACGAGAGGAGTCCTCCAAGTATGTATTGTTCCTTTTGTTTTTTTGTTTTTTTGTTTTTTTTAATTGTGGAAGAAATTGAACCCTAGCCTCATGGAAGAGAGGCACGTGCTCTAGCACTAAGCTACAGATCCAGCCCTTGCCTCTGCTCTTTTGTATACCTCTGTTCTCAGTTGTTGTAGGCCTCATCCTGTGGTTCAAAATTCAAGAGTTTTTTGTTTGTTTTGTTTTGTTTTGTTAAATCAGGGGCCATGTTAAGTGCCTGGTGAAGACTTGATTGCCTCACTAGCAAAAGGGAGGCCACAGAGCCACGTGGACACTTACTTAGTACATCTCTCTTTAAGCCTTTCAAAGCTTTCTATGGTTGTTGAGCGTGTACCCATGCACGTGGGTGTGAATGTACACATGCCCCCGTGCTCACGTCAAGGTCAGAGACCAGCTTTCCTTTTGCTGTGGGTTCCAGGGATCCAGCTCAGGCCGTCAGGCTTGGATGGCAAATGCTTGCACCTATTAAGCCATCTCCCTGCTCAACCCTGACTGTTTTTTCTAAGGCAAGTGTCAGAGGTTACACATCGGACCTGGTGGGTGTGAACTCTATCCCTGAGTTACAGCTCTGTCCCTGGAATCATCCTTCTAGGGGTGCGTGTTCCATCTCTACAGCTCTCTGAAAGCTACATACTGAGGTATTGGTGGTGGTGGTGGTGGTGATGATGATGTGGTGATGATGATGATGATGATGATGATGATGTCAATTTCCTCCTTAGACTGAGCTGTACAATAAAGAGCAAAGGGTGCTCTTTTCTTTTCTTTTCTTTTCTTTTCTTTTCTTTTCTTTTCTTTTCTTTTCTTTTCTTTTCTTCTGTTACCTCAGCCCTGCCCTTGCCCCTCCACTCAGCTTTTGAGTACATCATTTGTTTCTTGAGCGCACCGCAGACACCTCTCACCTTGCCTCAGCGGGCATGTGTAGTTTTGGGCCTCTGGCTCCTGTCTCGATCTTTCTTTCGTTCCTGCCTGCCATATTTCCCAGCATATTTAGGTGGCCCCAGCTTAGCCCTTGACATTATGTGCATGTTTGCCGTGTATTCTAGCTTGCCGGTTTCCACATTGCCTCTGGCCTTCAGTCCCCAGCCTGGAGTGGTGACTTGCCTCACCTTGGGCTCGATGTCTCTTGTGGCCCAAACTTGACCACGGACTTAGTTCGTTTGACCTGGCTAGGTCACACGAGGGGCACGTTGTTCTTCTGTGGGCCCCTCTTCCCGAAAGCACGGAGGGTTTGCTCCCCCTCCCCCTCCCGACAGGTGTCCGGTACATGACTCGCCTGGACTGCAGCAGTAAAACAATATTCTGTGCCATAAACACAAAGCTCACCTGCGAAGGTCAGTGCGCTCAGGGGCGTGGCCGGCAAACACCACAGCCATTTACGCCGGAGCACACCGGATCATAAATTATTTCACGGATAGCACTAGCCCCTTATTTACAGAGGAACTGGGGGAGGGAAGACTACACACCTACTTTGTGTGGTGAGAAAATGAAATTCTGGTTTTTACCTACAGACTTCTGATCATTCTGATAAATTACTTCTTTCCCCCTTACCTGCCATACATTGGATTTTTTTTTTTCCTTTTGGTCGATAGGCCCTATGCTTTTTGTTTTGTTTTGTTTTGTTTTGTTTTTGTTTTTCCATTTGTCAGAATTCTGAACTTTGAGAAGAACTTCTTTGGTCTCAATTGTCTGTGTAGAGAGCATCTCCTAGACTCCCTGTCACTGATGGCTAGTGAGTTTGGAACTTACAGACATGGGTTATTTTGGTAAGAACTGCCTATTCACCCTCTTGATTCTTAGTTGACTGATTTGAGAAAGAGTCTATCCTGGCACTCAGTGGCCAGCCTGGAAACTCTCTAGGTAGCCCAGGCCTCAGACTTGTCTGTTCTGCTATTCGAGGGCTTCTGGGAGAGAGATCCTTTCTGCTCCAGGTGAAGACTGTCTTGTCCTATCACTGCAAAGACATGTCCTAAACCACCTGCCACCAGGTGCATTCTGGTACCCGGAGTCCTGCTCTTTCACGCATGCTGCCAGGTGCCCCATCCTCCCTGGGATTGCCTTGAATTTTGGCCTAGGGCCTTGGACATGGGATGGAGAAGGATTGAAAAATCTCAGGTTGGGGGACTTGAATGTTTGGTAGCTGCTGGCAATACACGATAAAAGGCCAGTGGAGACCATGGGCAGCCAGATAGATCGGAGCCTCAGGTCTGCTCTAGTCCAGCCACTGTGTTCCCTTGAGTACTTTATTATCTCCCCAGGCCTCAGTTTACTCATTTGTCAATGGGCCTACCAGTCTCTCTTATGGGAAAGAGGTGAAATGGTGTGGAGAAGGGCTTCGAGTTCTGTGTGGAGTGTCGGTCTACGTAGACTACACAGGTTGCGGGGCTCAGCAAGATTCCTAGAGTCACACAGGAGTTTCTCCTCCTCTCCTCATCCTAAGAAGATCTGAACGAGACAGAGACACCCCAAGGCTAACGGCTTCGGCTGCACACGAGCTGCTGTGGAACACGGCAGACTCATAATGTGCACGTGTGCACGGGCTGATTGACCCGCAGAGGGTTTTCATGCCTCTCCTGCTTCCCTCGTGCCAGGAGCTTGAGTTAGATACTTTTCTCATGGTTTATTTTGGAGAACAGTTTAGGGGCAGTTTCTGTCATGGCGTGGAAAGCGTGGTGGCCACTGTATGAGACAGCTGGCCTCACTGTGTCGGCAGGCAGGAAGGAGTGAGAGACAAATGCTGATGACCCTTTCCTTTTCTCTTTTTGTGAAGTCTGGGACCCCAGTCAACTGGAATATGCCATTCACATGTAAGATAGGTTTCCCCACTTCAATGAACCTAACCCAGACTATCCTTTGTACCCAGGCCAGAGGCAATATCTCTCTTCAGTAAGCCTAAGTTCTGACGAGATGACAGCATTAACCATGGAAGACTGACTACACTGCGGCTATGGTGCTCCTGTGAGTTGGAATGATGTGACTTGAGGATTCTGAGCAGGATCTGGGCAGAAAGAATGGAGATCACTCACTGTCCCGAGAACACTGGTGGCCCTCCCTCCCTGTTCATCTAGCCAGAGCCATCATGGAAGGCGCCAGTGTCATAAAATACCAGGATGTTTCTGTAAGCATTTGCAATAAAGGACTTTTCCTGACTTCAATCTAGGAGTTCTTTGCTTAGGAGAGTGTCTTACTTCTAATTCCTTTTTTATTTTATTTATTTTATTTTGTTTTTTCAAGACAGGGTTTCTCTGTGTAGCCCTCGCTGTCCTGGAACTCACTCTGTAGACCAGGCTGTCCTTGAACTCAGAAATCTGCCTGCCTCTGCCTCCCAAGTGCTGGGATTAAAGGTGTGTGCTACCATTGCCCGGCACTTCTTCTAATTCCTGAACAACAACAACAAACAACAACAACAACAACAACAACAACAACAACAACAAACCAGATAAGGTTTACTTTCTTCTAGTTAGAACTCCTGTCCCTTTGCAGAAGAGAGAATCTAGCCCTTGCTGTCTTACCTTTAATATTTCCCTGGTATAGGCCAACGTGGCTGACTCAAGGGAGGTTGACATGGGTCTCTGGGGCCCACAGGGGTGAGGCTTATCCAGGTCTTTCATCCAGAGCACAGAAGCTGGTTTCCGAACCTGGGATTCTGGCTCCAAAGCCCAGGATAACTTTGTTGTCACAAAGGCTGTGGAGAAAGATGATGTAGGAGCTATGATGAAAGATATTGATTGGCGAGGAGAGCAGAGGGGTAGGAAGAGGGGAATATAGAAAAAATGCATACATCTCTTGCTTCAGCGAGGCAGCTGAGATTTGCTTATGTGGCACACAATAGCAGAACTTACCCTGGAAATCTCAGTGTTTGGTAGCTCATAGAGCCTTTGTGGCAATGTCTCTCAGTGTAAGGACACTTCTCTTCAGCCACCAAGGAGAGCTCTGAGGGTTGAATCAGGATTTCCCATTCAACATGATCAGACTGACAACTGGACATTTTTCTTTTTCTTTTCTTTTTTTTCTTTTCTTTTCTTTTCTTTTCTTTTCTTTTCTTTTCTTTTCTTTTCTTTTCTTTTCTTTCTTTCTTTCTTTCTTTCTTTCTTTCTTTCTTCCTTCCTTCCTTCCTTCCTTTCTTTCTTTCTTTCTTTCTTTCTTTCTTTCTTTCTTTCTTTCTTTTTTTTTGAGACAGGGTTTCTCTGTGTAGTTTGGGCTGTCCTGGAACTCACTTTGTAGACCAGGCTGGCCTCAAACTCAGAAATCCACCTGCCTCTGCTTCCCAAGTGCTGGGATTAACAGCGTGCGCCACCACTACCCAGCTGGACATTTTTCTTAATCAGCTACCTCTATTGACAGTTCTGCAAACTGACATGGCTACCTAGTAATGAGAGGCTATTATCTAAGTGGGCCTCCTCAGAAATAAGGGAGGGAGGGAGAGAGAGAGAGAGAGAGAGAGAGAGAGAGAGAGAGAGAGAGTCTGTCTGTCTGTTTGTCTGTCTATTATTGCTATTTCCCTTTTTAAAGCAAGTGCAATGTGCCCAAGGTCTAATAGTTGATGACAAGGTAGAGCCACTTGCCAGATTATAGCCTCCCTCTCTTGCCGTAGTCCTGCTCTCTGGAGAAGTGTTCTCAAAGTTAGCCATCACAGTCACCTTAGAAACTCAGGTTCTGGATTCACTGTTCAGGTTCAGGTTCTGGATTGATTGGTTGGATGGCCTTTTGAATAAAGGTCTAACTGTAGCCCTGGCAGGCCTGGAACTTGGCATATAGACCAGGCTCCTGTGTCTGCCTCTTTAGTGCTGGGACTGCAGGTGTGTCACCCCATCCACAGTTATTTTATCTTTCTTTCTATTGTATTCCAAGTCCTGTCAATCATATAACTCTTAGCCCTACACTAGGTTGATATATTTTTACTTCCTCAATTTTTAAAATTGTAGAGCATAGAATAATTATGACATTTTAATAGATAAATATTATCATACTTGGTTCTAATTTGCTACCTCCTGGCATGGGCTTAGTAGACTTTTTTATACAGGAGTAATTTTATAAGGAAGGTAACTGCCTTGAGTAAGATACCATGGGTTCCTAGTGTGTGGCAGCCCTTGATCTGAATTTTCTAGATTTGAACTTGTGGTTTCATCTTTTCTATTATGTTTAAAGAGAAAAATTCCCCATTTGCATCTAACTACCAACCCATTCACTCATCTCCCCTCCATTCATGATTCATCTGTTCATCCATCCACCCACCACATCACCCACCCATTCCCCGCCTATCTACCCACACTCTCATTCACCAATCCATCTACTCATCCATCTACCCGCTAACCCAGCCAGCCTTCATCCATTCACTCACTAATTTCATTTTATTTTCATCTTATATACATTGTGATTTGACTACATGTCTGTGTGAGGGTATACAGGAGTTACAGACAGTTGTGAACTATCGTGTAAGTGCTGGGAATTGAACCTGGGTCCTCTAGAAGAGCATCCAGCGCTCTCAACTGCTGAGCCATCTTTCCAGCCCTCACGTATACACGTATCCTTCTACTCATCTGTCCATCTCCTTCTTATACACCGAACTCATCCATCCACCTACCCATGTACAAACCCATTCATCTATCTACCCACCCATCTATCCATCAGCCTTTTCCAAATCATTTCTTCATTACTTTCTTTGTAGCAGGTTTTGTGCTAACTAGTTATGAAAAATCTGTCATTTGCTTCTAGGATCCTGTGGCTTATTGACAGAGCAAGCTGTCAATGACATAATGAGATTCGGAATGAGTATGGTGGGAGAAATATGTAGGTAAAAGTAGAACAAGCTTGCTCAGTTGGCTTGGGGAGCTGAGATCCTTGCTCCCACTTGGTAATAATTTGTTCTGAAGTGTATTGCATGCAATTTTCAAAATATTCTCTTAATTCAATGAGGCATCTGCCTCGGTGGCATCCTTGTGGGTAGTGGCTAAACAGGAAGTCATCTTCCGTGTGAATTTGGCTAATTTGGCGAAAATGAAATGAATAGTTGTATAATCTGGGCTGATAGGAAATCTGGAGAGAACCAGTCATGTTCTCTGCAGAAGCTGCTGAATCATAACCTGGACTCCATCAGGTTATATAAATCATCTTCAGGTGAGAAGAAACTGGGGCTCACCCAGCCAGCAGGAGCTGGGCTGCCTCTTCTTATTAGGCTCTGGGGTGCATTTTTATAGCTGCCCAGACATGTAGAGATCTCCCATTTTGGAGATTACAGGTCCTAGGAGATCTCTGGGTGGATGTCAGGGACCTGTGTCTCTGAAATTAAAGGCAGGCTGCTTTATAGATATGCATGCAAAACTTGGGGAAAGGACTAAAACTTTCATCAGTTCCTCAAAATGATCCTTGAGAAAAATAATGTAAAATTAATACAAGGTAGTGATGTGGTTTCTGGTTCTTCCCAGGCAATGTTTTGCTTCATTAAGTCTGGATTGAGAACCAGATCTCCCTTTTTTTTTTTTTTTTTTTTTTTTTTGTCTCTTTATAGGTTTCCATGTGATCTTTAATGCTCACTCAGACCTAGGAACCACTGAACTAGAACACTACTTCTCAACTTTAATGAGCAAATAAAGCCCTTGGATTCTTGTTAGCAGTCTGATTTTGATTCATCCAGGCTGGAATGAGAGAAAGGAGAAGAGATCTGTGTATCTAATCAGCTCCTTGGTGCGGCTACTGTCGGCGATGGTGGCACACCATACTTTGAGAAGTTTTGGCTAAAAGCATATGTGTGCCTGGGTCACTCACAGGACCTTGGTTAGATTCAACCACACCCAATTCCTTTGCTTGGGATTGAGGCTAATTACTCAAGCCACTTCCCTTTGGGGTGGGGTTGTGGGGGACGGACACAATTAGAAGGAAGTTAAGAGATTTGCTAGGAAGCGCGTTGACTATTTCATAGTCCAAAATTCTATTTCCAGGGGTTGTATGGTCAAAAAAAAATTGGGCACAGAAAACTGTAGGTAAACATGCTGTGCTTTTTAAAAATAACTCTGAGGTTAGATAGACTTAGACATAAATCCTGGTTCTTATACAGATCTTCCATCCATGTATGTATTCACCTGCTGGAAAAATGATCAGCTAACATGTTGCTTATGTTAGGGCTCCATTTTGCATAGATGGCAAAAAAGATCTTTGTGAGGTTGGGGTTCCTGACCAAACAAATTAACAACAACAACAACAACAACAACAACAACAACAAGAGCAACAACAACAATAAAATCTCAAAACTACTCATAAGAGGAAGCGTATGTTTTGGCTCCACATTTGAGGTCTCAGAGTCAATCACGGTAGGGGATCCCTGGTGTCTTCCTCCTTCTTTTTAATGTCTGAGACTGAATTATTTGAGATGGCACCCACATACAGCGTGGGCCTGTCCTTTTCAGTTAAACCTCCATGGAAACACCCTCACAGATAAACTCAGAGCTATGTCTCCTAAGTGGAGACATAAATCCAGCCGAGTTGACAATGGACACTGACCACTGTATCTCCACCATGTTGCTGGCAGGAGAGGGAAAACAATTAGAATCAGGTCTCCATCTGAACTGAAACTGGCTAGCAACTGGAATCACACTGCCTAACCACCCCAGTTGCAAAAAACAATGTTGGAAAAGGATGATGAGTGGTTTTGACTTTTCTAAGAGCAACAAGAGACAAAACAAGAGATGTCAAAACTGAAGCTAGGCCCCTCTCGGCAGTGCCTGCAACATCACGTGACCTAGTCAATTTACTGAATCTATTCTAAGGGTCAGTTTCCTCATTTGTGAAATAGGTGACTACTTCCTTCTAGCAACGGTTTGCCAAGTAAGTGAGGAGAGTGGTTCCCAGACCAGCCTCCAGGCACTCACCCAGAAGCTTGGCCCTCTGAGTCAGACTCAGCCCAGCTGTCTGTCTTAACAGGCCTTCCAGGTGATGCTGATGAGTGCTGAAGCTTGAGATCTCCGGGAAGGCTAGGGAAGGCCATTGCTCATGGCATTGATTCTAAGTGTTTCTAGCTGACAGCCTGGGAGTTCACATCTTTAACTAAAATAAGCTGTGATGCCCTTTCTCTCTCTCTCTCTCTCTCTCTCTCTCTCTCTCTCTCTCTCTCTCTCTCTCTGATTGTTGTTTCTTTTTTTAAGGTTACTGAAAAATATACTTCTTTGGATAAGAAATGTAAAAAGCATCCAAGATAGATGATTCATCAAGGATTCTTTAACTAGTAACAGACACCGCCCTTCATTAAATAAAGGCACTGAGCATGGGCAGTGGGGCCGAAGAAAGTGGGGAGACTTGACTGGATCCCTTGACTTTTCAGAAATTATAGATTTATTGACATAGAATTCACACGCCATAAGATCATCCTTGGCAAATTCACGCATCGGTGGTCTTTAGTACATTCACAGAGTTGCACAGCTATCCCTGAGAAGACATTTCAGAAACTGTTAACAGCCCCCAAGGAGACTCTACCTGCCAGCAACCCTTCCCCCTGCTCCTCCCTGGCCCCAGCCTGGGCAACCACTCAGCAAACACTTGCTATTTCTAAGGATTTCCTTTATTTATTTATTTATTTATTTATTATTTAATTTTTGAAAAACTGACTTGTTTACCAGAAGGACTTCCAAGATTAATAGTGACATCATTGATGAGGAGATCAGAGTTCCTAGACGGAGATCGACCATGAGTTCATCCTCTGAAAAACAAGAACAACAATGATGTTATTGTTTATTGCTGTGAACAAATGCGGTTGTGTTCTCCTGGGCACCAGAGCGCTTGCATAAATGATGACACATCACATCTGTAAGGTCGGCCTCCCTATATGGTCTCTAAGGACCTCCGGTTCTAAGAGTCTAACTTGGTTTACCCTTGTTAAGGCCAATCAGAAATTCTGCCCGCTGCTCTGGGTCCTGAACATATATGGAGTGAATGTGAGGAGGTGGCAGATATAGGAAGAGATGACCAAACTGGGGAGAACTCTGAAGCCTTGGACCCAGAAGCTGGAGTAGCCTCTAGAGCAGTGGTTCTCAACCTGTGGGTCGACACCCCTCTGGGGTTGAACAACCCTTTCTGAGGATTATTTACATTACAATTCATAACAGTAGCAACATTCCAGTGAAGTAGCAATGCAGATAATTTTATAGTGGGGGGGGGGATTTACCACAACCTGAGGTCATTAAAGGCTCACAGCATTTGGAAGCTGGGGAAGCATTCTGGAGGAAGGAAGGTACTGGGAGGCTAGGAAGCTTGCAAGATGTCTACCCTGGGAGGAGAAACCACGGGGCTTCAGGGCACAAGCATACCTGATGGTGTGCTGTGGGCCAATGCAAGAGAAACCCTGTTGCAGTCTCTCTTACTTAGGGTTTCCATTGCTATGAAGAGACTCCATGACCAAGGCAACTCTTAAAAAGGTGAACATTTAACTGGGGCTGGCTTACAGGTCCCGAGGTTCAGTCCATTATCATCACAGCAGGAAGCATGGCAGCATCCAGGCAGGCATGGTGCAGGAGGTAGCTGTTAGTTCTACATCTTGTTCCAAAGGCAAACAGAAGACTGCTGTCTTCCAGGCAGCAAGGAGGAGGGTCTCAAAGCCTACCCCACAGTGACACACTTCCTCCAACAAGGCCACACCTCCTAATAGTGCCACTCCCTGGGCCAAACATTTTCAAACTACCACACAGCCAGAGGTCAGATAAGGTGTGGGTGGGCTATACTGGCACCCTTTCCCTGGAGTTTTGCTCTTGGGATTGTGGTTCAAACATCCAATGGGGGAACGGGCTATAGGCAGCCATATTTCTGGCATAATATGATGTCACAGATTTCATGAAGTTCTGACATCAGCATACAAGAAGCATGCATAGAAACTGTTTATCTCCTTACCTCCCAGGATAATAGTCTACGGCCAATAAAGAACAATGAACCCGTGCCTAGTATACACCCCTTGCTAACTACCATTGGATTTGCCAGTGGAGGGTTCTCTAGAGATGTGTGGATGGGTGAGAAAAGGCTGCAGATGAGGACTGGGCAGGAAATGCTTACCTAGGACTCCCTCGTGTGTGGAACATCTGTGTTTTTTGCTCTCAGCAGCCCAACTTTTACCCTCTCAGACAGACTCCAAATGGTGGCTAATACTGTTGTCTGTTTGTCTCCTGTTGGACAAACGTGTCTGGCAGAGGTTTCTAGACTGAGTTCGTTGAGACAGGAAGATTCACTATAAATGTGAGCAGCATCCTCCAGTGGGCTGGGAGAAAGGAGAAGGGGGCTCATCCCTCTGCTCTTCCTGACTGTAGACACAATGTGAGCGGCTGTCGTATGGTCCTGCTGCCATGGTTATGGTCAGCATCCTCAAACCACGAGTCAAAACAAAGTCTTCCTCCCTGAAGTTTTCTTTTGTCGGGCTCATAACGGCTAGAGGGGTGACTGAGTTCTTGGGTCAGGGGTGCTCACGAAGTCTCCCCACTGGAGGTCACGGAGAGGTGGCTTTTCCTTTGACCCTGGTGCTGCTTTCCTTGCTGACTACGCGGACTGCATCCAGCAGGTCTCAGGAGAGCGAGGGGACATAGGTCACCTGATCTATCTTAAATGAACACCACAGGCAAGGCTTTAAAGCTTGACCAAGTGCCCCAAGGTGAGTCCCCCAGAAGTTCCCAGCTGCTTCGTCTTCACGAGACGGAGATTCAACTCTGTGACCTAACTTCCCAGACTACAGGCGGGACGAAGATGAGGCTCGGCACTACGAGAGACATGGCGAAGGGGGCTCATCCTTTAAAGACCATGTGAATGTGTCTAAGGGACCAGAGAGGTAGCTCACTTGGTAAGGTGCTGGGCTTGTAAGCACAGGGACCTGAGATTGGCCCCTAACCCATGTGAAAAAGCCATCTCTGATAGTAAACACTTGTAGTCCCAAAGCTGGGGAGGCAGAGATAGGTAAACCTACGGGCCTCATGGCTAGCCAGCCTCATGGGTGAGTTGCAGGCCAATAAGGAACCTTGTCTCAAAAAATAAGATGCGTAGTACCTGAGGAATGGTATTCAAAGTTGTCATCTGGCCTCTACGTTCATTCGCATATACATGTAGAGGTACACACATGAACATGTGAACACACACAGACACACAGGCATACACACACACACACACACACACACACACACACACTTTATTTTTCCCAGACAAGGCTTGTCTGTCAGGTGGTTGGTGGAATAGAATGAGCATAGGTTTGGTATAGGTGGGTCAGAATCTGAATACTGACTACCCCTGTCTTCCTTTCAGAATGCTTGAATGCTAACATTGGGTTTTTTGATGTTAACGCTGTAGAAGACAGATACAACCAGTCGTTGTGGGGACAGAGGGTTATGTAGTTCTTTGTATTATGTTCTGACTCTTAGCAGCACCACTCACAGGGAGCCTTGAAGCACGTCCTGCCAGGGGCCTCAGGGCGTGTGTGGAGTTTATGGAGGTCTCCTGGCTATTGTCCACCCGGTGGTGTCTTCTGCAGATAAATGTTTGGACTGAACTTCACCCTCATACAATGAGGAAACGTGTTTTAAAGGCCTCACTTGTCAAAAAAGAAAGTTATAAAACAGACTTAACAAGACTCCCAGACACAGGTGGCCTTGGGGTTGGCTGCAGTTGGGTGAGTAAGGCTGGATGGCTCTTGCCCTTTCTGCTGCCTGTGCTCCACAGCTGGTCTGGCCAGGCTGGGGGCTGTGTGCTCTGGCTGGCGGGTAAAGTGTTAACAGGCAGGGCACCTGAGATTACTGGCTGTTAAGTGCGCCTTGTGTGAAAGCAGGCGGGCGGCTGAGCCCCTGAGTGGGAGAGCAGGCTGCTCTTTAGTTTGACACTGAGGAGCCCCTCTGGATGGAGACAGCCGTGCTGAATCCACGTCGGGCGCCCTGTTCTTGCTGAATGGGGAGCCCAGGCCCAGAGTGAGCAGGGCCCTCTCACAGTTTTAAAAAGATAAAAACGGCTGGAGATGTAGCTTAGTTGCCAGACATCTTGTCTAGCATGCACAAGGTCCTGAGTTCAATCCCCAGCACCCATGAGGGGCGGAGGCAAGAGGATTAGTATTTCAAGATAATCTTAAGGCTACACAGCTAGCTTGAGGCCATTCTTGAATTCAAGAGACTATCTCTATCTCTTCTATCATCTATGATAAAACAACAAAAAAAATATGGAAGGATAAATGGATAAGGCCCTTCAGAGATGGTTGAAACAGAGTTCCTGGGCTTTCAGCTGGATGAGACTATCTGTCCTTCCTAGTCTTTCCTTCCTTCCTTCCTTCCTTCCTTCCTTCCTTCCTTCCTTTCTTTCTTTCTTTCTTTCTTTCTTTCTCTTTCTTTTCTTTCCCCTCATAGAGAACACTTATCCTTTCAATACCAAGTGAACATAGTAGTAATTTCCATGTTATAGAAACATAATCATAATCATAGAACATTCGTTGGAGGTTACACCCCTGTGTGGGGAGCCTACCGGCATTTTTTTTTCTCCGAGCAAGCACTGGCCATCAAACTGGGCCTGTGACTTCTCAGGCAAATGCTTGGCCTCTGGGCTTCTCTCCTGGCCCCTGTGCTGTGTTAAAGATAACTACACTTTGGCTCAGGAGAAGAGCAGCCTCATAACCAGGACCCACCCTTCATGACTATGCAGGAAACCGTGGGTCGTTGTCAAGTCTTGCTGACCACTGCCTGCCCGTGGCCAGCTTCGCAGCATTCAAGTCCACGTGTGCAGCCCTATGACCCTGCTCTCAATAGGAACGGAGTGTCTAGATGAATGGGGTGGGGGGGATGCTGGAGTCCTTGGGGACTGCCAGGGCCAGGATACACATTTGCCTGCTCTGCAGACATTCCTAGGAGCCATCCCTCACCATCTCTTATCTACTGACTGTCCTTCCATGCCTGCTCCACAGTACGTTCTCAGTAAGTATTTTCTAAGTGAGTGAATCCTTCTCCTGCCCTGCTCTAGGTAAACACGTCCTCACTGGAATGCAGGGTCCTGCTTCTCCAGGATGGATCTCTCCTTCTCTTAGGCCTCCAAGGCAGGATACATTGTTCACTGGAGGCGGCTTCCCATCAGCCTCGCACTGGATGAGACAACAGATCTCTCGTGACGCTGCTAGTGTTCAACCACACAGCTGCACTTAGTCCATAGACATACTTGGGCCTTGAGCTGGGAAACATTTCACCCTCTTGCATGGATCTAGCTGTTTCTGCGCTCTGACCTTCTAGTCACCTGCCCCTGTTAACTGTGGGTAAACAGAGAGAGAGAGAGAGAGAGAGAGAGAGAGAGGGAAAGAGAGAGAGAGAGCATTCTGTAGGACAGGTGACCTCACTGAAGCAGACCCAGAGCCCATGGAAGAGGGGCTGGGGATGTGGAAGGCAGTGCCAAAGGGACAAGGCAGTGGGCAGCTGAGAAGAGGGCACCTATCCCACAGGGTGATCACTCGGCCTCGAATCTGGTTGTTAATTGGATCCAATCAGGGACATTTGAAAATCACACCATCCATGTTCTTTTCTTTTTCTTTTTCTTTTTTCTTTTTTCTTTTTTCTTTTTCTTTTCTTTCTTTCTTTTTTTGTTTTTTGAGACAGGGTTTGTGTAGCCCTGGCTGTCCTGGAACTCACTCTGTAGACCAGGCTGGCCTCGAACTCAGAAATCTGCCTGCCTCTGCCTCCCAAGTGCTGGGATTAAAGGCGTGCGTCACCACTGCCTGGCAACCATCCATGTTCTTAACCAATATTAGCCAGAGATGCTCCCCTCCTCATCTTCACTGCATCTTCTGGTCAGAAGCAGTCTGGACTGGGA
The DNA here is from genome assembly GCA_964023405.1 of Apodemus agrarius. Taxonomy (NCBI): domain Eukaryota; kingdom Metazoa; phylum Chordata; class Mammalia; order Rodentia; family Muridae; genus Apodemus; species Apodemus agrarius. The sequence goes on along the minus strand of OZ030009.1, from coordinate 97,565,788 downwards.
TTGCAGGTGATGTGATGCCAGGGGTTCAGGCTTCTTGTGCTGTATTACACTTCTCAAGGTCACTTCATGGTCCAAGATGCTTGCTTGAGGGCTAGCCTCAAATTGCATCCTAGGAGGCAGGAGAAGGGAAAGGCCGAAGCAAGGGAGAAAACACTTGAAGGACATTTCCTAGAGTTCTATATGCCTTCTCTAAATATATCTCATTGCTTAGAACTTAGTGGCATGGCTAGATACGGCAGCAAGAAAGGCGGTCATCTACTCTGGACGGTAGTTAATTCAGTTAGTATAGGGGTTCCCGAGGGGAGGGAAGCCCCAGACTGGAGGGCAATTTGAATCAGCACTGTGCATGTGAACTCTTTCCTCTGTCCCACCTCAGAGTTAGATTTTAATGTTAATTTAATTTTGCCTTTTGCATTTTTCTTTTCTTTTTTTTTTTTAAGACAGCATCTTGCTCTGTAGCTCAGGCTGCCCTCAAATTCATGATCCTCCTGCCTCAGAGTCCTGACTACTGGTGTTACGAGTCTCAACTCAAGTCTGTGTGTTTTGCGTCCTTCATTCAGTCGTGGAGCTAGAGCTCAGGACGTCACATACACCAGGAACGTGTTCTACCACTGAGCGGTGTACCCAGCGCCCAGCTTAACTGCTGAGCCGTGTGCCCAGTGCCCAGCTTAACCGCTGCTGTGTGCCCAGTGCCCAGCTTAACCGCTGCCGTGTGCCCAGTGCCCAGCTTAACCGCTGCTGTGTGCCCAGCGCCCAGCTTAACCGCTGCCGTGTGCCCAGCGCTCAGCTTAAAGAACTCTGACGATGAGTGGCTTGCCCAAGTCAGAGTTTGCATTTAGAAGAATTGGGATTTGAACTCACATTTGTCTGTCAGATCAAACCTGACGGGCTCAGATCACATGCTTTAAACAATTACTAGCTTGTATTAATTATGTAAAACATTAGCCTTTGGGCTAATGAGATGGCTCATCAAGTAGAAACATTTACCACCAAGTCCGATGATCTGAGTTTGGTCCTTGGGACCCTCATAGTGGAAGGAAAGAACCAACTCCTGCAAGCTGTCTTCTGACTTCCACACGCTCTGTAATACATATGGGCCCCCACATACAGAGGCATATTCACACACACACACACACACACACACACACACACCACACACACACACACACACACACACACACACACCCCACACCACACCACACATGCACACAACGGTAACAAAAATAGGTTTCACGCATGCACATGAGGTCTTTTGATAATATTCTCTCTGCCACATTAACCCCCTTTTCTCCCCCTACTTCCTCTGGTCTAGCTCCTGTTCCCCCAAATATCCCCCGTTTATTTCATGACGACATTCCTTTTGACTGAAGTGGGCTTTCCTATCTCTTCTGGTACACAAGAAGTGATTGTGTTTAGAGACTTCGAGGCGATACCATTCGCACACATGTACACTTGGCCGCTGGGAACTGTGTGCACACGTGTGCCCGCCATCCCTTTGCACGCCTCCTCTCCACTCCTCTTCTGCGTGTTTTCTATGTTCCCACACAGAGCAAATGCTGCCTCATTATGTCAGGCGAATGAACTCAAGAACGAACGACTGAACCAAGACCTTGTGTTACTCTGGGGGTTTCTTAAGAGTCGTCTGTGTCCCTAGAGTCAGCCCTTGCTTGTAAGTACTAGGCCTTCCGGCGGCAGCAAGCAGGCTCCATTGTGCGTCTGCACTCCTCCAGGCGACCTGCTGGACCCCAGGAGTCCAAGGACAGAAGATCCTCATAAGTTTTCAAGTGCCCACTCTACTGCTGTCTGCACACAATGGTTCATGATCCTCATAACCTTTGACGGGAGTTTTGTGGGAGATGCTATTCCTGTTTTAGAGAGGGGAGATTGACCTAGTTAATCTGAGTTAAGCTGAGGTCTGAATGGTCAGAAACTCAGTCACAGAGCTATAGGAGAGTCTGAAGGGTTCCTGAAGCGAAGGCCCTGGATGGTACCAGGATCCAGAGAGGCACAGGAAGCCAGGGAGAGGCTGGCCTGACCTGTTGGACTGTAGGTCTCTTACCTGGGCATCATTCATTTATTTTATTCAGTCCTTCCAGAGGGGACGAGGACAGGAGCAGCTGCTTAGCATTAAGGGAGAGTCAGGAGCTGGGTGAAGAACGCTAGAAACCTAGTTTGATGGGTGTGTGTGTGTGTCACATGTTACCTAGATAATTGCTTCCTGACCCCAGTATCAGTGTGCCTATGTCCTCACTCCCCCCATACCCCCAGGGCTTCTGTTCATGTTTCCCTTGTAAACTAGGTCACCATTTACGTGGAAATTCTTGGTGCTTTACTCTAGGTGCCCAGGCCTTCCATCCTCAGTCACCTCGTCTATGTCCCACCTGAAGAGGATGCTTCAAGGCCCAGAAAGGCCAAATGAGACTCAGTCTGGCTTGGAGGGAGTGTCAGGGTTCACTGGCCTGAGCCACCATGCCGATGGCCCCCAGGTCCTACAGCTCTCTAGTGCTATGAACCTTGTAGCTCACTTCAGTGTGCACCTCAGGGGCAGCCATCCGACTTGGGGCTCCCCTTCATGTTGCCCAGGGGCTTTTCTGTTTTATCTTTTATTACTGCTGGCCACTATATGATAGTCCCAGGCGGATGACCCACAGTGACAACAAACTTCACAGCTCAGAGGAAGGAGGCCTGCCAGGGAAGGGAGGGGCCCCGGGTCCCCTCTGGGGCCCCTTATCTAATCACACAGTTTCTGGCACTACTCCAAGCCAGATACCTTTCTACCCATGCTCCATACCAGAGCCCGTGCTCCCCACTCCCTGCTCGGGCCTCCTGTGCCTCTCCCTGGCTTCCTGTGCCTCTCTGGATCCTGGTACCATCCAGGGCCTTGGCTTCAGGAACCCTTCAGACTCTCCCATAGCTCCGTGACTGCGTTTCTGACCATTCAGACCTCAGCTTAGTGTCCTCTCCACCACACCATAAGTCCTTTGCATCTATGTTTAGAAGTGGTATTTCCCCTACCCTTGAAAGCTGTGAACACGTGGAAGTAGGAGGCTTAGAACTGCAGATAGGAGCAGGTCTGGGGGATGTTTTACACTCCTACCCACACCAAAGCCCATTCCTTCCTTCCTCCATCCCTCCCCACCCCAACTCCTTCCTTTTTTCCTCCCTTCTCTCCTTCCTTCCTCCATCCCTCCCCAACCCTTTAAAAAGCTGTTTAAAAAAAACAATTTGTTTATTTTCTGTATATGTGTGGGTATGTGCCTATGCAATGATGCTCCTTTGGAGGTCAGAGGTCAGCTTTCAAAAGTTCAGGAACCGGTTCTCTCTCTCTCTACAACAGGGGCCCCAGAAATCAGACTGCTACTATAGTCTTTTAAGCAGACATTTTTTTTTACCTTCTGAGGCACCTTGCTGGGCCCCTTCTGTCGTTTTTGATAGTGTCCTACTCAGTGACCCAAGCTGGCCATGGACTTAAGGCAGTTTTCCTGCCTCTGCCCCCTGGGGGCACTGATTATTGATATGAGCGTCTTGCTCTTCCAGGCTGTGGGCACTCTCTATGAAGGGCTTGTAATAAATATCCTGCGAGACTCTATTGCTTCTGTCAACTCGGCCACTGTGCAGTAGCCATACGTCATAAAAATGAATGGTGTCAGCCATATTTTGGTAAAACTCTTCATAAGATAGGTGGCACCCGGGCTCAAGCCTATAAGCCACACCTTGCATGTGCCTGGTTCCAAGCCTTGATTTGTCCTGGATCCTAATAACCAATGCCTAGATCTTGTCTGTTTCCTGAGAGTCCCCTTCTCAGGCCTTGCATTCCCTAGCTCACCTGTACATTGTAGATTCTAATAGCATATGTCTTGTGGATTGCTATCAGCATGTAGACAAGTCTGACTTCTTCCCACTTGGGGCCTGCACTAAGTATGAATTCAATATGGACAGCTATTAAACTATGTTTGACTAAGCACTTACCGGGTGCCAGGCCATGCAATGGGCTCTGGGGACACGTGAGTGATCGAGTCTCTCAAATGTGCTCAGATTCAGGGCCATGGACAAAATAGTCTTTAGAGCATGGGGAAGGGATTTCACATCCCATAGGCAGGTGACATCACCGAGTCAGGGAGGAAATGGTGGGGTTCAAAACCATGTGGAGGATCTAGGGCTCACCTGACTTCTGTCACACCAACCCAAACTCTGGAGCAGTTAATTTTAATGGCCACGGACTGTGGTGGCAAGTGGCAGCTAGGAGCCTGGTTTGGTGACCCAGAGCTCAGTTTCCTCCGAATAGCACCTTCAGCTCTTTTCCCAGCCTTGAAGATTGGTTAGTGCCACCTGCAGAGGGCTGGTCCCCAAAGGAAGTCACAGAACCCCTCATCCGACAAGATGATGCTCTCTGTCTGTTTCTAAGGCATCACATGGCAGTCTTCTCTGGTGCTGTCTTCTGGAACTCTGTGCGATTTTTTTTTAAATGGCTTCTGCATTAGTGTCCAACCTTTCAGCAGAGGATCCGGGACCAAAAGGATCCTTCTATAGTTCACGTCAGATGGCCGTGAAGGCTGAAGAAATGGGGGTGCTAGTCGGAATCATCCCGCTGTGGGTTGGGACTCTGGCTCTGTTGCCACTCATAGCTGGGTGGTCTCGGAGAAGATTTTTCCCCTCTTTGGACCTCAGTATCCTAATCTTTGAAGCAGGTGTGAGGGTCTGCTTCTTGGGCCAGGAAGTGGTTACGTACGCATGTCTTTAATCCCATCACTCGGGAGTCACAGGTAAGAAGATAAAGAATTCAAGGTTATTTTTGCTTCTATAGTGAATCTGAGTCAACCTGGGATGTATATGACCCTGTTGCAAACAAACAAACAAACAAACAAACAAACAAACAACAGAAAACCTCTGCTCCTTGTGGAGTCACAAACTGCATGGAGATATAAGGTGTGCCCTGAGCCAACACATGAACCTCCAGGCCAAGGACACTTCCCAGAGGTGGTTCCCTTCTTTCTCTCTCCTCCGCCCTCTCTTCCTGTCCTCTCTTGCTCCCAGCCCTACCCTGCTGCCCTGCTGTGGCTTTCTTGCCTAGATGCTGAGAGAAGTTTGCAGAACCTGGGTGGGACTCTGCCCTTGCACCCTTCTCCTGAGTGCCAGGGCTGCAAAGCTAGGGTGTGGGCATAAATTACGCCCATCTGTTCTCTCCCTGCTGGGGGAGAAGAGAAGGTGAACACACGGGCCCTTAGTGGATGTTCTATTTTTCTTTCACAGCCGGTGGGAACAATGGAGAGGAAGAATGTGATCTCCGTGAGGAGTCTACCCCACCCTGCCTCCTGATGCCTCCCTTCCAGGGATGGCAGACATCGAGAGCTTTGTGGTCCCTGCCTCTTGGAGAACAGAGAGCCTATCTCATGCCAAACCAGAACTCCTGAAGCTCATGCGCACATCCAAGTTCATTGTTAATTCGTTCATTTCTTCATTCCATGCATGTGCCCTGAGGACCAGTGTGTGTGTGTGTGTGTGTGTGTTTGTGTGTGTGTGTGTGTGTGAGATTTAATATGAATTTGCATCTTGCTTCCCCTTTCAGTAGCAGAGATAACATGGAAGCCAGTCTTATTTAGATGCCATTGCGAGATGTTTGTACAGGGCTGTGTGAAGCTGGGGAGGAAAGGCTTCTCAAGGTTACTCTTTGATCTCAGTGAGACTCATCCTCATTGTGGTCAAAGGCAAAGCACCTATCACACAAGGAATGCATGGAGGGTTTGGGTGGAGCATGTGCCCACACTGCAGTGCATTGTGGAAGTGGTGAACCGCTCTTCTTCTGTGTCACTGGATTCTTCCTCTTCACTGTATCCTCTCCGTCTTGATGAACTCAGATCTGTGACTTTAGACCCAGCCCTTCCCGTGTCTCTGTCTGGATCCCACACCATCAGCTTTCTTTCTAAACAAATTCCTCAAGGATCTTTTCTTCCAATGCACAGATTCCCTTTCGTTTCTTCCCACTCAGTTCCCATCTGCCTCTGTGCTCACTGCTTCCCAAGACTATCATGACCTACATGCCCAACTCAGTAAGCATTGTCCAGTTGTTTATCTGATTCTCCGATATCATTGGGCATGGTGGATGATTCTATCCTGCCAGCCACGAACATTTTTCATGCTTCAAGACCCTACAGTCCAGGCTACCATTTCTCAGCTCCTTTGTTGGTTTTTGACCCAACTTTCCAGATATTTGTAGACTAGGATTCCTTAGAGCTGGGTGTAGGTCCTTTGTAGGCTTTACATTTTCTGATAAGTAACTCTCTCCAGGTTACTTAACCTACCCCCACCATTCCATTACCCTCTCTATACCGATGGCTTCCACATCTAAGTGTGCTGGAGGGATCTAGAGGAAAGGGGCTAGCTAGCTTCTCCACTTGGCTATTACCCTAATGTTCCAACCTCAACTACCCAATCTGTTGCCCTCTCTCCTAAAGACTGGTACCATTCCACAACCAACAGAGCATTTCAGATGCACGGCTCCATCCCTCACCTTCCCCTCCTCACTTCTTCCCTAGACAGCTGAGCACTAGAAGTCCTACCTACATCTTGGGCCACTTCTCATCCTGGGCACATTGGAGCCCTAGGTCTTTCCCATGATTCACAAGGTCTCATGCGTGCAACCCTCCTCCTGCCCCTCTTTGTCTCCTTTCTTCTTTGCTATCTTCTTCCTAGACTAACCTTTCTCTATTAAGAACAGTTGAGTGTTTTGTTGCCCCCATGTCTGAATTCCTCCTCTCTTCGTTTGTAACTTCTCCTCTTTCTTCAGATAACAGATCAATAATCCCATTGGCATCTCCATGAGTAGGTTCCTGTGTGCCTATCCTCCCATCTCTGATGACTTAGCTTTGGCTCTTTCACAGAATGGTCTCTCAACATGAATGTGACTTCTGCTTCTAAATCTATACCCTGTCGGCCATTTCCTGGACCAGAATGTGAGCTATGGTCCCTGTGTAATGAGTTAGCTGCTTGGTGCTCCGGAGCCTGTTAGCAGTGGCCTACCTGAGACCCTCTGGCTGAGGGGCAGCATAGAAGGTGTGTACCCTAGAGAGGACTGTTGGGTGGCTCTATAGGGGGAAGACTGCAGAGCCTCTGCCAACTCAGAAGGTTGGTTAAGAGGTGATGCTGAGGCTTCTCTGCTACTCCTTTTTGAGGCAGACTCTCATGGAGCCCAGATTGTTCTCAAACTCACTAAGTAGCAAAGGCTTGCCTTGAACTAATCCTCCTGCTTCCTGAGTGCTGGGACTACAACTATCTACTACCAAGCCTGATTCCCACTGAAGCATTCCAATGGAGGGAATAAGAACTGAGGGGTAGGCTGTTTTTTTTTTTCTATTTCTTTTCTCCCCCCCCCCTGAACTCCAGGATGCTATCATATCCTTAGGAGCAGGAATGAAGCCTGAAGGGGTAAAGACATGACTTGGGGTTTAAATTGGGGAGAAGGGAACTTGGGAGTTTGGCTAAGGAGACAAACAGTGAGCCACAATCAATCTGGAAACCGTGGTGGATGGTGGGAAGGAACAAGAATGCTGCTATGTCTTGGGCTATCTTTGGACCCATTTTTATCTCAACTAGGATTCAAGGTGAATCTGGCAGGGAGGGGAAGAGAGAGAGAGAGAGAGAGAGAGAGAGAGAGAGAGAGAGAGAGAGAAGAATCACTATACTTTTCTAGAGTGCTGTAGCCCAGATAAATGGAGCTTGCTATGAGTTAGGTCTTGGGATGTCAGGGTTCTATTCTGAGCACTGAGCAGGATAAGTCCCCTGGCTCTCTCTAGACTCCCCCATCCAATAGAGGGAGAACTTATTCTGTGGCTCTCAGCTGGATATTACAGCTGTCTGGAGAGCTTTAAGTGTGATAACCAGGCTCCACCCTCTGAGGTTCAGGGGTGACTGGGCTGGGTATTATGGAATCCAGACACTGGCACTGCCTTTCTTTAAAACCCACCAGGTAATTCTTAAACACAGCCAGAGTGAGAACTGCTGGAGGAGATGATCTTGGATACCTCCACCTGGACAGCCTTGCTAAGGCCCCGGGGACCGTCTGTGCCTGTGCCCTGACTCACCTGTGTGAGCTTCGTGGTCCTGGTCCTGCCCTTGGGCTCTGGGGCAGGGGCAGAGCAGCGTTCAGCTGAGGCTGGAGGCAGCCATGCAATGTGCCTAGAGGGGGATGGGGAAGAACTCCTCCTGCAGGAACAGATTGAAGCTATTAACATTTGATCAGTTTGGTATTGTTCTTCTGGAGACCACAGCTCATGAGGCTGCTTAATAAACGTCTGGTCAGGGTCCAATCCAGAGCCGCCAAATGGATGTTGCTATGGTTTCTGAGGAGGTTGTTTCCCACACATTTACTGCTTCCCACCCAAACTGTGAAAACCTGGAGACGTCCCTCTGCTCCTTAACTCTGTCCCTTCCCAGATGGGCCACTGGCAGGAGGGCTTCTCCCACACTCTGGCCAATGGTGGCATCTGTCCATGGCTGCGCCCGAGAGAAGGCCCCAGACTTTCTCGCTCTACCAACTTCCAGGTGACCCCCTTGCTCAGCCGGCGTTAGTCCAGCACCCACAGGTTTAAAGTCCCTCTGTCTGGCTTTGTCGCCCTTGACTGAAGGAGAGAATGGTGGTCAGAGGCTGAAGCTGCCAGGCAGGGTGTCTGTGTTTGTTTAAATCCGTGCTTGTCATCATGAGGGAGCCTGTGGGTTTTTGGGAGAGGATATATCTGAGACGTGTACTTGCCAGAGATGGTCTGTGTGCTGAACGTGCCTCTAGGCGTGTATGTGTGTGTGTGTGCGTGCGCGCATATGTGTGTCCTGATGCAAGAGTGTAAATAGCAAGGAAAAAACCAGGAAACATTGCTAAATCTTAAAAAATAAAAGTTATTATGAAAAATGAGTACTTATAAAACACAAGATAAAAATATCACACGAATACAACCAGCTTATGACATTTAAAAACCGATCAAATATGAGTGAAAATTTCTGTGCGTTATCTCAAGGGTGTCTCCTCTCTCCCCCAGAGAAGACCCTGATGTGGAGTTTTTCCATCCTAGGTGACACGTGCAACCTCTTTGCTTCATAGATCGGTCTCTTTCAGTTTGGGATCCATAGAATACATCTTTTCAGTGAATACGCATCATGCATATGTGAGTATGGATGTACACATACCCACCATCCCCCTCACATTCGTGTTGGGTGGCTGGGAGGTGGGTGGGATGGTTTGAGAAACCCTGAAAGGTCACTTAAAATGAGGTGGCGTCTTCCGAGCTGTGTCTTTGATGATAACGGCTGAAGCTCTCTGGGCCTGTTTCTCCTCTGTGAAATGGGGTGTGGATGGAATGATAGAAAATGGCCAAAAGCAAGGGCACACGGTTGCAAGCCAATCATCTTGAAGTTTCATAATTCTAACTATTACAGAGGAGGCAAGAAGCCCAGCCAATCGGGTGACAGGAAACCGGGTAACTCAGATACGGTGTAACCCAGAGGCAGTGGAGACGTGCTGGCACAGCTAGCTCTGTTCTCGCATCCCTCTCTTCCTCTTTCTCTCCCCTGCCTCCCTCCCTTCCCCCTCCCTTCTTTCCTCTCTTCTTTCTTTCCTCCCTCCCTCCCCTCTTTTGTCTTTTTATTCTTATAGTGGTCTCTTCTGTTGACGCCTTTCTGTGTCTGTGCAGTGGAGAAACTTGAACAGGGGAGGTTGGGGCCCAAGGAAGGGTTGGTTGGAGCCTGCTGCCTGCTCATCGCTAAACAGAACCACTTGGAGAATACGACGTCCGAGACGAGGTAGCACATCTTTTAATATAAAACCGTCCAGGTGAGCGTGCGTTCCTAGCAGGCCCTAGCTCTCACAGCGTGCGTTAAAATGAAGCTTGCTTCGGAGTCACTGTCTATAAGGAAGCACAAGATTCTAAGGTGTTTTCTCATCCATTTGTTGTCTGATTACCCAGCTACTTCCTAAAGTTACAAAGATGGGAAGGATCCCTCCGGTAGGAGAGGACGGCACATGAACAGCTAAAGAGGGCGCATTTGCTGGCATCCCTGCAAAAAGCCAGCATGGATCAGAGTGCATGGCTAATATTATTTTGGTTCTGCTGTTTCTCAGAGCCCTCAGATCAGAGGAGTCACCTTGCTCGCTTCATAAGAAAAAAAGATACAAGGAGTCAATTAGACGGGAGAAATGTCAACGAACCAGACAAGGGTGAGAGGAAGAGATACTGCTGTTTATTAAGCACTGACTCCATATCAGGTACTGTAGCAGGCAAAGGGGAGGAGAGCCGGCCCAAGCCAATCGCCACAGTGTCTATTGAGTTAATGTCATTATTCCCATTTCTCTGGCAAATAAACTAAGTCATAGAGAGGCTGTGGAATTTCTTGAGAATCAAACCCAGGTTTTTCTGACTCCTCACTGCTTTCTGAGAAAAAATGTCGTGAATGCTAGCGTGCTCAGTGCGTTGAAGTTTCCCATGAATAAGAAAGCAAGAATCTGATATTGAATAGAATATTGAGAAAATCTAATACCACATAAAATACTCCAGTTAGCATTTGTCTGAGAAAATTCCCGAAAGCAAATTGCGTGATTGGCTTTGAAGGAGTGATCCTTTCGTGCCAGAGACGCCAGCTTTGTTCTCTTTAGAGGCGATTGCTCAAACCATATATTCCTGGTACAGCGCTAAAGAAAGACAAAAGCAGAGAGAAGTGCTATCATATGTCATGGTAGAGGAGCTGAAACCCAAGCTTTATAACCCTTCTAAACAGCTCCGAGCCTTTGTGAGCTGCTAAAATAACGGAGGGACTTCTGCAGCCCAGGCTGGGAGAGCAGATACCATGGGTGCTACCGCTGCAACAGAGTTTTAAACGACACTTTTTAAATTAAAAAAAAAAATCTTGAGCCCCCAAAATGATCTCCCCTGTATCCTTAGGTGGATTTAGATCTGAGTTCCATATTTTTCAAAGTTCAACTAAATTGGTGTTTCCTGTGGCCTAAAAATGTCTTCAATTAAAGGCGAGGAAAAAATGTATTTTTTTTTATCCTCATCAAAAAAAAAAAAATGGCTGAAGGGATTTTATTCAAACTTTTCCCCAAAATTCACCTTTTGCCAAGACCCAGCATGGAAAATTTCAGCCCCAAAGGATCACTCGTTGGCAAGTTACCCGAGCTAATGAAAACAGAGAGGCATAAAGAGAGCCTGTGTGTAGCTCTAACGATAGTGGCCACTGGAGGCCACATTGTAGGAGAAGAAGGGCCTCATTCAACGGCCCCCCTTTCATGTCGTTTTTTTATCATCAATATGGATGAGTCTTGGATTTGGAGTGGTCACAAACAAAAGGCACTTACTTTATGAATATAACGTGGGCAGCGACATTATTTCAGTGGCTTTCCACAGTCCCACTGACTTTGGAACGGACTTACTGTAAATGAAGAGATAAGACTGACTTCAAGGACTGCTGGTCCATTCATCCCCTCCGTCCATTCACGTATTTGCACACTCATTCATTCGCTTGCTCTTTGTGTGCTCATTGACTCCTTAAGTGTTTACTGAGCATCACAATGTGCGGGGCACTTAGATCCAAGTGGGGCATACTATGGTAGGCAAATTGAGGTGGTTTCTGCATTCTGGAGTTTACAGGAAAGGAGAAGGAAGGAAAAAAAAAACCAATTGTGACAAATTTTGTGGGGCAGCAGATGAGGTGCTGAGATACTGAGAGTCAAGTCATCAGGGGCCTACATTGATCGATAAGGAGGGCAGTGAAGAGCTAATGCGTTGTGTTCACCCATTATCAATATCAAGTGAGTGGCCACCATCCCCATATTGACCATTTCTGCCTTCAGATAGTCTCAGGCTAGAGGAATCCTAGCAGCTAGTCAGGCTCGGTTGACGTCATAGTCATGAGCCACATTCAATGCAAGTAGGGAAGATGAGACAGTCCAGAGGTTGGCTTCTGTGAGGAGTAACCGGTTCAACAGACATTCGTGTCAGCCGTGTGGGGTAACTGAGCAGAGGACGGGTCAAGTCTGCCTGTGAGGTCCTTGTAGTCCAGTTAGGTGTGTTCAGGTTTTCCCTCTGAAATCTGGGGGTCTGAGAGACAAAAACCTCCTCGTTTTTTAGGACCCAGCCTCGTGGAGCCAAGGAGGTACTTAGAGAAGGGTGGCTGCTTCTCTGACCTCTCTGCTTTTTGGTATTTAGCCTAAGAGTTAAGAGCCCCGCATCGTAAGTAAGCTGTCTGGGCTCCAATGCTGTGCTCAGACTTTCTTACTGTGGCACTTTGGTCTAGTGACTCTACACTCACAGCAGGGACAATGGTACCTACCTCCCAGGAATATGGTAATGTGACAGTCACCAAGGTTTTGGCTAGGCCCGGAAGTTCTGATGCTCCTTGATCTGCTGTACCTGGCTTCTATGCATTCAATCTAATTGCTGTGGGTCAAGAACAGCAATTGTCCTATTGTCCGTCAGTGTGCTGGGAGCTGCAGATCAGCCAAGCCACACTTATCCCTGGATTCTCCCTCCTCCGAGGTGGTTGAATTCGCAGTCTTTCTTAGGGAATACTTCTTTGCCTCTTCCACCCAGACAAATAGCTATTTATCATCTCTGTAATACCAAAAAGTAGAGGGGGGGGGGAAGTAGGGAGGGAGGGAGGGTGTCCGTTCCTTTTCCTCATAACATTTGGCTTTTGAGGAGAGTAACTCTGCCAGAAATTTTGGAATATCTTGTTACTTTAGACAACGGAAGACAGGGAGACTTCTCGTCTTTAATTGGAAGCAAAAACTTGTTTATGGCTCAGAGCTAGGGCAGAGCCGAGGATTCCACAGGTCAGAGAATTCCCCATCGCTGGGCTGGACTGGAGTTGGGGAAGGAGGGGTAACAGAACGGAGCTGGCTTCCACCTGTGAGAAACAGCCATGGCATCCATGATGCAAGTGAACGGATATGGTGCAGAAAGTCCTATCAGCACATCGACTCACTTCCCCCAGCCTCAGTTTCTCTTTGTGTAAAATAAGACGCCTGCACCTCTTGTACAGGGTACCAGGTTTACCTGAGGGCATGAATAGGGGAATGCTAGCTGCAGACGGGTTCCTGTGCGTGTGTGTGTGTGTGTGTGTGTGTGTGTGTCTGTGTCTGTGTCTGTGTCTGTGTGTCTGTGTGTGATATGAGGTTCTTGAACATCTAGGCACAAGGAATATTCTTCCTTTTCTGTTTTCTGGGTCCCTCCATAGCTGGTGGTCGCAGTTAAGGGCTGTAGGAGGCAGCCTGGGCGTGTTCTGGCTGGGGGTGGGCTGGGGTGGGGTGGGCATCAGTTGCATGGCAGGACAAGTTATTGGGAAATCATATTATTACCGACTGCTAGGTATTTTAGGGGCGTGGTGACGATGGTGGATCTTTTCTATTTTCTTTGATGAAGCTGACCTTTGATAAAAGCTGTTTCTTTGTTTTTCTGCTCTCCCACGTGTTTGTAAATCTTTGAACCACGCAGCTCCAGTGTCAAAGGGAGGCGTAGTAGAAGGGACTTGATTTGAGCCTGGCTGGAGGACGCGGGTTTTTGGAGTGACCGTTTGTCACCTTCCCCTGAGATGAAGGCTGTCTTAACCCCCTTGGGTGGGAGCATGAGGCTTCTTGGCCACTTTTTCTGAGGCCATCCTGTCGTGCCTTCTCCTTCCCCATCTCAAGGGAGGCAGCACACAGGATGCAAGGCCGCCGAGGTTGGAGAGGAGAGGGCTCTGAGAGGTGCCTCTCCAAGGCCTGGGTCCCCAGGGCCAGGGCGAGAAGTGCGGCGCAGGCTCTCACTCCGGGGCTGGCCGGCTGGCTGGCGCAGCAGCTAGGATGCTGCGAGCGCTGCTGGCGGCGTCGGGAACTGACCAGGCCGCGTGTGAGCGCCGGGATTCCTGCTCCGGCCTTAAATATGCCGGTTATTTTTATCCCCCTACGTCAGGCCAGCGAAGGCCATCCCACCAGTGGCCGCGGCGGGCTGCTACACAATGTTTCCCTTCAGTCGGGAGGGGAAATGGAGGGAGGCCAGACTTCCTGATCACATGGTGCTGAAGTCAATGAAAAAAAATGAAGGGGGACCCCTCCCTCGCGCTGGGGTGCGCGGGCCAGGGCCCCCCACCCACCCCCTCGGGCCGCGCGGCCAGGGAAGCGCAGGCTCGCGGGCGGGCACGGGGCCAGGCGCAGGACCGGGCAAACATAAACACCAGATCGGGGCAGTAATTGGAGGCTCCGAGATCGCTGAGGAAATGAGAGGCTTGTACGAAACATCAGCCGACAAGAAACGGGGTGATGTCAGACAGCCTTCCAGGATTAGAAACCCTTAAAAGCTCCGAGCCCGCGGCGGCTGCGGAAAAGCGCTCTGGGTCCTGGCTCTGCGGGTAGGAAGCCCGCGGACTGCGAACTCAGGGTTCTCTCTCTCTCTCTCTCTCTCTCTCTCTCTCTCTCTCTCTCTCTCTCTCTCTCTCTCCTCTCTCTCTCTCCTCTTCTCTCCTTGAATACCCTTTTTGATTTTGAACGAAAACGAAGGGGAAAGACGTCAGTTTCCACGTCTAAAGCATCTCGCTTTTCTCTCTCTCTCTCTCTTGTATCCTGTTACTACTTTTGGATCAACAGATCCTACTCAAATCAAGCACGAGAGGATAAATAAAAGTTTAGTCCTGTTGTCTGAGTCCCTTTGGTTTCTTCTAACATCCTCTCAGAACTGCCAGTTGCAATTCTTCGCACACACAACAGGGGTTTTCTCTCTGCTTCTCGGCTGGCTCTCCAGTCTTGAGGGCAGCTTAGCTAACAGCCCGTGACAGGTAGCTAGTTCCCCAACCCGAGGGGCCTCCTGGGACTTTAAGGTAGAGGCTGAGCCCCATCTGTCCCTTGCCTGCACACATCAAAAAGCGCCACCTTTTCAGGCTTTTCTCTTTCAGTGTTTGCTTGGATTAAAGTGGGTGTGGGTGTTTGGAAAGGGCCCCCGGCCCCCTGCTAGGAGAGCCACCCAAGGCACCCTTTTCAAAGGATGATTTATGTTTTTAGGTTTTCCCAGATAGCAGTGCAAAGAGCTCCTTCCGGTGAGCTCCACACCTGGCTCCTAGCTTGGGGATATTTCAGCAGCCTCAGATGGCACTGTCACCTACTTACCTGGAAGGCAAGTTTGTTCACCTTTCTTCCAGAGACCCAGGAAAGGGTCACAGTCGGGCTAAGTTTGTACAAGGGCAGAAAAATGGGGCTAATTCCAAAGACATAGGTTCAGCTCAGTGCTGGTGGCCCATGGTGCTTCGCCGGGACACTGTTGAGTCTTTTGATAGTCCCCTCCCTTGGTTGACAGTCACTGGAGCTAAGAATACCATCCAGTTATACCTCCCACCCAGGGGCAGGTAAAAGGCCGTTTTCCAGCTGTTCTGTACACATCTGTCTTTGGTGACCGTGTGCTCTGAAAAATCACAATCCATCCCAGCTGTCCTAGGTTAAGTATTGGTGTCTCCTTCCCTTCCCTTCAGAATCTTGGGGTTTTGATGGTCTGTTCATGTTACCCCAACTCCAATCCCTCCTCTCCCCAGCCCGTGTGCATGGCCTGGGGCTTGTGGAGGGGCTGGTGGAGGGACGACAGACAGAAATATCTCAGGTTCGGCATTGTGCTGTGGCAGGAGAAAACATTGTCCTCTGATGGTGAGTTCCTGCCTCTCGGCCTTCTGACTTAGCTTTATATCTTCTCAGGGAAGTTACTTTCCCCCTCTAGGTGAGTCTCAGTTTTAATGGGGGCTGAGGCAGAGCTCAAAGGACGGGGCCTGTAAAGGATCTAGAAAGCCCGGATCCTATCAGGAACCTTAGACTGAAGAGGCCCCTCGGGATGCTTCTAATCGGTACTCTGCACACGTGGCCTCATTGGTAAACAATCTGGAGAGATTCTCCTTCCCTTCCCTCTCCTCCCCTCCCCTCCCCTCTCCTCCCCTCAAACCGCCTTCCCCTCCCCTCCTGTCCCCTCCCACTGTGTAGATGAGGAAGCTCAGGATCTTCTGAGAGGTTAGATGGATGCTGAAGATCACACAGCTAAGTAGGGGAAATGTCTCATTTGCCATCTGGTTAGTCAACCCAGCCTTCGGAAACAAGAAGAATCGAAAAGTGTTAAACTCCGACAATGGAGACAGAATCTAGAATAATGTCTCCACTTAAGATTCCAGGCAAGCTGAAGTCCGGACTCTCAGGATCCAGAGGGTGGGAAGGTTGCCCATCCCTTTCTTTTTCTTTTTTTTTTTTTCTTCTTTTTGTTTTTCGATACAGGGTTTCTCTGTGTAGCCCTGGCTGTCCTGGAACTCACAATGTAGACCAGGCTGGCCTCAAACTCAGACATCCTCCTGCCTCTGCCTCCCAAATGCTGGGATTAAAGGCGTGGGCTACCACCGCCCGGCACCCATCACCTTTTAAACGTACTTTGTCTACAAGTGGCCAAGACCCGGAAAGGCCGGGTATGTGTCTAACATCGCGGAGCTTGGGAAGGAGCATCCCAGCTGCAGCGGGGCAGGGCTCTCTGGTTCTTCCTGTTGTACCACTGTGACATTTTCTCTTTCCTGACCCCATTGGGGAGTGGGGGTGGGGTTGGGGGAGGTGCACAGGTGCCCTGAGACCAGCCCGCTGGAATAGAATGCTGTGGGATCTGCACTCGCAGTCTGGCTCACGGCAAACAGAGCTTTGATCCTTGCAGAAATAACCTTTCTTGGACAGCTGTCTCCCACATTATTCCCACCTCTAGATCATGCATCACGGAAAACCCTATTGCTGTTGTTTTCTGTCATAGCACCCACGGAAAGCCCTTAGCTTCCTTTGATACACTAGCTCCAAGCTAATTGGACCTAATCCTGTCTGAACCCATCTGGGTCTCCATGTATTCATTTGCAAAATAGGGTAAATAAGCTAAGAGTTGGCCTTGCCTCCTTCTCTGGGCTGGTATAAATCCGAGGAGTCTGTGGATGTAAATGGGAGGAGGGCTTATGCCGTCAGAACCACACAGAATTCCTTATCGTGACCCTCACTGACCTTGGGCAAGCTGCACACACAGCTACCTTCAGGGTCAAGATTATGAGGAAGTGGGGCAGGGTGGGGAGGAGGCCTTGAGAACTTTGAGCATTGGGCTGAGTAACCCTTGACCTGGGCACTTTTGTTCATTGTAGAATATTTGAAAAACAACCAACCAACCAAACACCATGTTCCTCTGAAGCAGGTGTTTTTGCCTCAGATGGTAGCTTCCAGCAAAAGGGTGTCCATGTCCTAAGCCCTGAATTTGGGAACGCGGCCTTATTTGCCAAAAAAGAAAAAAAAAAGTCTTTGGAGATGTCATTAAATTAAGGATCATTAAGATGTAGATTGTTTTAGTTTTTAATTACATGTAGATGTGTGTCTGTGTGTAAGCATGTGAACCTGCGCGCAGGTGCCCATGGAGGCCGGAAGAGGGTGTCAGATGCCCTGTGGCAGGAGTTATAGGTCCCGTGAGCTGCCTAAGGTGGGGCTGGAACTGGAACCTGGGTCCTTTGCTGGGCAGTACGTAACCTTCAACGCTACACCTTCCAGCCACAGAGTAAGGATCTGGGGGATAAAACTACCTTAGATTACAAGTGGATCTGAAATCCAATGACAAGGGACACACAGAAGAGACACAGGAGCAGAAGAGCAGGTAGACATGTAGAGGTGGAGCGAAGATTGGCGGGGACACGTTGGAACCCCAGAGGCCAGGAAGAAAGAGCGAGGCAAGGTCTTTTCTGTATGTATGATGGCGGAATTGTGGGGCTTTCTCTTTCTTTTTTATCTTTTCTTCCTTTTTTCTCCTTCCTTCCTTCCCCCCTCTCTCTCCCTCCTTGCCCTTCCTTCTTTCCTTCCTTCCTTCCTTCCTTCCCTTCTTCCATTCTTGTGACATGGTCTCCGTTGCCTAGGCTGGCCTCAACTCTTTATACAGATGTGAGATGGGGGATGGTGAAATCCTGCTTCTTCCACATCCGCCCCTAAGTGCCGAGATTCCAGCATGCTCTACCATACTCAGCCTGGTTCCATTTAGAATTACCATCCTGTCTGTGACTTCACTGAGATAATAAAATGAGATATTTGGTAGTTCTTATAAAATGGGCTTTGCATTAGATTTTTTTTTTTCGTAACTCGATCCTGAGCAGATAGAACAGCAGTCTAAACTAGGCTCTCCACTAGATTAGGTATATTAAACAGGTACTTTAAATATGGTTTAGACTTTTTAGTGTTTTCAATTTGTAGTGGATTTCTTAGCACAGAGCTTTTCATATTTCAAGAACCAGTTATGTATACACTTTAAGAAGTGTCTAGCCTTACTGATACTTTGCTATAGAGTTTTGTACTACCAGAACTATTTGTGAAGACATTTATTTTTCTATGACAGGGTCTAGTGAAAACACCTATGGCTAGCCTAGAACTCACTATGTAGAACAGGGTGACTTGGAATTTATACTGAACTTCCTCTCTCTGCCTTCCAAGTGCTGGGATTATAGACACGGACCACCCATTCCTGGGCCAAGTTTAAGCCGTGAAGTCTGTGCTCATTTGCTGTGGCCGAGCGGGTATTACACGAGTGAGCCTTCCATAACCAGAGAGACCACCGGGCTCCTAAGGAGGCCACTCCTAAGGAGTGCATGCCCACCTGACTCCCTACAAGGCACTCGGACTCTGGCTGAGGAGATGCAGGAGAGTTTGAGGTATGGCCAGAGGTTCCCTGTGGTAAGAAAACTGAGACTTGGCTTGGGAGAAAGGGTTTGCAGCTGGAGATGCAGTTTTTATGAAGGAAATTCTCTGTGGAGCTGCTCCTCTTCCTACTCACCTCACAAAGGTGGTGATGTGGGGTTTAATGGAGATTTTTGGTGTCATCCACCATGGGGTCTCCTTTGACTCTGACAGTCACAGGAGCAGAAAGGTCAGATTAGTATGAAAAACATGGATCTCTCTCTCTCTCTTTCCCTCTCTCTCTCCCTCTCCCTCCCCTTTCCCTCCTCTTCTCTCTCCTTCATCTCTCCTCTCTCTCTCCTCCTAAATTCCCTCTCCTTTCCTCTTTACCTCTCTTGCTTCATATCCCTCCTCCTCTTCCATTCTCTCCCCCAGCCCTCTCTTTTGACACCAGGCAGACAGGCAGGGGCCTCCTTCCGGAAGGAAATCGATAGGAAATGCCTGGAGAAAGGAATCCTTTAGAAAGCATGTCCTGTCCTCATTCTGGATGCAAAGGCAGGGGCCTGCCATGGAAACAGGAAAGGGGAAAGGAGAAAAGACGAGTTCTCCTTCCCAAAGCAGCTGCGGCCCCAGCACCACCGGCCCCAGCACTAGAGGCTGTGGCTTCGTGGAGGAGGCAGCCCACAAGGACAGCAGAGCAGCCTCGGGTAGGATGAGACTCTTCTCTACACGCCTGCAGGGCCGCCACAGGCAGTAGCAACTGGCGTGTTCTCAGAGCCAACACCACCAGGCAGGACACACATAGAACAATGGTCCAGGGTGGTTAAAGGCCCTCAATCCAGGGGATCAAACCAACACCACCACTTACTTTCTTGAACATATTGTTTCCATTCTTTGGGCCTCAGTTTCTTCATCTGGTAAGCGAGGAAGACAGGTGACAAACTGAAGCTCAAAAAGGTTAGATGTGTACTTAGGTCATACAGCATACTAGGAAAAATTGTATTCTTATAGCTGGGAGAGGCAAAGGAGGATTCTTCCACAAGTAAAACAGGACACACACAGATACACAGACACAGAGACACAAACACACACACAGACACACAGACACACACACACAGACACACACACACACACACACACACACACACACACACACAACCAAAAAAGAAAAAAAAACCAAACAAACCCTGCCCTCCACAAGACCACCATTAAAAAGTGTACCACTGAGTCACACACCAACCCAGATCCAGTAGGCTGAGTTTGGGCAAAGGCACTTGGGACCTGTCCCGGGTAAAACTGAGATGACTGTCTGGGAGACATGCTTCGAGAGTCAAAAATGACATAAGCCACTAAAGGACTGAGCTACTGAGCACAGGTCAAGGTAAGGTTTCAGGGGTGAGCTCAGTCTCCCTCCTCCTGAGGACCCTCGAGCAGCCCCGCCCTGGGGGCCAGGCTGGAAGGTCTTTGGAAGCGCATTTGTCCAGTGTTCTCTCAAAGCAGCTGAAGGCTTTGACTGACAGGCTCTGGGGAAGAAGAATCCAGTAGATATTTTCAATACTGTATTAGAAGAGAGGGTATCCCCAGACTTTGTCCCCTCTGTCCCTCTGTCCCTCCCTCCCTCTGCCCTTTTCCTCCCTTCCCCCTCTCCCTTCCTTCTTCCTCCCCCTCATAGCATTTCTAGTAATACAGGCTGGCCTTGAACTTGCTATATGGCCAAGGCTGGCCTTGAACTTCTGCTCCTCCCTCATCTACCTCCCGAATTCTAGCATTTCAGGCACGTGCCACTGTGCCTGGCTTATAAATTGCCTGGTTATTCTGTGGTGTGGAGGTTCTGTGGTGGTCGGGATTACACCAGGCTTTTGTGCATGCTGGGCAAGGGCTCTACATCCCCGGCCTTTCTCTCTTCTCAAGAGCAGCAGTGGGAAGGTTGACTACAGTCTGGAGCATCACAGGGCAAGCACAGAGTACAGAGGCCGCATGTGGTTCTTGGGACCACTGAGAAGAGGGTCACTGTCATGGCGGCACGTCACTCCCTTTCTCACTGCTGGAGGCGGGGGTGGGGGGTTGGGGCGGGGGCGGGAGGGGAAACACAACGTTTGGCCAGCTAAACCCCCAGCTACAGTTTCATTCGAAAAGCTGGATTTGATCAGAAAACCAAGGGGACTGATATATGACCAAGGGGCACAGAGCATACAAAAGCCTTGCGTGTGGAGACAGAAGTAACTTATCAAACCTTTCGGCTCCATCTTGGTTATAGGCTATCACAGTTCCTGACAGCACGCCTGCAATAGCTGAGGCCAGATGGGTTTTAGGCCAGGGGACAAGGTTTGGGTTGAGACTCCCACTTTACTTAGGAAATTCTCACCTCTTAGGGGACAGATAGCTTTACAGATAAGCAGCTCTCATCAAATACATACATACATACATACATACATACATACATACTTATGTTTATATAGGTGTGTATTACAAATAATGTAACTTTCTTTTGAAAATTATTCCTCCTCAGATATTTATGTACTGGGTATTGATATTTATGTATTGGGTTTTGATATTTATGTATTGGGTATTGATATTTATGTATTGGGTATTGATTTATCAGAGACAGGGTGTCACTACATAGCTCTGCTCAGGGCAATCCCCCCTCCCCCACTTCAGCATCCTCTCAAGCACTTTGACTGTAGGCATGGACCATCAATCCTATCTTGGATTTTTCATTTGATTCCTCCTTAGTGAGCTCGTGGAAAGATGTTTGTTGGTGTGGTACTTGGAGATGCAGGACTGGGGAAAAAAATCCCTTTAGTGCGAGCGAGGTTAGGTAACTCGGTCACTCTCCCTGGCTATGGGAGTGCACGGTGGTGATTTACAAAGGAGGGGTTAAACACTGTAGGTGTGGCAGCCTGTGGTACGAGGGTGTAAGCAAGTCAATTCAGATGGGCTGCATGGCTGATCCTCTTTACAGACGGCCACACATGTGCACACAGCTGCATAACTTCCCATATGAACATCTCTATGGGCTTAAACTCAGGCTCAGAGGCTGAGAAGGCAGACCGTCTGAATGAGTCTCTGGGGGAGAGTGCAGGGATAGGCTCCCAAGAGAGGTTTCTGCTCTATGTGATGTCTGCATTGTTTGCATTGGGAATGCATTGCTTGGGTAATGAAAAAATGATTAAAACCATAACCAAATCCTCCTTCTGAGCTTCTAGAAGGAGACAGCTGAGGGCCCCAGTCCCTGCCTTCTATACCTTTTCTCCTGGACTTAAGCAGAGTGCCCTGGCCTCAGCTCCCTCTTCTTGCTCTGGACTCTCCCTGATGCCATGCACTCTGTGATACTTTTTGTTTGTTTGTTTGTTTGTTTGTTTGTTTTTCCAGACAGGGTTTCTCTGTATAGCCCTGACTGTTCTGGAACTCACTCTGTAGACCAGGCTGGCCTTGAACTCAGAAATCTGCCTGCCTCTGCCTCCCAAGTGCTGGGAGTAAAGGCGTGCGCCCACCACTGCCCGGCACACTCTGCGATGATTCTTAACCCAGCCTTGACCCTCTCTATCCTTTAAGGAGTAGAGTAAGTACGTGATGACCATTTCCCCGGAAGGGCCAAGCACAGCTGTCTCAAGAGCTCAGCTTATGTCCCAACTCTCTTTTTTCCACCGGATCTTTCAGTTCTGCATAGCTCCATTTCCCTGGACCTCCCTCCTCGCGTCTCATCCTTCCTCTACCCAGATGGGGTTGGGAGTGCCAGGGATGTGGGGTGAGTCAGCTGGTGCTCACGACCACACAAGGTAACAGCACGGGGCCTCTGTGCAGCGGTGGCAGCAGCCGCAGCCCCAGCAGCTCAGGTCCCTCTCTTTTCTCTCAGATTCACTCTTCCTCTACTAAACCACAGCTGAGAAAGTTGTGGGCAGTCACTGCTTCTACTCAGGTCCCAGCCTCTCATTCTTGGGAGGTCTGTCCTGGTGGTGCCCACATGTCCGTGGTGGGCAAAAGAGAGAGAGAGAGGTCTTCTGGGACGCCCAGGGGGATCATGTTTTTCCACGGCCCTTGGTCCCCCAGCCAAGGAATACGCTCCTGGGTTTTCCCTTCTGTAAGTTGAGAAGGTTGGTTTCCATGTTCTCAGAGCTGCTTCCAGCTTGACGCTCAGCAGTCCGTGTCTCTGTCGTGCTCACCTCTCCTGTGTGGTCGGGGACCATCCTGTTTCCTTCCCACAAGTCTGTGCAGTAGACACTGCAGCTCATATTTCCGTCATTGGCAGCCTAGGAAATGAAGGCTTAGCGATGCCGAGGATGGCCCACGGTGGGTGATCCTGCTGGCTTCCTAGAGACACACAGGAATGAGAGCTTCTTCTGTGACAGGTAGGCGATATGAGAAATGGAGCAGCCGCAGAAAGGACTTGGAGGAAAGGGTGCCTTGGCCACTCAGTATGGCCGAGGAATACAGAGAGGAAAAAGTCTAAATCTGCCTTATGCCATCCTCTGAAAAACCCCTTGAGCAAAGGTGGGCTGGTAGCTGTTTTTTTTTTTTTGTTGTTGTTGTTGTTTTGTTTTTTTTTTTAAGGCTGGTTCGGACTTGCTAGTAAGGTAGCTCGAACTTCTCCTGTTCTTTTCCCTCCTCCTTGGTGCTGAGTTTACAGGCATGTGTCACCATGTCTAGTTTCATGCAGTGCTAGAGATGTAACCCAGGGCTTTGTGCACGCTAGGCAAACATTCTACCAACTGAACGGCCTCAGTGGCCCCTGTCACGTAGAGAATGAGTCCTTCGGGATCTGGTAGGAAGGTTTTCTCCAGGAAAGCACATGCTTGCATAGAATCCTACATTATCATTAGCTAAGTGATGATCCACACTCCAAGAAAGCGTTTCTCCCTAGTGTTTGCTCATTGCTTTCAATGCTCGTTGCTGATATTCTGCTAGCAAGGTAAAGTCACTTCATGCTTAAGGAGATGTATGCAATCGGTTCTGGAAAGCTGGGCAGAGAAACTACAGCCCCTCACTGCATTCTTCTGCTCTTAAACGTCTGGTTGCCACTTGGGATGGCTTGCTTATACTCGGCCCAGGGCGTGGCCCTATTAGGAGGCATGGCCTTGTCGGAAGAGGTGTGTCACTGTGGGCGTGGGCTTAAGGCCCTCACCCTCGCTGTCTAGAAGTTAGCAGCCTTCAGATGAAGATGTAGAACTCTCTGCTCTGCCTGCCCCAGGCCTGCCTGCATGCTGCCGTGCTCCCACCTTGATGATAATGGTCTGACCCTCTGAACCTGTAAACCACCCCCAATTAAATGTTGCCCTTTATAAGATTTACCTTGGTCATGGTGTCTGTTCGCAGCATCAAAACTCTAAGAACCTTAGCAACTGTCACAACCTGCAATCTGCAGGACTTTGAGAGGGTTTGGGGGGGGGTAACACCCATGATGGATTGAAGGCGTTAGTGAGGGTTAAGTAAATTCAAGCAATTATCAAAAACCTATCACTACACAGAAAGTATTGGGGAGCGCTATACAAGTGGGAGTCAGGCTTGCTGGCTAGACTCTGTCTGTCAGCTGTCTGAGAGCATGACAGTAACCGGAAGGATGAAAGAGGTCTTTGCCAAGAAGACTCATGACTTCTACTTTTTTTCTCATAGATCTTGTTTTTATAGATCATTACTTAGCTAATGATAATTAGGATTCTATGCAAGCATTGCTTTCATGTAGAAAACCCTCCTACCAGATCCCTAAGGACCTACCTATTCTTTTGAGGACAGGCGTCACTGAGGCAGTATGTAATGTGTCGGATTCAGATCAAAACAAGGTTCCATCGTTACTCTGGCCAGCACGTAACACACACGCATCATCCCATCATCTGAAAGAGGGTGATACTGGCATCTGCCTTCAGAGGGTTAGTGAGGATGCTGACCCACTCTAGACTCGGGGCTGGTGGGTATGTCTCCAAACTGCACACTCCATCCTTCTCTGTGCTGCAGAGCTGACATCTAGGATGAAACGGACCACGGTAGAACCATTGCTGTGACTTCCTATGAAGGAAGGAAGTGGGAGGGAGTGGTTGTTGGGGGCAGGAGAGGAGAAAGGTTCCCCTCACTGTCTCCTTGTTTCAACTTGGTCAGTGGCTCCCTCCCCCCTCTGCGATTCTGTCTAGCTCCCATGGGTTGGATGGCCAATCCTCGTGCACTCTGCTCTCAGCCAGGTGTATGAGGAGGAAGGAAAACACTCTTCAGGGCTAACTCCGTTGTCACTCTGCTTCAGCGTCCTCAGGTCTCCAACAACAGACCTCTTAACTACATTCTTTCAGATGCCTTGGGTGAGCATGGCATTGGCTTCCTACCGATACCTAGACAACATCAATAGTGGTGTCTGGGCACATGAGAAAGGCTTGGGAATGGCAGTGTTATGGGCCTTTATTAATGGCTTAGCTGGGCTGGGCATTGGGCCAACAGCCTTTTCTTTTTCTTAGATGTGTTATATTATTTAATCCTCCCAGTGACTCTGTGGAAACTACCGATTATTACCTGCATTTGCAGCTGAGGAAAGGAGAGCTGGTAAGTGGGGGATCAGGATTCTAATTATTGACATTAATAATACTTTGACTTGATGGGCAGGGACAAAGTCTTGGACCGATTCTGTAGACTCTGTAGACTGTGTACCAGTAGGCGCTCTAATAATGTTCTTTGGTAGATAAAGAGCCAAGGTTAGGAGGTCACAGCGTCGTCTTTTCTGTGAGATTGCCCTTTGGCTTCAGGACCTCACTGGTCTCCAGGGACTCTTGCTTCTTGTTTGAGTGTCTGGCTCGCTGAGTTTCCATATCAGCCCCAGTGGATGGGTTTCCTTCCTTACCTTTTGCCCATATTTTTACTGGCTCCGAGATTGCCAGCCGAGGCTCATTGTCACCTCTCCACACCTAGTCACCCACACCCACTGGTGTTTACGTCTCCAAGCATCTGCTAACTCCATCACAGCCCTTTCCCGGCTCATCAGCTCAGCTTGTGCTTCAGGACAGGCTGAGAACGGCGCCCGAGGGTGCCTTCTGGACACTTCCACCAGCCAGGCCAGATCTCCTTGTCTGAGAATCCCAAACTAAGCTGTAACCCAGGTGCCACTGATGGAAGAACATCCCCCATGAGACCCAAAAGCCTAATTCTGGGTTTGTTTGTGATTTTGCTAGTATTATTTGAGCATTGACTTCACAGTATTAAAGGACCCTAGTACGGAAATGACTCAGCACACCTTATGTAAAATGCCCTCCTTCTCTATAAAGCTGCCTTGGGGACCAAGTTGTGTGGACTATGTTTATCATTCATTTACATCTTTCTGGTACATTCTCTACTAGGCATTGATCTGCTATCAGGTGTAATAAAGATATTTATCATTGCATAAACCAATATTCCAAGGTTAGAGAATTTAACTTAACCAGCTTATTGTTACTCAAAGCACCCAGTTAGGTTTGCAGCCAACTCTTCTTCCCTCCCATTTCTCTTTGCTCTTCCTTCTCTCCTCTCCCTTTCAATCTCTTTGTTTTGTTTTCTCTCCTCCCCTCTCCCCTCTCCCTTGTTCCTGTCTCTGTCTGTCTCTATCCGTCCCTCCTCTTCTTCCTTCCTCTTCTTTCTTTCTTTCTTTCTTCCTTCCTTCCTTCCTTCCTTCCTTCCTTCCTTCCTTCCTTCCTTCCTTTCTTTCTTTCTTTCTTTCTTTCTTTCTTTCTTTCTTTCTTTCTTTCTTTCTTGTGTATGATGTAGCCCAGGTTGGCCCGAAACCCTCAGTGGCTTTGAATAGACGATTCTTTTTATTCTCTGTCCACTTCTTACTGATCTGAGGAGAATGGCGCTCTCTACACTCTTTTGAGGTCTTCATGGAGGTTGCGATGCAGTAACCCTACACTGGAGCATTTACTCCACCGGAAACAAGCTGAGCCTTGGCTGGATCGAAGACCAGACCAAGTGAAAAACAGACCAAGGCTCCTCACTATCATTGTTGTGCACATTGTCCTTTGACCCTGGGCACCGCTGATTGTCAAAGAACCTTTTCTTCCCGTAGCATTGTTTTGTCTCATTTTGGTTTTCGTAGACAGGACCTTGTTATGGGTGTCCCCAGTGCTGGGAATTGCAAGCATCTGCCACCATGCCTGGCTGCCATTGCTTATGAGAACTGAAAAGTGGCCAATTTGGGCTGAGGACTTTCCTTTCATTCTGTACCACGCTGTGAGCTTCCTGTTAGATCCACTGGTCTCTGATCACCTTGAGGCTCCTTCCCGTAGGTGGATCCTTTCACACAGTGGTGGGCAGATGCTCACGAAAGAATGAACACCTTGGGGCACTCCGTTTGCTTTTTGACATTAAGCTCTTTCACACAGTAGAGCTGGAAATTCAGGATACGGATTGTTGCTGCGGGCAGTGCCAGGGCTCGATCCATGTGGTTGGACTTCTGAGTCTTTGTTTCACACGCTTGCTTCCACCCCTCAGCTATCTCTCAGTATCTCCACCAGGCAGGTCTGGAGAGCAAGATGGATCTTCTTCTAAAGGCCGCCAGCAGTGTCATCCACAATGCTGGGGGAGGGCCGGTGAATGGAGCAGGCGTGAGCCTTCTTCGCAGGATTATAATGAGCTTCAGCTGTCTGGGTGGTTCGCTTGCCATGTGAGAGTAGAGAGGATCAAAGACACCAACGCGTCACCATGGGAACTGTCCCAGTTTTATAGCCTTCATTTTTCAAAGGCTTGAAAATAAACACATGGAGAGCAGGGAGAATTCGGTGACAGGGGAGTGACGAGGGCTAATCATTTAAATATCAGGTTTAGAGAAATTGGAGTGTGGGAGTATTTCCAGCAGAGGCATAAATAATTTCTCTACTCATTTTTTTTTCCCAGTGATGAGTTACAACTCACTGCAGGTGAGAAAAAGATTCCCAGTGAAATGCATATGAAATATGTGAAATCTAAAATGTGCTAAAAGATGTATTGAGACGGTGCATCTCAGCTCAGTGTAGCCCAGCTGGTAGAGTACCAGATAGCGGGGACTCACAAGCCCTGGGCATGGTACTGCTCACTTCCAATTCCAGCACGCAGGAGATGGAGGCAGGAGGATGTGCTCAGGGCCATCAATGGCTACAGGTTGAATTTGAGGCCAGCTAGACCTACACGAGACACTGTAAAATCAAAGTAAAGATGAAATTGAAAAGAAAGAAAGAAAGGAAGAAAGAAAAAAGGAAGAAAGAAAGAAAGAAAGAAAGAAAGGAAAGAAAGAAAGAAAGAAAGAAAGAAAGGAAGAAAAAAGAAAGAAAGAAAGAAGGAAGGAAGGAAGGAAGGAAGGAAGGAAAGAAAGAAAGAAAGAAAGATGGATGCTTCTTAGCTAGAACACTTTAGGAGTGGCCCTGATGGGATCAAGGCAGGAAGTCTTCCCCATGGGACAGCTGCTTTCCTTGATGTGGGGTATAAGAATGGAGATCAGAAGGTGAGAATCTTCTGCTTCCACGAGCAGCGCTTTCTCCTATTTGTGGACCAGCTTTGAATGTATTTTGTTCGAAGCTCATGGTCTTCCAACACCGAAAGGCCAGCAGGGGCTGGACCTGCACTTTTTTTTTTCAAATTGACTTTTTTTTTTTTTTTGTTTTTCGAGACAGGGTTTCTCTGTGTAGCCCTGGCTGTCCTGGAACTCACTCTGTAGACCAGGCTGGCCTCGAACTCAGAAATCTGCCTGCCTCTGCCTCCCAAGTGCTGGGATTAAAGGTGTGCGCCACCACGCCCGGCTCAAATTGACTTTTAAAAAAATTAGATATTTTCTCTTCTTATATTTCAGATGGTATCCCCTTTCCTCATTACCCTTTCGAAAACCCCCATGCTATCTCCCTGCCCCTGCTTACCAACCCCCACCTCCCACTTTCCTGACCTGGCATTCCCCTACACTGAGGCATCAAGCCTTCCCAGGACCAACGGCCTCTCCTCTCATAGATATCTGAAGAGGCCATCCTCTGCTACATATGCAGCTGGAGACATGGGTCCCTCCATGTGTACTTTTTTTCTTTTTTTTTTTTTTGAGGTAGGAATCTACAGATCTTGTTGGGTCTGTAGGAAAAAAAATTATTGCTCTTCCTGTGCAAATTGTTTCACTTCCTTGATGTTTTCTTCTTGTTCTTCATTTCAGTCAGAAGAACTGCTATCCTGCTGAGCACTCTCGTCATATCTACTTGAGACCTGTTTTGTTATTGTCTTCTGCATCCACATGTTGAGTGTTTCTTCTGACAAAGCACAGGTCCCAAGAGCGTCTTCACACTTCCCGGGAAGGCACAGCTGCCCACTGATGGAGTGGGCCTCCTGGCATCGGTGACCTCAATCTTGCATTTCCATTTCCATTTTGAGAGAATGTGTGAATTAGGGGTTCCTGATCAAAGCAAACTGCTCACCATCCTCTGCTTCTTCTCCTCCCTCCTCCTCTTCCTTCCTCCGCTCAGCTTCTGAAGCACCATCCGAGCACACATGTGCTTGGTGACTCCATCACTTGAGAGGTAGTTCTGTGTTCAGGTTTATTAGCAAGTAATATTTTTTTTGTTTGTTTGTTTTATTTATTTTTATTTTTTTGGTTTCTCGAGACAGGGTTTCTCTGTGTAGTCCTGGCTGTTCTGGAGCTCACTCTGTAGACCAGGCTGGCCTCGAACTCAGAAATCCACCTGCCTCTGCCTTCCAAGTGCTGGGGTTACAGGCGTGCGCCACCACCGCCTGTTTTTATAAGCATTTTCCAGTTGCCTTCTGGAAGCTCCGTATGGACTTATTCTATTTCTTAAAATGGACTAGAGAAAACATGCTCTTTTGATTTGCAAAAAACAAACCTTCCTGTCTCCTTGAGTGGAGAGGAAGCTTCTAGGGAAATGTGTCCAACAGGCAGGAATTAGAGTGACCACAGGAGAAGGTGTCCATGCCACTACAGAGACTCTAATGATCTTAGGGACAGCGAGGATGGATGACTCAGACTCTATTGGGCTATAAAGGTAAGCTCAATCTAGAGGGATGGATTGCTAGTAGAGATAGATGTTGATTTCCTGGTAGTTTGATAAACTGTAGCTTTACAACTACGCATGTGAACTCAGTGTGGATCTGCAGTGGGTGTGTCACCTCCTGTGCTGATCTCTGGCTGCCTGTTGAGTGCCCTGCCTCAGGGCTGATGACGCCCATCACTGGTCTCCTTTTGGCTATTGGTACATAAGTAGAGGGAAGGTGTATGTCAGAGAGACCTGTGTGAAGCTAGAAGCTTATAGTTTTGCTCACTTAAAGCTTTGAAAGCGACCGGGCGGCGGCGGCGATGCACGCCTTTAATCCCAGCACTTGGGAGGCAGAGGCAGGCAGATTTCTGAGTTTGAGGCCAGCCTGGTCTACAGAGTGAGTTCCAGGACAGTCAGGGCTACACAGAGAAACTTTGTCTCAAAAAACAAAACAAAACAAAACAAAAAAAAAAACAACAAAAAACCAAAAACCAAACAAACAAAAAAGCTTTGAAAAAAAAAAGCACCAAGATTTAGCTTAGAAAAAAAAATCCAGGCATGGTAAAATATGCCTATCATCTCAGTATTTGAGAACTCCAGGCTAACCTGGGCTACATAGTGAAGCCTTGTCCCCTGCTCATCACCATCACCAACAACCCCAAGAAAGAAAAGAGAAAACTCAGGAAGGGAATACTAAATGTATTTCCCCATATTTGTGATTCCTAGTAAATTCATCTCTATTATCTTTTAATTTACAAAATCATAGATATTCAGCACATAGTGAATATAGACAAAAGGCAAAGAGATATAGAAAGATCATCCTGAATCACCTAAAAGGAATACAAAATGTCTCTACGACCCCCCCTGTAGCTAACATGCTGCAAATAAAAAGTATGATCTGAATACGTGTGTGTGTGTGTGTGTGTGTGTGTGTGTGGTCTGTGCATATGTTATGTGCTCCTGTGGGTGGGTATGTACAGCGGCCCGAGGACAACATTGAGTATCTGGGAAGCCTACAAGCAGGATCTTAGCAGATTTTGTGTCTACTTCTAGAATGGCTTCTTGAATACTGTGATCTCCATAGGGAAGGAACCCTTTTCTTGTATGGTAGAAGATCAGAAGGGGGTGACTCTGCCCACACAGGCCCTCTGTACAGCAACATTTTAGTCATGTCCTGAAAAGGAGTTTTTTCAGGCTCCACCGCACAACACCCTTGCACTGGGGATTAAGAGTCAGTGTGGGTTTTAGAGAGGACACAAACATTCACAATGTTCTGCGTACTTTTCTGCTGACTGTACATTGGTATATATTCATTGCAAATTTGATTATACTCTCTCTATTATACATATCACACACCTATGCACCAATTAGACTTCTTTATGGCAGATTGTTTTGTTTAATCACTTTACCTATTAAGATCTTAGATTTTTAAAGGAAAGATTAATGTATTGTTTTGTCCGTTTATTTGTATCTCTGGATGTGGGTATGTGTGCCATGTGTGTGCAGGTACCCTTGGAGGCCAGAAGACAGGGTCGAATCTCCTGGAGCTGGAGTTACAACTGAGCATTGTAAGTGTCTGATGTGTGTGTGTGTGTGGGGGGGGACTGACCCTTGGTCCTCTGCAGGAGCAACAAGTGCTCTTAGTTACTGAAACATCTTCTCAGCCCTAGGATCTTCAACATCTGTGCAGCAATTCTACTCATTACTTTATCCTCCAGTGATTTCATTGGCTGTTTCATGGAAAGGGATTATCATGGCCTCAGTTTTACAAAGAGGGAAGAACCAGTCCAATGGGAGGAGATTGCTGTGTGGCCAATGTTAGCGAAATGTGATAAGCATTTTTTTTATTAGGACGGTTACATATGGAATGTACTACAGAGCAGATAGGGAGATTCCCATCATTAGGGGTTTCATGCAAGAGGTACACTGCTACCTGGCAGTGACAGTCCACAGATGAGCCCGACGACCTCTCCTTCCCAGTTATTTACCTTTCCCCTCTCTCTGGAAAAAACGAGGAGTATTTTAGTTTTACTTTGAGATGAAGTCTCATGTAGCCTAGAATGGGCTCAAATTTACTAAATAGATGAGGCTGACCTTGAACTCTCAATCTTTCCTTCTGTAATCACCTCCTGTGTACTGGCATTGCATGTATAAGACACCATGCAATTACTGGGCAGAAGCATAATTGGCTGTGAACAATTGCATTTCTTTTTCCTGGAGAACTCCCCACACCCGCAACTAAACTTGACAACATTTATACTTTAGGTTTCCAAGAGCAACTAGGCAGAAGTCAATGTAGAACAGCTGCTATCACTAGCAGAAAATAGTTCCGAACCCATTGTTGTAAGAGTATACTAAGAGAATACCCGTAGTCATGTGCTTATCATTTATGGGTTTTATTTTCATTATCCCACATCACTTTTCAGTCACAGATATTTCTGCTGGACTCTAGAACATGAGAGCTGATCCTAGGAATGTTAACTCAATTGGGAAGCTAGGAATGTGGGCAGACCTAAGCAGAGCTGACTGGTTGGCACAGGCCGTGAGTTATCCTGGCCAAATCTTTTTATCCTTATTGAGACGAAGTCCCGATGTGTAGCTTAGGTGATTGGAGTCCTGCAGTCCTCTGCCTTAGCCTTCTGATCACTGGGGTTGCACTTGTGTTCCGCCGTAGCCAGGTTCCTGGCCAGATTTTTATGACAGCAGCAGGGGAGTGTTGGGCAGAGTCAGAAGCAATCTGGTATGAGGCCACTATTAGACAGTTGGTGAGACTGAACTGCTGGGGAGAGAACTGCAAATTAGCCTCACACTTACGTGACTGAGAATTTGTGTCTAGATTAATGTCAGTCTGGCTATTCCTTGTATGATGATCATGGCTTACTGTTGTTTGAAAGACAGGATTAAGAAAAATAGCCCAGGTCAACTTTTGACCTGGAAGAATGCTTTATTGATTGATTGATTCATTCATTCATTCATTCATTCACTCATTTATTAATTCATTGGTATATTCTGTACCTTCCCATGTTTGAGAAAATCCACAGACTCACAGCTTATTGCCCAGAGGGGATGTGGACTTTCAATTGGTAATGAAGCCGTGGTGTGTGAAAGCTACAAGACACATTGGGTTATTCCCAGCAGTAAGATCAAAACTTAATGCCAGTTAAGACTGAAGCTAAAGCAAAGATTTTAAAAGACGGCAGCCACGTGAAAGTCTCAAGGGAAGGGAAATCGTGCACTAATGACCAAAGTCAGGGAGAAACTTAGACACACATCCTCACTTCCTTGGCATGGGGAATAGTGCTGAGACCCAACATGGAAATGAAGGGATCTGGAGTTGGCTCCTAAGTCAGCCATTGCTGGCAACAGGACTTTAGCGAATGACATAACCTGTCTAAATTTAACCTGTAAAAAGATGATAATAAATTCATCTTCACTGGACTGTTGTGAGAATGGGATGAGCTCATGGATATGCAGGTCAGCATGAAGAAGGTCTTAATATCTAATGATTCTTACTGAAAGGGCCATTGAGTACATCTCTTCCGTTTACATATTTCTACCCTATGTGCGCTATGGACACACATCAGCTGCATTTGAATGGTCTTAGGTGTCTCTTTTCAGGCACAGATATGGGCAGGGTAAGATCATGAAGAGAGCGGGAGGCAGCCTTCCAGACTGGGCATTCGCTTGAAGACAAGGCTGGTCTAAAGCAGTGCTTGTCTCCATCATCTCCATGTAGTCCATGGGCTCTCTCGGGGCGCGTACAGTTGCAGCCGTGCTGTGGGCTAGCTAGCTCTTAATTCCTGAAAGCTTCTCAAATGCTTTAAGCTTAGACCGAGTGCTTTAGCAAAAGCTATCTGAATTCAGAACCAGGAATGTTCGCAAACATCAGAGAGAACTGAAAGGGTGGTAAACATGATACACGTCTAACCGCATGGAGTCTTTCCCTTTAAAGGTGATCACTGTTGGCACTACACACACATATTAGGTGTTTTATAGATTTGTATGAATATGTTTACAAAGATCATTTTACTTTTACTATTTTGCCCTAATGCACACTGTGATGGTTTGTATATGATTGGCCCAGGAAGTGACCTTATTAGGAGGTGTGGCCTTGTTGGAGTAGGTATGTCACTGTGGGTGTGGGCTTAAGACCCTCACCCTGGCTGCCTGGAAGTCAGTCTTCTACTAGCAGCCTTAAGATGAAGATGTAGAACTCTCAGCTCCTCCTGCACCAAGCCTGCCTGGATGCTGCCATGTTTCTGCCTTGATGACAATGGACTGAACCTCTGATCCTGTAAGCCAGCCTCAACTAAATGTTGTCTTTTACAAAACTTGCATTGGTCATGGTGTCTGTTCACAGCAATAAAACCCTAACTAAGACAGAAGTTGGTACCAGGGACTGGGGTATTGCTGTGATAGGCCTGACCATGCTTTTGTTTGGAATGTGGACTTTGGGACTTTGGATTTGGAAAGCCACAGAATGCTTTAAGTGGGGCTTAATGGGCCAGCCTAGTAGGACTATGGAAGACAGTGGTGCTGAGGGACATTTGAACTGTGTAGGCCTGATGGCCCAAGAGGTTTCAATGGAGAAGAACTTTAATATGTGTCTGAGCAACTGTTTTTGTGATGTTTTGGTGAAGAACATGGCTGCTTTTTGCCATTGTCTGAAGAGACTGACCAAGACTAAGGTAAAGAGATTTATATTAATTGCATCTGCAAAGGAAGTCTTAAAAAAGCCCAGCAAAGACTTTGTTCTCTGGTTAAGTCTGGTGAAGAGAAGTTTGAACAAACATAGCAAGCTGAGAAAGGAAAAGTACAAAATATATAGTTTGAGTATTAAAGGGACTCCAGGAAGTGAAATGGAGCTGAATTAAAGGATATTAAATTGAATTAAAGGAGTGGAGACCTTGGGGGCAAGATTCACCCAGTTAACTTTAGGTTCAGGCATGGTAGTACAAGCCTTTACTCCCAGGAGGCAAAGATAAGCAGATCTCTGAGTTCAAGGCCAGCCTAGAACAGAGCAAATTCTAGGTGAAGAAAAACTTAAATCTAGGCTTGGTGGACCACACCTTTAATCTCAGTGTTTAGGAGACAGGCATGCAGATCTCTTGAGTTCAAAGTCAGTTTACAGAGCAAGATTTAGGACAGCCAACTTAGGAAATGAAGGAGCTGAGAAAAAGGAAGCTAGTGATAATGTAATAGAACAAGGGGGCCAATGTTCCAGCTCCTGCAAGCAGAACTCAGCAGAGACACAGATAAGCCATGTGTCTCTGGCTTTATATTCAAGAGAAGAAGGAGACTACTGGGACAATTGATGCTGGTTAGCTGGAGCTAAGAAATTAGTGGTGATTAAGAAAAGATCAGCATCACTGAGGTGAAATCCTCTGGGAAGTGTTTTCTGAGAGCACAAAGAAGCTGTATTCCAGAGATAGCCTAGAGTTCCTCATGCTGCAGCTGTACTTGGTAACGTGTAAGAATCATCCAGGTGGTACTGGTTTTGAAGGCATGAAGGCATCATGAAGAACAGCTGAGGCTTGGTACTGTGAAAGGCCATGGAAGGTCATTAGTGAAAGTGTACCCTCAGTTGTAATGGACAGCCCAGGACTGAAGGGGTCATGCAAAGGAGTTGGGGCTTGGTACCATGAAGAGCGCCTATGAGAGGCTTTGGTGAAGCATAGTTGCAGTGGAAGACCCTAGCATATTGGAGATGCCAGTACCATGGGATGACCATCAAGAACAGCAGTGGCAGTGGAGTGGATCAATCTGAACTTAGAGTGCTACAAAGGGCAGAGCTGGAGAAGTGACACCAGCTCTTTGGAGATACACAGAAGATCATGTGTGGATTTCAGACATTGGAACAGGAAGCTGTGAAGCTAAAATTGACTTGGGGTACCCAAGATGTTAAAGATGCCAGAGCCACAGGATGCCTGCCAAGGAAAGCTGCTAACAGGGAGTGGAACCAGCCCAGGAGAAAGAACCTTGTTGCAGTCAACAAAGATGAAAAAGGAGTTGGATATATGAAGACTGCTTTGCCATCAGACATGGAGATGCAGAGTTTGGACTTTGCCCAGCTGGTTTCCTGTCTTGCTTGGGGGATTAAGTGGTTGGATGAATCTCAAAAGAGACCTTGAAATTTAGACTTTTAACACTGTTGAGACTGCTATAGACTACAGGGACTTTTGAAGTTGGACTAAATGCATTTTGCATTATGCTATGTTTAAGTATGGCCCCCATAGACTCATGTTTGAACAAGCCTATGGGGGCCAGGGAGGGGAATGTGATGGTTTGTATATGATTGGCCCAGGAAGTGACCTTATTAGGAGGTGTGGCCTTGTTGGAGTAGGTATGTCACTGTGGGTGTGGGCTTAAGACCCTCACCCTGACTGCCTGGAAGTCAGTCTTCTACTAGCAGCCTTCAGATGAAGATGTAGAACTCTCAGCTCCTCCTGCACCAAGCCTGCCTGGATGCTGCCATGTTTCTGCCTTGATGACAATGGACTGAACCTCTGATCCTGTAAGCCAGCCTCAACTAAATGTTGTCTTTTACAAAACTTGCATTGGTCATGGTGTCTGTTCACAGCAATAAAACCCTAACTAAGATACACACATAAGGTCACCTTAAGTATTATCGTTCCCCCCTCCCCCCTCTC
The DNA here is from genome assembly GCA_964023405.1 of Apodemus agrarius. Lineage (NCBI taxonomy): Eukaryota > Metazoa > Chordata > Mammalia > Rodentia > Muridae > Apodemus > Apodemus agrarius. The sequence continues at coordinate 97,529,543 of OZ030009.1, read as the reverse complement.
CTCCCCCCCCCCCCGTAGGGTCTAACGATCTCCTTTTAAATGATCTCCTTCCTTTTAAGGACTGAGATAGTTGCTTCGAAGAGCAGCTTTGCATTAAAAGTTACTGCTCCCTCCTGAAGAATTTAGTGATGTTATTTCATATCACAGCATCACAGTCAGGTCTTTGGAAATACCCTCAAGCTCAGGACTCCATGTAAGCAATGGACCTCCTCCTTCCACAGGTATGTGCTGATAACCAGTGCTGCTGTTGAAGCAGCTGACTGTTTCCTGCTGCCTGAAGTCTCCGTGGGAGGCGAGATGCTCTTCTCTTTGGAGAAGTAGGGTTAAGTAAATGAGAATAGTCAAAGAAAAGGACAATTCTCATAGGCGAAAACTACAAACAGTGGTAGAACACTTTCAGTTTCTGTATTCTTGATGTGTTAACTAGAAGATTCTTCAAGGCTGGGCCTGGGGCCTTGGGGCTGTTCAACGGCATAGATGTCAGATGCCAACAATAAGCCACTTCTTCTCAGCAAAGCTCTGTGGGTGCTGCTGAAGGGTTTCCTGACCTGTAAAGCACCGAAGGCTTGAGATCTGAGATTAAGGGAAAAGGAATGATCAGGTGCCTGGCCACAGGCTGTGCGAGGATATGCGCATGCTTGAACTCAGCACTTGACTCTGACCGGAGGAATTTAGAGTTAAGTCCTAAAGGGCATCTGGCTTAGTCTGAGGATGAGTATTTCTTCCTTTGCATAACCTACACTGTAGAACCTGCCTCTTTGAGAAGGTGGAAAAAGCCACGAGTATGTCATTTTGACTCTTGATAGGTAAACCAACTTTACATCTTTTGTGACCTTGAGTGTCACTGAACTGTGACAACACACAAGGGTCTTCACCAGAGTCTCCAAGTGGGGGAGAGACTGGTTGCAGCCTGCCCTTGGTGTTGTAGCTGGCATGGTGGCTGTCATTTCTGAAAGCGATGCGGGGGACTATAATCATTATTTCTACCATCCACCGAGCCTTGGAACAGGCTGCAAGCCTCCCTATTTTTTTATCTCCTCACATTTTAGTTTATTTTTGGAAGTGAGATCAATGGGTCGTACTTCGCTTTCTTTCAGGAACCTCTGGGCCGCACTTCTAACCACACCCAGTGGCAGAGCACGTGACTGGACCTTCATGGAATATCTGACGGTCTTGTTGGGCTTGGTTTCCTGATCAGCTAATGATAGCTCTGCAGCCTGCTCTGCCAGTCTTGGACATTATTATTAAGTCCGGTACATGGTGGAAATAATGTGCTAAGTCATAATAATACATAACAATGGGAATGTGAGCTGTAGCCTCTAATAAGGCATCAGGTACACGGTGGGTGAATATTTGTCAAAGGACAAAATGTGCTTACTTGGCTACCTAGAGCTATGCTACTTTGGGAAGTGGTGGGTCTATCACAGACCCGAGCACTTTACAAAGCTACCCTTATTCTTTCCCATGCTCATCCACCTATCAGAAGCCTGGAGTTGCAGCGCTAGCAACTGAACTGTGTCAAGCCTGAGCCCCGTTCCCTCTTTTGACATGCTCTCCAATCCATGCTGCATATGAATGACCAGATGCCAAAGGGAGCTAGTTCAGGGATCAGGCTCGATTCCAAAAGGACTGCCAGGTCAGAATTTACTGTCCAGGTAGCCTGGCAATGTTTCTTTTGTAGTGTCACCTGAAAGCAGGCTATCAGAATGGTGCTGAAGTCCTGGTTTTGGGTGCTTCAAATGATTTGTGTATACACATATGGAGAGCTTTCAGAAACCGTTCACATGCACCTTCACACATCCTTGGGGAACACTGTCCAGATAGGTTATTACCTGCTACTCCAGGAGCCACTCGTTCAATGGAACATGCCTTTGAGTGACATCCCCCCCCCAGCATCAAGCTAACTAGAGCATTGCCTATGACAAGCACTGTGCCCACCAAGCTTATTACTACTGCTGTAAGGGTTTGCACAGGACCCCAGGTAGAAAGGTGGTTGGACTGCTTGGGTACCAACCTAGGAGAGGCTACTTTGAGCAGAGGTGATTAATGAGAGAGCTTAGGCATTATAGGATGCTTAGATTTTTTTTTTCATAAGGGACATGCCATGTTCAGGGTACAGTAAATAATTTTCTGGAGTTCAAAAGGCGGGCCCTGAACTAGCATCAGTCTTCCTGCCTCAGGCACCCACTAGCCGGCATTACAGACATGAGCCACCCAGCTCAGCTCTGCGCATGTTTTCCTAAGGCAATGGAGAGCAAAGGGGTGAGTTCAAATCGGAACAGATGGTCCTATAGACAGACGAGAAAGTCATGTCGGAAGCTGAGAGGAGGCTGGATTATAGAAGAGTGGTCAAGGTGCCCGTCAGCAGGTTGCAGGCGTGAGGGGATGGGCACCTGACGGATGTAGCTGGCATGCCCTGGGAAGGATGGTGAAGCCACAGCCAGGTGGGCCCCAGAGCCTTCTTTACTGAACTGTCTGTCCATCTGGTTAGGCACTTTCTCTTTTTCCTTTTGCTCCTCCCACATTCCTCTCTCCCCTGGTCTAATGAAATGAAGGCAGGCCAGTGAGACAAGGCTCTCCTGGTTGGGGAGGAAAGACCCATTAATAGCTGCGTCCTAGACGACCTACCTTCAGGCAGACCATCCCCCAAAACACGAGAAAAATAAAATCATATTAGCAATCCTCGCTAGAAATTTTGAGCTCTGTCCTGTGGAGCTCAACAAGCTACTTAGATGCCTTCGGAGTGTCCCCTGATAAGTGGTCCCAGAAATATCTCAGTCTGTTTGACAATGTCCCCCTCATGCCGGTGGGTGTATGGGATTCCCCACTAAGACCTGTTGTGGCTTTAGAAATGACCTCAGTCCCAAGAATTTGTTCTTTTTGTATTTTCGAACAATGTTCCCATCTTGCCAGAGGAAAAGGGAAAGAGACTCTCCAAAGGAGCAGGCCATCCTTTGTTCTGGGTCGGCAGATCTGGCTAGAGCACATGTCCGGCCTTCCCACCCTCCAGCATCATTGTCCCAGTAGCTGATTAATAGGCCAGTGCTAACTTTAAACTGACATTTCCTGACCAGCCCATCTCCCAGCAGTCCCCTGTCCCTCTAGGCACGGCGGTTCCTTAAAAACCCTCTGTATTTTAAACCTTGATCTCACGCCATCCCGAAGCCCCTCACAGTGGGCCCTGTGAACACTCTGAGCCAGCCACTGTCCAGGGGTTGTGTGGAGAGCTCTGAGTCTGAATGGGGAGCATGGAGGTGGTGATGTCAGCCTTCCCTGACTCACCCGGCTGTGGAAGGAGGTCCTTGAAGATGATCAGAGGTGGAAGATGGGAGGAAAATTATGAAAATCATGGTAGGCTGCTCAATTTTGCTTTTTTCTTTCTTTGCTGCCTTGAACGGCTGAATCATATCTTATTAAAAAAAAAAATAAAATAAACCAACCAAACAAAGAACTGTGTTGTGACAGTGGTGTTCCTGATGTGGATGCAACAAGGAACACATAGAATCGAGTGTCTGTTTGCTAGTCACAGCATGCTGATAGTGACCATGCTCTTCGTGGATAACAAGGAGGCAGAATTATATAATACTTCAAGCTGGCTTCCATTCTGTGGGTTTTACCTTAACCTTGAATTAAACCATAGCACCTCTACCTATGACTGCAATTGGAAGCTTACTGAAAATCCAGGTAAGGGGCCATTGTGATTGTTTAGCAGGTCAGGGTCTTGCTACCAAGCCTGATGCCTTTGCGCTTCATCCTGGGACCCAGGTGGCGGTAGGATAGAACAGATGTCCGCAAGTTGTCCACTGGCTTCTCTTTTATATATCTATATCTATATAGATGTATAGATATGAAAATACATAAAGAGATATGTAGATATGTAGATATACATATATATACATATATGCATATCCACACATATATGAATTACATATATACACATATATGTATTAATTTATATATAGTTATATAAACCTATATATATAAGGTGATATACATATGTGTGTGTATATATATATATATATATATATACACACACTTATCTATGTGGGTCTCTAATACTCTGTACCCTTCCTCAGTCAATGCCTGGAACATCCTCTCATATCATATTCATATATATGGGAGGAATATATATATTCCTCCCATATATGTGAATATATATATACATATATATGTATATGTATATGTGTGTGTGTGTGTGTGTGTGTGTGTGTGTATATATATATATATATATATATATATATATATATATATTCTATATGTTCCTAGTGAGGCCTGGGCTAAGTTCAGCAGCACAGTCTCTACCACGCATGTGGGAGACTCTGGACTCAGCCCCTATAACTAAGTAAACAATGACGTATCCCTCCTAAGACTGAAAACTCGCTCCCTCAGTGGTAGCCGCAGTCCCTTCCACCATGTCTCCACTTCTTGACTAATGTCCAGTATGAGAACCCCTGCCACTGAGCTGCAGCCTAGGAGCAGCTGAGCACCTCAAAAGGCGAGTTCAAGTTCCGTGATTGGAACAAGCGAACTCTGGCCCCATTTACAGGAAGGACAACTGAGTCACGGTGGGTATAGAGCTAGTCGGTAAGAAGCCAGCCCACAGTCGCGTAGCTGGTAGGATGGAAACTGAGGGAAGGTGTTTCAGATGCCTGTGCTGCGTTCTTTTTTTTTTTTTTTTTTTTTTAAGATTTATTTATTTATTTATTTATTTATTTATTTATTCATTTGGTTTTTCGAGACAGGGTTTCTCTGTGTAGCCCTGGCTGTCCTGGAACTCACTTTGTAGACCAGGCTGGCCTGGAACTCAGAAATCTGCCTGCCTCTGCCTCCTAAGTGCTGGGATTAAAGGCATGGACCACCACCGCACAGCCCTGCTACATTCTCTTGAACATCTTGTTTCTCTGATGGTCCATCTGGGGTTCAGGAGGAGTCACTGCGTGACATTTTCAGCCAGTTTAGCAAGAGTCATGAGCTCATGTGTGCAGTTGAGGTTCATGGAGGCTTGGGAAGGTCATTGGGTTGAGGGGTATGGCCACAGGGGGACCCCTTTACACTGATGGATATGCCATTTCAGACAGGGGGGAGGTGTCCTGAGACAGCTGTGTACCTTGACACCACAGTCTTTCATGGTGGTGACGTCATGATGCTCAGGCTGCACAATGCCTTGGTGGCCCGTTTCCCTGCTTCTCTCACATCGGCAGCTGAGATATACTTTGGGAAGATCGAGAAGACAAGCCATGTAAGGTGTTGAACAAATTCAATCTGGATTTAGCAGTCTATGCTTGAAGAGGACTTAATTCTTTCAACATTTCAGTCATTGGATTCCTTTGGGAAACAGCAAACAATCGTTCTTCCAGATTGACAGCAGGAAAGATGGTGTATCGGTCAGAGTTCTCTAGAGTAACAGAACTTATGAAATGAATTTCTTTATATAGAAAGAAGATTTATTGGAAAGACTTACAGGCTGCAGTCCAGCTGACCCAACAGTGGCTGGCTGTGAATGGAAAGTCCAGGACTCCAGTAGTTGCTCAATCCACAAGATTGTACATCTCAGCTCATCTTCTGGGTATACTGGGATCCCAAAGAAAAAAGCGCCAATGCCAATTAAGGAACAGACTTATGGCTGGGCGGTGGTGCACGCCTTTAATCCCAGCACTTGGGACGCAGAGGCAGGTGGATTTCTGAGTTCGAGGCCAGCCTGGTCTACAGAGTGAGTTCCAGGACAGCCAGGGCTACACAGACAAACCCTGTCTCGAAACAAAACAAAACAAAACAAAACAAAACAAAACAAAACAAAACAAAACAACCCCCCCCCAAAAAAAAGGAACAGACTTATGAGCTAGGCAGGGGCAAATAAGCAAAGAGCAAAAGTTTCCTTTTTCCGTGTCTTTATATCAGCTTCCAGTAGAAGGTGTGGCCCAGATTAAAGGCACATGGTCTTTCCACCTTGACTAGAAGTGGATATTCCTACTTCAAACTAAGCAACAAAACAAAACAAAACAAAACAAAGCAAAACATAAGAAACAAAAATAAACAACAAACAACAACAAAACAAAAAAACAAAAACAAAAAACCCAAACAGCCCCAATCCTTCACTAGTGTACCGTACATTTTTAGACTTTAGTTAATTCCGGATATAGTCAAGTTTACAACCATGAACAGTCATCATGGATGGAAATACACAGGGCATGAAAACACAAAAGGCAAGAAGATACAACCTGCTACACTGCTCAGGCACTTGTTCAGGCATCACCTCCAGTGGTGGTCAGACATGACCTTCCACACGGAAGGAATAATGCAAAGAACCATCCTTCCGATCACAAAGATATGCTCTCTGTTGACACTGAGGTATATTTAAAGTGTGTGTAAAAGCCAGTTGTAGTAGGGCATACCTATAATCACAAGGAAACACAGTCAGGATTTTCAGGACAGTCTGGACTGCCTGGTGAGATACTGTTTCAAAGAGCAACAACAAAACCAATCGTTCATGCATGCAAACTTATTTTTGTGGCTCTCTAATACTCCGTATCCTGCCTCCGTCAGTGCCAGGAACACCCTCCCATATCCTTACCTACTCTTTTACAATGTCCTTCTGCGTGGTGTGAAGGTACTCAGTCACTGCTCCTTTGCATTTTAAACCCTACAACTTGTGATTTGGGTTGGTCTCAGATTTACCATTTTCCCTCTGTGAACGCTTTACAAAGGAGATGCTGTCTCATAATGGAGACATTTAGGTTCAAAACCTACATCTGTTCCTTTCTAGTTCATTGGCATACCAGTCACTTTGCTTGTTTGGGTCACAGTTTCCTTCAGTGAAGGATATGGATTAATGACAGCCATCAAGAGACATTGTGGAAACACAGGGTCTGGTCCAGGGTAGAGCCACAGCAGAGGTGCCTGTCGTGGGCACAGTAGGGAATGCCTTGTCTAGCATTAGGGAAGATAGTCAGAAACCTGGGGTGTCCCTTGAGGGTTCAGTTGGGGGCATTTCTACATTGACCCCATAACAGGGGTAAGTCATCTTTAGAAAAGTGAGGTTCCAGCTAGTATTTGGGACAGAGGGGATGCTGGCATAGGTCCTGGCAGTGTATGCAACAAGAGACAGGCATTTCGGAAGGGTACAGAGCCCAAGTCTGGCTGTGGAAATACATCTGGGGCTTCGGAGCCCTTTCTGCTGGGCATTTCATGTTAAGTTCTGGGTTTAGGTTGGGAACTTTCAGACAGATGTGAGTCTCAGTCTGTACTTTATTACATCTCTGATCTTTAGCAACCTCCTGAATAACAGGAAGAGATAATATGTGCACCATGGACAGCTGCTCGGGTGGACACCTAAAATCCTCTCAGAAGGTGGTGCCTCACTGTAGGCTCCTCTGTTTTCTCTCGTCACCAGCCTGCTCTCACACATGCCACCTTCTGTTTCTGCTTAGCTCCGGGGGAACTTTGACAATAGACCCCTTTAAAAATATAGCATATTTGTTAATTTCTGGAGAATTTCATGCATGCATTTAACTTATCTTGATTGTATTCATCAGTTCTCTCTCCCTGGACTCATCCCAGGTCCACCCCAGGCTGACCTGGTTTTATAATGGCACTGATAACAGGAAGCTTATCAGGGGTGCAGGAATGTGGAAGAGCTTCAAGTAAACCTTGGATCCAAGGTTCTGACCCAGACTAGAAAGACGCCTCTGTCTACCTAAGTATCTCTAGGGAGCTGCAGGTGGTGGCTCCAGGAGAGGCTGAAGAAAGCAGTCAGACAGCCCTAGGGTTTCCCAGAGTCCTTGCCTGGGGGGAAGAGAGAAAGTAAAAGAACTTTCTAACCATTTTTTTTTCCAGGACAAACTTCCACTCCCCTGCAGGGCTACTTGAAGATCCTACAAGCCTTGTTTATGATAAAAAAAAAACAAGAGTACAGACCACCAACCAGGCAGCATAAAACAGGTGGTCTGAGGTCCCTGACAAATACACAGCAGAGGACTTCCTAGTCTGGCCTCAGTGGGAAAAGATGCACCTAACCCTCAGAGTCTAGAGGCTCCAGAGAGTGGGGAGGCCTGACAGGGTGGAGTGGGGTGGGCAGACCAGGAGGAGGATAAAGACTGGACTGTAAAAAAATATTAAAGATAATTAACAACAACAACAACAACAACAACACAGACACCAGGAATAAAGGCCTGGGTAACTAACGCTTTCACAGTGTGATGCTACTACACATATTGTACCTAAGATTTAAATGGCCATTGAAGGGCATATCATTGAATTTGTGCTTGCTTATACATTGTACATCTTTTAAAAGGCATTTTATTATATTCTGCTCATATCTCAATTTATATAAATCAAAACCAAAACAGGGCATAAAGGTACTCGGAGAAACCCTGTTACAGGGAAATCAGGATCCCCTCTTAGTGTCATTAATAAAAGAATTTAAGAACAGGCACAACGATCCTGTGCCACAGTGCTTGGAGCTGATCCTGTGCCTCAGCTCTCTGTACCCAAATTACTCCTGGAGAGAACTGGTCTCCCAGGAGTACTGACACACAGGATTGCAGGAGAGACAAGCCACAGTCAGAGACAGCAAGACCAGCTAACACCAAAGATAACCAGATGGCGAGAGGCAAGGGCAAAAACATGGTAACAGGAATCAAGGCTTCTTGGCATCATCAGAACCTAGTTCTCCCACCACAGCAAGCCCTGGTTACTCCAACACACCAGAAAAGCAAGACTCTGATTTAAAATCACATCTCATGATGATGATAGAGGACTTTAAGAAGGACATAAATCACTCCCTTAAAGAAATACAGAACACAGGTAAACAGGTAGAAGCCCTTAAAGAGGAAACACAAAAATCCAATAAAGAATTATAGGAAAATACAAACAGGTGAAGGAATTGAACAAAGCCATCCAGGATCTAAAAATAGAAATAGAAACAATAAAGAAATCACAAAGGGAGACAACCCTGGAGATAGAAAACCTAGGAAAGAGATCAGAGTCATAGATGAAAGCATCACCAAGAGAATACAAGAGATAGAAGAGAGAATCTCAGGGGCAGAAGATACCATAGAAAACAAACACAGTCAAAGAAAATGCCAAATGCAAAAAGTTCCTAACCCAAAACATCCAGGAAATCCAGGACACAATGAAAAGACCAAACCTAAGGATAACAGGTATAGAAGAGAGTGAAGATTGCTAAGTTAAAGGGCCAGTAAATATCTTCAACAAAATTATGGAAGAAAACTTCCCTGACTTAAAGAAAGAGATGCCCATAAATATTCAAGAAGCCTACAGAACTCCAAATAGATTGGACCAGGAAACAAATTCCTCCTGTCACATAATAGTCAAAACACCAAAATGCATAAAACAAAGAAAGAATATTAAAAGCAGTAAGGGGGAAAAAGGTCTAGTAACATATAAAGGCAGACCTATCAGAATTACACCAGACTTCTCACTAGAGACTATGAAAGCTAGAAGATCCTGGGCAGATCTCATACAGACCCTAAGAGAACACAAATGCCAGCCCAGACTACTATACCCAGCAAAACTCTCAATCATCATAGATGTAGAAACCAAGATATTCCATGACAAAACCAAATGTACACAATATCTTTTCACAAATCCAGTCCTACAAAGGATAATAGATGGAAAACACTATCACTAGGAGGGAAACTACACCCTAGAAAAAGGAAGAAAGTAATCTTTCAGCAAACCCAAAAGAAGATAACCACACAAACATAAAAATAACGTCAAAAATAACAAGAACTATAATTCCGTGAGTATTATTTACTTTTATTGACAGTCTCTCCTCTTTTGTTCCTCCTATTCAAATGCAGATGTAAGACCTTCCCTACTCATAGGATACTATTTTTTTCCAGGTAAAATCCTTTCAAGCCTTATTTCTGTAGCACCCTTCATATTTCCAAAACCATTAGTTTCTGCATTCTTAATACTTTGCACAAAAGGAGCTACTACAATACTCAATGTGTATAAAAATTTTGGCAGCTCATAACCTCAACATCGCCCACCCATACAGTGTTGTATAACTGAATACAACATGTATGTCATGGCTGAGTAGCTTGGTGTTCTTGTGTAAAAATCTAACAGTGTGACCGGGCGGTGGTGACTCACGCCTGTAATCCCAGCACTTGGGAGGCAGAGGCAGGTGGATTTCTGAGTTTGAGGCCAGCCTGGTCTACGAGTGAGTTCCAGGACAGCCAGGGCTACATAGAGAAACCCTGTCCCGAAAAAAGAAAAAGAAAAGAAAACAAACAAACAAACAAACAACCCCCCAAAAAACCCAAAAAAACAAAAACAAAAACAAAAACCCAAAAACCTAACAGTGTAAAACCTAGCAGTAAGTGCAGGGATTGCCCCTGACTCTTTTGCCTACTTGTGAGACCATTTTTCTCTTACTAGGTTGCCTTGCTTAGCCCTCATGTGATGTGTTATTATAGTTTTTTGGGCTGTCTGATCGGTGTCCCTGGGAGTTCCCCTCTTTTCAGAGGGGATGAAGTAGGTGTGTGAATCTGGGGAAGAGCAGGGATGGTCATGGTGGAGGGACTGTGGTCAGGATGCGCTATGAGAGAAGAATAAAAAAAAATCACTAATGCTACTGCATCAGCAAAAACTACATGTTGCTGTACACATGACCCAAAATGTTCATTATTACAATTATATAAAAAAAATTTAAAAAGTATCTGAACTTAAATACATAAATCAATTCTAGATCTTAAGTTGTTTAAGCCATAGTTAGAGCCACTGTCATCACAGTGAGAACTGGAAAACTTTCTGTCACAATATTGTTGTGTCTAAACATCATCATCATTCACATTTGTCAGTAGCATTGTTAAATCATAGATTTCATATTTCAGCCAGGAATTTCCACATGCGTCTTTTCATAAAACTAGTAATTCCCCATTTTGCCAGATAAGAAGGTCTACTCCTACCAGACACACACACACACACACACACACACACACACACACACACACACACACACACAGAGAGAGAGAGAGAGAGAGAGAGAGAGAGAGAGAGAGAGAGAGAGAGAGAGAGAGAGAGAGAGAGAGTTCCTGTCCTGTGGATTCTCAAAGATGAAATACCTTCCAGGGGTTTCCAAGACATAGGCTCCTCCCCAACAAATCTGAGTCCTGTAAGGCCAGTATAATGATGGCTCCTTCTTTTTACTGTAGCACACTAGAGGCTCAGGGTCCTGAAAAGACCAGGAAACTTGGGGTAGAGGCTGGTTTAAGCACCTGCAAAGTTTGCAAGTGCCAAAAGACAAGAGACAGATTCTGAGGTCTGCAGGCAGTGGTGTAGGTACCCCAGATGTCTGCCTCTTAGACAGGTATTACAGGGAACCATTTCTGTCATACTCCCGAGGATCTGTGTCGGTTGGGCCAGTGAGCTGAACTGGAGACTACTATTAATGTGTGTCTATAGTCCAACCCAGAACTGCCTTTCAAGTTCACCAGCACTGAAGCGGGAGTAATCTAACTGTGGCCATAAATTTCAGAAGAAATGTTCATATGTTGAATGAGGAATAATGAATAAATTAACCACAAATTAAATGGTCATTTTAATTACTATTTTTGTTTCAAATAAATGAGTCATTTATTGTTTCTTTAGTTGCTTATAGGCATAATGGTAATAAATCAACGAATGATCATGTAATAAGCATTTCAAAAATATAAGAAATAAAAATGAAATCCTGTTACTTAGTATATATCCAAATAACAATAAATCAATAAGTCAAGTAAAAAAACAACAACAAAAACCAAAAACCAAAACAACAACAAAAAGAAAGGCACAAAAGGAACCTCAAGAACAATTTTATTAGAGTTTTAAAAAAACAACTCCAAAGCAGGCCAGCTGTAGATTTCGACACATACTTTAGGGAGGGAGACAAAAAAGGAAGAGAGGAAGCAGTGGCGTTTCAGTAACCAGCACGGAGGTCAACCACTCGGCCTCCACGGGCAGGAAGGGGAGCTGTAGGGAAAGGGTGAGGCTCAAAGGTTCAGGGAAAGTTACTTTTCTGAGTCACTCAGAAAAGCAGGCTGACTTTCAAAGCTTTGTGACCATAGCTTTGTAAGCAACTGCACTTGGAGCAGGAATTCTGGGAAGGAAAAGTACGTTATCTCATTAGATGGATAATTACTCTTCCTATTTATTTAGCACACCTTAAGATAGACTTACCTGCCTAGGAGTGTTCTCTTGGCCTGGGCATATACCCAGAAGATGATCCTACATGTAATAAGGACACATGCTCCACTATGTTCATAGCTGCCTTATTTATAATAGCCAGAAGATGGAAAGAACCCAGATGTCCTTCAACAGATGGATGGATACAGTAACTATGGTATACACACACACACACACACACACACACACACACACACACAAAATGGAGTACTATTCAGCTATTAAAAACAATGAATTCGTGAAATTCTTAGGCAAATGGATGGAACTAGAAAGTGTCATCCTGAGCGAGGCAACCCAATCACAAAGGAACACACATGGTATGCACTCACTAATAAGTGGATGTTAGCCCAAAAGTTCAAAATAAACAAGTTACAATTCACCCAGCACAGGAAGCTCAAGAAGAAGGAGGACTTAAGTGAGGGTGCTTTGGTTCCTCTAAGAAAGGGAACAAAATACTCACAGGAGCAATAAGGGAGACAATGTGTGGAGCAGAGACTGAAGTAAAGGCCACCCAGAGACTGCCCTACCTGGGGATTCATCCTATAAACAGTCAACAAAACCTGACACTACTATGGATGACAAGAGTGTATACCAAAAGGAGCATGCCATGGTTGTCTCTGGAGGGGCCCTGCCAGATCTTACAAATATAGAGGCAGATGCTAGCAACCAATTATTGGACTGGGTATGGGGTCCCCAATAGAGGAGCTGGAGGATGGTCCAGAGGAGCTGAAGGGGTTTACAGCCCCATGGGAAGAACCATGATTTCGGCCACCCAGACACCCTAAGACTCCCAGGGACTGAACCATCAACCAAGGGGCATGGTTCCAGCCAAAAATGTGACAGAGGAAGGCCTTGTTGGGCATCAGTGGGAGGAATGGTCTTTGGTCAGGTAAAGGCTCAACAGAGGCCCAAACAAAGGGAAACGGGGGTGGAGGGAGTGTGTCGGGTAGAGGGGCATGTAAGTGGAGGCAGGGAGAAGGAGTAGGGGGAGGGGTTGGGGGTCTTAGGGGAGGGGGGATAGCGGGAAAGGTTTTACCATTGGCAATGTAAGTGAAGATGATATTCAATTAAAAAAAAAGAAAAGAAAAGAAAAGAAAAGAAAGAAAAGAAAAAGAAAAAGAAAAAACAATGTTTACATCCACTCTGGTCTTTGATTCTCTTGGGCTGATGGCTGTTCTTGCAATCTTTGCAATGACAGTCTCATATTTTACATATATTTAAATGCCATTCTTGGTCACCTTGTAGGACAGGAGTAGAGTTCCATTCTGGGATAGAGAAAACCCAGATCAGAGTAATAGACTCTCTTCCTTTAAGTGAGACAGGTAAGTACCTTGAGATCCCCTTGCACCCTGCTTTAAATGAATGTTTTTTTTCAGGGTTCTCAGACCCTAACTGGGCATCCTTAGGATAGCTAATTGCTATGGGAAGCTGGAGACCTACTCTGATGTTTAAACCATTCTCTAAGCTTCCTGGTACCTCGGATTTTGATTGGCCTCAGGATTTTACTTATCTAGTAATTTCTTTCTTTCTTTCTTTCTTTCTTTCTTTCTTTCTTTCTTTCTTTCTTTCTTTCTTTCTTTCTTTCTTTCTTTTTCGAGACAGGGTTTCTCTGTGTAGCTCTGGCCGTCCTGGAACTCACTTTGTAGACCAGGCTGGCCTCGAACTCAGAAATCCGCCGGCCTCTGTCTCCCAAGTGCTGGGATTAGAGGAGTGCACCACCACCGCCCGGCTGGCTATCTAGTACTTTCTATGTGGGAATGCTTTAAAAACTCACCCTGAAAGGAGTCCCTGGTTAAGAGTTTAAGGTTAATGCTTTTTCTTAAGGCTAATTCCTTCTTAAGTCTAAATGGTTCTCATCACTTTCTCAGATGGGGTCCAGAACATTCTTGGGCCCAATTACCGACTCTGTAGTTCTTCGAGGCTAGAGGAGTTTTTACGTAGTTGTCTAAAACCAGAAAAGACTGGGCAGGAGTCCTGTAATACAATCATTGTTCCTTACCAGCTCAGAGAGCTTGGCAAGGAGTCCTAACCTTTTCTGCTACCACACCAGCCTCTACTAGGGACGCTCTGGGAGAGTATTTATTAATTCTGACAGTGAACCTTCTGTGGTTCACTGTCTCCCCCCGCTGTGGACACATCTCCCCCCCGCCACTATATAAACTGCACAATGTGTGCATATCACCAGCCATCTCTGGCCTTACCTTGGTCAGGGAACTCCATTCTTTTTCTTGCTCTAGGGTGAGTTGCAGCAACAAAATTAGATTCCCCTGCTTCCTACCCAACCCAGGGAAGAAAAGTGGTTCCACTGTGCCCCTGGGGCAGGCTTGGCATGAGGGAGGGAATGGAATCCTATTCCGTGGCCCGGGAGGTTTGGGATTCAGTTCCAGGTTTATCTCTCTGACGGTGTATGCTGAGCACTGGGTAAGGAAGGTTTAGAGCAGGATCTGGTGATCCTGGCAGCAAAACTTTCAATGATGCAGACTTGTGCCAGACATTAGTCTAAGGACTCCATCTATTTGCTCATTTCAATCACATCACAATGGAGGAGAAGCAGAGGCAAGGGGATTCTAAGGGCCAAACTGGGCTCAGACCGGGCAGCCTGTCCTGGTTCTTTACTGTCCTCATATTGGCCCGGGAGGCAGCAAACCACACCCCTATCCAGCTGATCCTTCCTACGTTTGCTCCCTACTTTCTTACCCACCTTCCCTCTTATCCCTCCCTTCCTTTTTCCTTTCCTTCCTTCCCTTCCTCCCCTTTTTCCTTCTCTCCTCCCTTTCTTCCCTTCCTTCCTTATCTCCCTTTATTACCTCCTTCTCTCCTCCCCTCCCTTTCCTCTTCCCACCCCCCTTTCCTTTTCTTGACCAGATCTCCTGGATCCCAAGCTAAGCTCACACTTGCTATATAGCTGAGATTCCCTTGACATTCGGATCCATGGGCCTCTACCTCTCTAGCGCTGGGATGACAGGCATTCATCATTACACCGAGTCAGCACTATTGGAGAGAGAATCCAAGACTTTGGGCATGGTAGGCAAACACTCTGCAATCGGAGCTACATGCTTAGTCCCTGTTGCTTTCTTTCCACAGTGGAAATTGTTCTGTGATAGTTGAGGTATGTCACACGCGTCTAATAAACCAAAGGAGAATTCCCCAAAGTCATGCTGCAGATTCTCAGAACATCAGGACCCACCAATTGCATGACAAGGTTTTTATATTTTAGGATTAGTGTACTGTGAAGGCGTCTTTATCATTTATGGAGATAAGGATTAAGGAAGCCACCATGGTTTCCCTACAAGGGCCTCTTGGCAGCATCCAAGCTGGAGTGTTGACCAGCAGATTTGGAGAATACTGTTTCACCTTGATGAGGACCACTCTAGCTATTGGCCTACCTGATGCTCATTCCTCCTTGTACACACAGTCACAGACACTCTGGTCCGTATAGCCGTTTCTTTGAGCTTTTATGAGAGATGACTCTATTCTTGGTTTTATGAACTAGGGTTCTGGGCTGGAAAGTCATGGGGAAGATTCTGCTGTAGGTAGAGTTTATAACGATAATAAATGAAGAGCATGGCGCATCAGGTGGTGTACAGGTGATCATTGTTATGCCCCATGTGCTCCACACTCTGTCTGTCCTTAGCTCTGCTGCAGATGAGTGTGCACTTCCCGGGGTCTTCCATTCAAGCCTTTGATTCTAGTCTTTCTTTGTGAATAGTGTTTTGGAAGTTCTAGACAATTCTCCCTCTTCTAATTAGGATGTCTTGTAAACTTTTGCTCATATGGTGCACTGTCTCTCCTCCCCAAGGACCATGGCCTTTCCTGGTGTCCAGGACAGTTCTCACCACCCACAGACCATTTCCTTCTTAATCTTAAGTGGCTGTCATCATTTTGTCAGATGGCATGCAGAACATTCCTGCACCTACTCACTCGCTCTGTTGTTCCTTGGGTTGGAGAGCTTTCTATATGGTTAGCTAATGGCAGAAGGAAGTGGCTTCTTTATGGGCTCTGTGGCAAAGTGTGAAGCTATGTATCTTAGGAGGGTGCTGCGTGATTGGTTAATGTCTTGCTTTAGTGATGTTGACACAGAATTGCTCTTCATTCCAAATTAGATCAACGTTTGTATAATGTAAATGCAAATTTTCTCATTTTTCTTGTCTTTTCCCATTTCTTCCTACTATGTGGCTGCAGGGACAGCCGTGCCTGATGGCCACTGGGTCTGTGGTTTAAACAGCTATGTCAACAAGGTTGAATTTATTGTAACATTATCCCAAATTAACACCGTGTTTTTCTCCTTTTATCTCTCATGTTCTGAATTAACAGACACTAAAACTCCAAATGAATTGCACCAAGCATAGGATCTCCCTGGGCATCAAGAGATACTTTAAGGCACCCTCAGTTGGACTCAAGCACTCCTGGGTTAACACTCAGTGCCTAGGAGGCCAGAGGCATTAGGATGACGTTTCATACACAACCCAACCAGCCCCGATGGGTGGAGCCGACAGAGGAGAACTGGGCTGAACCTCTTCCCCATCCTCTTGTCTTTTGTAGCTCTGTCCCTCCCTCCTTTGGTTTTTCTCCCTTCTGTAGCTTTACCCTGGGGGAAAGAAAAGAACAGTGAATAAGAAAGAGGGAGGATAATGGGAAGGACAGGCTGTTGTTTCAGACTCAGTACAAACTTCTCCCTCACATCTGCTTCCCCGCTGTTCTGTGTCTCATCCCTGGCCTGCCCATCAGCTGCATTCTCTACCTTCCTTCCCTGTCCTCCCTGCACTGCGGGTGTCCTCATGGTTCTCAGGTGTCCTTCCTCCTTTGGCCCACCTCTTCCCTACAGCATTGAAGATGTGTGTGCACATCAGAAACTTCCGTGATGTGAGGCACCCAGTCTGCACACGTGCCAACCCACGGCCAGGGCGTCTCACCAGCAAGCCTCGCCTGTCTCTGTATGCAAGTCTGGCAATTCTCTCTCCAGAACGGATGGGACCACTCCTTCCATCTGTCACTGCGGCTCCCATTACAGCGGCCGAGGACAAGCTGGGAACAAGGTGGTTAGTCATGCGTGGCTTGCTCAGAGTTGCCCGCCCAAGAACTTCAGCCAAGGATTTAGCTATTCCTCACGGGACCTGGATCTCTTTTAAGAAGTGGAGGGGAGTTTTCCTTGATTGGAGACCCTGTTCACAGTAACATCCCTCCAATTTCTGGGTTCAAACTATCTTCTTCTAGAACAGTGGTTCGCAACTCTTCTAGTGCTACAACTCTTTGATACAGTTCCTCATGCTCTTATGAGCCCATGACATAACCGTACAGTTATTTCACTGCTACTGTGTGTGGAGGACAGCTGATGCTGTGTGCCTGCCTGTCAGTCTCTGGGCTTTTTTGCTCAGGATTTCTCAGCCCTCCTGGGACTCCTCCTTTCAGGTGTGCGTTCCGGACACTACGCCCTGTCTCTATTCCCAGTGCTGTTGCTGCTTCTATCTGGGTGGTGGATATTCAAATCCCAGTCCTCGTGCCTGCAGGGCGAGCACCTCATCCACCGCCTCGCCTCCTCCGGCCATCACACCAACGCGGGCATGTCGCTGCTTGTGATATCCCTTGCAGGACTGAATCCTTTCTTCTTTTGTTCCTCCATACATTTTAAAAGATGCATCCCTCATTCATTCTTATCCTCATTTTACATACACTTTTTAGCATAAAATGTATACATATGCATATACATTGAACAATGTTAATTCCTGGCAAGTGGCACAGGTATTAGGGAAATGAGTGGTGGGTGCATCATATAGAAGGCTTTGCCCTTATTCTTTTTTTATTGCTGTTTTGTTGTTTGGGACAAGGTGTCATGCAGTCCAGGCTGGTGCCGTGTTGCTGAAGCTGACATGGAACTCCTGACTCTTGTTTCTACCTCCTCATTGATGGGATTCCTGGGGCACTCCTTGCTCATCCTTACTCATTAAGGGACTGAGAAATAGATTAAGGCACATAAACTTTAAATTTTACTATTATGTTTTATATATTATAGTATATATAGTATATAGTATATATACATAAACTTTAAATTTTACTATTATGTTTTATATATTATAGTATATATGTCAATATGTATATATATCATATATTTTGAGGGAGATGTGTATAAAGGATTATGGAGTTATAGAAAAAGCAGCAGACACGTTCTGGTTGAGAAATGCCAAGAGAAAGACAATTGCATGGCATTTCTGCTCGCCTGTAAAGGCTGCCAAGGATACTCATCTATGAATCAGGTGCGGGCAATACCAGATGAGTTAAATGGCAGCTGGAAGAGGAGAATGCAGAGAAAGCAGCTCCAGAGGAAAGGAGGGCATGGATGAGCACATAGGTGTGTGCAAGGCCGTGGAGGCGAGACAATCGTAGACCGATGGAACTCAAGCACTAAGGGGGAACAGAGAAGAAAGAGCAGAAGAGGAGGCACCCCTCTGAGAGTTTAGTCTTATTATGGTTTGAGCCTGGCATGTCCCCACACTTGGTCCCCAGCTGTTTTGTAGGATGTGGAGACATGAGGAGATGCCACTTGGCTGGTGGGAGTAAGTCAGGTGGGGCAGGCCTTTAAAGATTAAACCTGCTAGTTCCAGCTGGGCTCTCTGCTTTCTGGCCATTCAGTTTGATGGGAGTGGCCCCTTGATGTTCCTCCTGATGGGAATATAGTGAGCTAATCTCACTACTCTGCCTTCCTCACCATAGGAGACTAAAATCGGGAGCTAAAAGAAAACCCTATCTCTTATATTCAGGTATTTTGTTACTGTAACAAAATATATACAAACATATATAAGACTCACCCTATCATATGTCACTTTACAGCCAACGGTTAGGGCTGTGTCCCTAAAGGGCTGGATTCTACTAAACTGCAGTGAGTTTTCTAGGAAGCCACGTTCTCTACCTTTCCTTTCTCTACACTATGAGCATCTTGCGAGCAGAAGGCCTACTCCTCTAATCGTCAGGATGTCCCATGGTTTGTAATGAGAATGTAATCCTCACTGAATTAGTAACTAGTGTCCACACCCTAGAAGCATGGTGCCGCATGTTTTGTGATGTTTGCTTTCTTACGGGTCCTCATTGGCTACTATGCTGACTACTATTGCAGAGCAGAGTCTCTGGGGGCTAAGCAGATTCAGAGTGTTTGTCACCAGAGCATCCTGAAGCACAGCTGCTAGACGCTGCTGGTGCAAGGTGCAGCCTGATGCAAGGGATGATACACCGTGTCTAGACTAAAACAAGATGGTGTCTCTGGGAACACGGGGCTGAGCGTCAAGACCAAGAACTTGGTGCCCAGGTGTGGCACTGATTCGAGAGATGTGGAAATATTAGCAGGTGGGACTTGATTGGTGGAAATAAGTTACTAGGGTGAGCTCTGATATGGGAAGACATGGAATGAGGGGACTGAACATGGATGTAAGAGCTGCCGGGCTGGGTCCAATGCTCAAGTGCATTATGGTTGATCAAGGGCACAGCACCGAGGCAGCTAGCACGTGGGAACTTCTGACCACGATGCAAAGCTAAAAGGAGCCACATTGCTGTTATCCCGCCATTCCCCCCAGAACTATTTCCTTCCAAAACAAGTTCTTTACAGAACTAGCTACCCACAAATCCGCTCCTAGTTGGACTTCAGGTGTATTCCAAGCTCCATCAATTTAACCCGTCAATTAGAGCAGAATGCTTTCCTTTCCTTTCTTTGTCTTCCTTATTAGCAACAAAACTAATTTTTTTCTTTAAAACAAAACAAAAAATTTTTTTTATCTGGAACTCAATATAGAAATCAAGAGGACACAGGGGAAAGCTCTCCAGTTAGTGGAGGATAGCTAACTGTTTGCAGAACTGCAGGGCTCGGGGCAGTTCCAGAATTCTGTGGCACTCCAAAACCAAGAATTATGCAGTGAACCACAGGCCAAGAGGTTTGGGCTAGTTTTCATATGTCCTTGAAGGCTTAAATTCTACATTGAAGAGCTTGACAGCGGGCTGCTGCTCTCATGCCTGCACACCCACCCATGCCATCTTGAAAGGACTTTTAGTCTTTTACTGAATTGGAGTCGTGGCTATATTAGATTATTGCTTCAGATTTTATGCATTTTTAAAGTCGTTTTTCATCAACCAATAGCCCAAAGGGTCATGTGTATTCCCTGAACTGCATAGTGTTTAACACGGAAAGTGGGTTACCATGGAGACCGGGAGTTTTGTTGATTACATTGGGGGAAGACCTGAGAAGGCAGAAAAAAAAATGTGTCTGCAGAGTGGTCAGCTTGCTTTGTGAAGGATATTATTAAGGCAGATCCAGAAAAGTGCACTGCCTACTGAAGAGGACCCGCCTGCTCTTCAGGGCACTCCAAACTCTCTCCACTTTCTTCAGGGTGTGGAGACAATTGTGATCCTTGGATACCCAGGGCTGCATCCACCAGCTTTCCCAGAGGACGAGAGAAAAAGAGGAAAGAGGAAAACCATTAGGATTTCCCAGAAGACTCTATATAGCTTATTGTGCTTTGGAGATTCCACTGCTGAGGGAAACTTGCCATGCATATTTTTGAGAAGTCCGGTCTGTCCTGAAACCCACTCTGTGGCCCAGGCTGACTTCAAACACATACCTGCCTCTGCTTCCCCGGTGCTGTGATTAAAAGTCTGTGCCTCCATGTCCTGTGAAACTAGCAGCACTGTTTCTGCTCTGTGCAGTATGAACAGACACATAAGAGGGTTTCCTGACTTTACAGGTGAAGTCAGGAGAAGTTTTAGATTCAAGATCCACGTGTTCGGATTTCAGTTCCCCCACAGCTCCCTTTTGCTATAGGACCACAGGAAGTTTGCAGTGTGGGCTCTCCCTGGTTCTGGCCCTTTGCTCTCTCCAAAGTCAGTGGGGTTTCGGGGAGTTCCTTACCTCTGAAGAAAGTAAAGATGAATGAGACCTACCTTAACATCAAAGACCTCTCAATTTGCCTGTAAAATCCATATCTGGATAACCTTGTTCAATTAATACCAAGTTCTGAGATGGAAAGCTCCTAACTGGAAAGGAGAAATAAAATTTGCGGGACCAGTGCCCATTTGATAAATGTGCAGTAACGAGAAAGAATGTGGGCACAGAGGTGAGGGATCTCAGCCTCTGCTCGGAGGCAGTGGGGGGACGTGCCAGGTTAACAAGCATGTAGATGACAGAAGCCGAAGAGACCAGATTGCAGGAGCTCATGGCCTCGCTAAGGGCCCCTGTCTCCCTCTTACCAGCACTGAGAGGTTATTGAAGAATTCCACACAAGGGAATGACATAGGCCTTTAATTATATTAGAAGGACCCGTTTGGCATTAATATAGAGCAGAGGTTGGCAAGCGATGGCTCCTGTTTTTCTAAATAAATTGTATTAGATTACAGCCACGTTTATTCAATTACACACCATCTACGGCTTCTTTTACACTACAATAGCAGATTTGTGTAGTTGTAATGGAGACTCTTGGCCACAAAGCCTAAAATATTTACCATCTGGCTCTCTGCAGACAGTTTGCCAACCCTGGTGAGGAGCTGGCTTAGAGGAGTCCAGGGACAGAGGGAGGAAGCTATGATAAGAAGCCATTACAGGGCTATAGTAGCTATAACAAGAACCTAAAACAGGCAGGGATGCGGCCCAGGACAGAGAGGGTGCTTCAGAAGAGGAGTAATCAATAAGGCACAGTGATTAATCGGATGTGGGGGTGAATGGGAAGAGGATTCTAAGACAACCTCCAGTCTCCAGCTTGGGCAACTGGGCTGGTGCTGGTGCAGGTGGAGGAGCAGCTTTGAGTATGAAAAAGATGGAGATGTGGGTCAGGAGCTTAAGGGTGTGACCCGCTTAGGACATACAGGTGTGAGAGTTGTCACGCAGAGGCACTGGTTCCCAGGGAGAGTATGCCAAGGGAGAGAGGAGATGACACGTGTGGTCACGCAGAGACATATTTAGGTAGAGCCAGGAAAGCGATGCTGAAGAGGCTAGGCTGATGGAGATCCCGGAGGCAGACGCAGAGACAGACCGCGTACCACACAAGCAGAGAGAGGCGACTCCTCATCTGCCATAGGGAGAAAGGGTGGACCCACATTTGTGGTGGGACGGTGAAGGGACAGAATGAACTAGATGGGATACTAGGGAGAGACAGAGGCATCTCTGCCTTCTTTACTGCCTACGTGTTAGATGCCAGGGATTATCTTCAGTGTTTGACATTTCTTAGTTCACGTCACACATTGTTTCTCTCTCTCTCTCTCTCTCTCTCTCTCTCTCTCTCTCTCTCTCTCTCCCTCTCTCTAGATATGGGTATCTTACAGTATAATCCTGGCTGGCATGGGTGTATAGACCAGGTTGACCTTATCTTCATAGACAAATGCCAGTTGCTGCCTCCCTTGAAAATTAAAGATTTTTTCCTTCCTTCCTTCCTTCCTTCCTTCCTTCCTTCCTTCCTTCCTTCCTTCCTCCCTCCCTCCCTCTCTTTCTTTCCTTCCTTCTTTCTCTCTTTTTCTTTCTCTCTCTCTCTCTTTCTTTCTTTCTTTCTTTCTTTCTTTCTTTCTTTCTTTCTTTCTTTCCTTCTTCTCTCCCTCTCTTTTCCCTCTTTCTCCTCCCTCCCATCTTTCTCTTTCTTTTTCTTTTTCTCTTTCTCTTTCCCTTTTTCTTTCTTTCTTTCTTTCTTCCTTCCTTCCTTCCCTCTCCTTCCTTCCTTCCTTCCTTCCTTCCTTCCTTCTTTCCTTTCTTTCCTTCCTTCCTTCCCTCCCCTTCCTTCCTTCCTTCCTTCCTTCCTTCCTTCCTTCCTTCCTTCCTTCTTTCCTTCCTTCCTTCCTTTCTTTCCCAGTCTTATGTAGCCCAGGCTGCTCTGCTGATGTTTCGTTTCCCCTCCTTCTACCCCCACCTCTGGATCTCTGGCATTATACTCATATGCCACCTTACCCAGTATGCACATACTCTCAAGAGCTCTAAACACTTTATGGATATTTCCTTCTTAAGAATAATTCCTTAGTGCTGGCAAGATGGCAAGTGAGAGAAGGCACTGGGCCACTGGACACTCAAACCTAGCGAGCTGAAGTCTACCCCAGAACCCTCTGAAAGATAGAAGGAGAGTCCTGAGCCTACAAAGCAGTCCCCTGCCCTGCACACACACACACACACACATACACACACACACACACACACACACACACACACACACCACAAAATGGATCAATGTAAAGCCACCTTTTTAATGGAAGTATTGCTTTCGAAATCCAGGGCAGCATAAGCCCTTGGAAAGACCCCAGGCCCCTTGAGGCTGGATTTCACTCATTTTAAGGTCTTCTTAGAAGCTTCCAAAATGTTTTTACAAGCATAGGAGAGCAGGGCTGCTCCTTTCCAGGAGCAGTTCCTCCGAGATCGAATATCCTGTCTCCTGGCTGCCTTTGTCTTTCTGGCCTAATGGTTCTTAGCTTTCTTGGATGCTGGAAGTCTCTGAGTCAACATTTATACATCTTCTCCAGAGAGAAGGAACGCACACTATAGCGACAGCCTCACCATTTTGAACCTTCAAGGGAGCACCCAGCCTCCTTAGGGGCTGATCTGGGTCATAATTCTGAACTAAGAAGAGTGAAGTCCCATTGAGGCCAAGTCGCTGGAGCTGGCCTTGTCACCCCCTGGTGCTGAGGTATTTTAGGTAGACTCCTCCGTGATTGAGCAGTTCAGGTTTTTGTTTGTTTGTCTTTGTTTTTTGTTTTTCTGGAAGGTTCCTAAGTGTGGCATCATGGATCTTAATACAAAATTACAGGGCAAGGCAGGGAATGAAGATATGCTGGAGTTGACATCCAGCGTTCTGAAGGTCTTTAGGATCTTAGTCCAGATCCCTGTGGTGGAGCGGGACTGCACGGACAGATCCTACCCTGGCTGTGTGACCTCGGGGAGGGACTGAACCGTACTGGGACTACCCAGTCTTAGCTCAGTGGTTCTTAGTCTTCCTAGTGCTGGGACCCCTTAATACAGTTCCTTAGTTTGTAGTGACCCCCAACCATAAGGTTATTTTTGTTGCTGCTTCATAACTATAATTTTTTTTTTTTTTTTTTTTTTTTTTGGTTTTTCGAGACAGGGTTTCTCTGTGTAGCCCTGGCTGTCCTGGAACTCACTCTGTAGACCAGGCTGGCCTCGAACTCAGAAATCCGCCTGCCTCTGCCTCCCAAGTGCTGGGATTACAGGCGTGCGCCACTACCGCCCGGCTCATAACTATAATTTTGCTACTGTTGTGAATTGTAAATATCTGTTCTTTTATGGATGATGGTCTTAGACAGCTCCCTTGAAAAGATCATTTGACCTAAAGAGGTCATGGCCCACATGTTGAGAAACACTGTCTCGGAGGGATGATACGGCAAGCAGAAAGGTACAGGCACACAGTGATAAAGAGTTTTGCTTTCAATTTTTAGGGTTTCAAGTGTACACAGTGCTGTTCAGTGACTGTTACACAGGGGCCTGGGCTACACATGTACAAGTGCCCTTGCATGGGTATATTTGCTGAATGAGTGAACACACATAGACTTGACTTCTTTTGTGAATTGAGACAATGCTAGCACCTGCTTCCCAGCATTGCGGTGAGTTTTAAACAGTTACCAAGCTTTTTAGAAAAATACCTGGTATGGAATACATAAGCTGTTGATCATTGTTGCTACGAATGGGGGATTTTTTTTTCTGATTTATTGCTTTTTCACTAGATCTAAAACTGGAAAGAGTGGGTGCTCAGAAAATATGCATACAGTGACTGATAGAGAATTTAAACATATAAAACAAAACTAGCAAACAAATGCCAGGGGCAGTGCCTTCCTCAGACTTGAGTCCTAGTTCCCATAAATATATAATAGGTGAATGGCACCGTGTGTTGGGGCAGACTCCTTCTGAGCATGGGTACCTGTGCCCCATACCTTTCTCTCTACCACTCTGTGAGGAAGAGATATATCCCTTTGTGGACGGGGAAAGCAGAGATGATCTTAGAATGCAGACGCATGCTTAGAAGCACAGCTCCTGCGGAGGGAGAGTCACGGAATTTGCTGAGTGCTAGTGGAGCTTTTATTGCAGCAGTGGCTGATATCCAGGGATATCTGCCTGTATAAGAATGAAATGTTTCTGTTCTTCCGGGTTGCCTGAGCAACCTTTCTTTTGTTTAGATCTCCGAGGGAGGGAGTGGTGGCTCCCACCATTGCTTGTCTGTAGCTTCAGGGTTCCTTGTCTCATCTGGAAGGAGGCATGTATTGTGGTCTCACCTCTCTCCAAAAGTCTAAGGGATGCAGAGGCAATCTCTGTGATCGCTATTTCATTGGACACTGGTGCGTCTCCATGGCAAGGAGTTATTTGAAGAAAGGGCTTATGCTCCAGTGCACAGACCCAAAAGTAATAAGCACACACACTAGCTTCTAGATTCCAGCTAGAGTAGCAATTGTTTCTCAACAAGGAAGCCAAAAGCAGAACGAGTTCTCTGGAAACCACGGAAGGGAGAAGACACAGGATTTAGGATCTATCTGATCAGGGCTTGGATTCCACCACGTATCAGTGATGGCTTTGTGCAAATCTTTTAACTTCTGTAGACAGGTGATCTCGCCATCTTCGAGACAGGGCTAGCAGTAGTTACCTGGTGGCTGTAAGTGGAGCTGAAGGCTAACATACAGGGATTCCAGCAAAGAGCCCAGCCTAGAGAGGTGCACAGTGAGCGGCAGATGCTGGTGTTTGTGTAAGCAAGTAAACAGTTTCAGTCTGGTCTGCAAATGTTTTGCTATAAAGGGACATATTGAGAGTAGTTTAGATTTTGTGGGCCTTGATGGGTCCCTGTTGCAGTGATTCAGCCCTGCCACATGAAAGTGTACACAGACTGTACTTAAGCCGAAGCATGGGTATGTTCCCGTAAGATGTTATTTATAAAACCAGGCTGTTGTTGGCAGGATTTGCCCCCTGGGTCATTGCTCTCTCACACAAGGAAAGTGTCTTACAATGTCCAGAGGCTGTGACTGCTAGTGTTTGTTTTTGGTTTTTGTTTTTTTAATGTTTTGTTTTTATGGTGAATGTTGAGACACAGCTTGGAAGTTTGAGTGGAATTTGTCCCTGGACTCAGGCTTGACCAGACCCATCTACAGAGGCCGTTTTGCCCGTGCAGTAAAGGTTCCTATAAAAAGGAAAAGAATAGGGGATTCTGTAGCTCAGTTTAAAGATGGTGGGTGTCCTTGAAACTGCTTGTTTCTTCTGAGCTCCAGCTATTTCTATCTGACTTGTCTATAACAGAGTTCAGAGTAACGGCGCACGCCTTTAATCCCAGCACTTGGGAGGCAGAGGCAGGTGGATTTCTGAGTTTGAGGCTAGCCTGGTCTACAAAGTGAGTTCCAGGACAGCCAGGGCTACACAGAGAAACCCTGTCTTGAAAAATCCTATACAGTTTCCTTCAACCTCCTGCCTCAGTTATGTGCTTCTAGGAATGTAGGGGTCTGTCTAGACAGAAAGTTCCCACTCAAATCTCTAAACATGGAAGCTCACAACAAAGCTGGAATATTTGTTCCCAAGGCCTTGTGAAATCAAGGAGCGGTCCTTGAAGGAGACTGGCTAATTTTCTAAGTGTGATATCAACTAGAAAACATCTCTTTATATACTTATAATTGCAATGTGATGTACTGTCTCAGAGTGTTTCCTCTCCCTGAAACTGGGTGGACTTTTGTGATGAATGTAATCTATAGCATATACTAGAAAGCATACTCTTTATGGAAATTAGGAGGTGTGTTTCTCAAAAATGTTAGCTAGACCTCTACTGTGACCAAGTTGTGTGACTCTCGAGTTATGCCTGAAGGACTGTCTATCCTAATGCAGAGATACCTGCAACTCCATGCTTACTGTTTCCTTATTCGCAGTGGCCAGGAAATGGAATCAACCTCTTCATCCATCAGCAGAAGATAGGGTAATGAGGTTATGACACATAGGAAAGAATTTTAACCAGCTGTAAAGAAAATGAAATTATGAAAATTTTAGGAAAAGAAGTGGATTTGGAAAGAATAATAATCGAAGCAACCAGGCTGGAGAAGACAAATGTCCCTTATGCAGATCTGAACTGTTAATATATGCATGCATGTAAATAAGGGGGTTTAAGGGTGGCTATGGGTTGTAAGAGTAGGTAGGAGATAAGAAGTCATGAGACAGGGAATGGAGGAGGTGCCAGGGGATACTTAGACACGGAAAGCAGAAAGGGCGTACTGGGGCGAGGGAGGGGACAATACAATTTTATTTGAAAAATGCCCTGGTGAAAGCTAATGTTTGTATGCTAAGACAAAATAAATAGGCTTTTAAAACAATCAAAAGGATGTGTCATGTTTCCTAAGACTAGGGCATTAAAGGCAGCATGGTTGCCACCTGTCTTTTTCTGCTTCTCAGGACATCTTTTGCCTTTGACATCTCTCCACTGCCTTGTGAGAACTCCTATGTAGATATTTTGATTTGACTGTTCCAGCTGAGCCCTAGAGGACAGGCTGTCTCAGGGTAAGGGGTGGAGCCTGCAGCTGCTTCCTGCTTGTAGACTTGGCTTTCAGTCAAGGTCCTAGGCCAGCTGAGGAAGAGTCAGATGATCTCTCCGTCCCTTGTCTGAATTACTGATCTACAGAGAGATCACAAATTATTACTTTTAATTTTAATAACTACTAAATTTTGGTAGTCTGTTTTGTGGCATTAGGGAGTTAGTTAAAAACAAACATTACACCTTTCTGTTGCCCTAACTGAGCCCACCATTGAGTTCTGGAGGACAGGACAACAGACTCTCCCTATCTCTGTCCTTTTGGTTCTTCTTTGGGTAAGATCCCAAGGAAACAAATGAATATATTCTTCAGTTCTTACATTCAAGGTGCTCACAGTATATGAAGGAAGGTATACACTAACCACATTTATAAACCAATAAGAGCTTAATGAAGTCTGTTGGAAATGTAACAGGAGCCCAGTGGAGAGAACAATTATTTTCTTTTTTTACTTTTTAAATTTTATTTATTCACTTTGCATCCTAATTACTGCCCCTATTCCTGGTCACTCCCCCCTTCCTTTCTCCTCCCCTTCTACTCTGTGTGGCTGGAAGCCCCTCCCTTCTGGGTATCCTCCCTACCCTAAAACATCACATCTCTGCAGGGCTAGGTACATCCCCTCCTACTGAGGCCAGAGAAGGCAGCTCAGCTAGAAGAACTTATCCCACAGATTTTAGGGACAAACTCTGCTCCAGTTGCAGGGAATGCACATTAAGACCAAGCTGTATGCCCGCTTACATGTGTGTGTGGCGTGGGGGCCTAGATCCAACCTGTGCATGCTCTTTGGTTGGTGGTTCAGTCTCTGAGAGCTCCAAGGGTCCAGGTTAGTTGACTCTCTTGGTCTTCCTGTGGAGTTCCTATCCCCTTCAGGGCACCCAATCTTCCCCCCAACTCATTCATGAGAGTCCCCAAGCTCCAGCCACTGTTTGTTGTGGGTCTCTGCATCCGTCTGAATCAGCGTCCGGGTAAAAACTCTCAAGGGAAAGGCTTGCTAGACTCCTGTCTGCAAGCAGAACAGAGTATCATTAATAGTGTCAGGGATTGGTGCGTGCCCATGGGATAGGTCTCTAGTTTGGCCAGTTCTTGCTTGGCCATTTCTTCAATCTCTGCTCCATCCCTTGTTTCTTGTCCTACATTAGCATGGCCCTACATTTCTCGTAGACGTGCTAAATTTTGGGTCGAAAGTTTTGTGAATGGGTTGGTGCTCCTATCTCTCCACTGGGGCTCCTGCCTGGCCCATCCACAGGGGATGGATGGCCTCTTCGGGTTCCATATCTCCAATGCTTTGATTCACAGCTAAGGCCACCCCCATTGATTCCTGGGTGGCTCCTCTATCCCAGGTCTCTGACATGTCCTCGGGATGGCCCCCTCCTGCCCACTACTGCCAGCATTTGACTGCAGTGATTACCTTTAAGTGCATGGGGAGGATTGGAAAGGCTCCATGCAGAGGACGCCATTGGCTGGCTTCTATAGGAATGCCACTACGGAGCCAGCTGAGGAGCAAGACCTCCAGCAGAGGAAAGCATGCCCGTAAGTGTCTACACACGGGAAGAAGTGTGGACAGCGGGCAGATTAGCATCTTGAAAGTAGAATTTGGAGGAAAAGAATCATTGATGAAAGATAGACCCGTGCCCTGTTAGAAGTGTCACGGTTCTTCTAAGGATGTGAATCTTTAAACAGATGTTTTATTTGTTATTAATGTGTGTGTGTGTGTGTGTGTGTGTGTGTGTGTGTGTGTATTTGATGTATGTGGTCATGTATGTCACCAACACACCTCCATAAGTGTGAAAGGTCAGTCAGAGGACAGCCTCATGGAGTCAGTTTTCTCTTTTTACTCTTTGGGTGGTTTCTGGGGATTGAACAGCAGGTCATCATCAGCCATGCACAGAAAGCCTTTACCCACTGGCCCCAAATGTGAAGCTTCATTATATAAGAAAGAGAGCCACCAGAGCATTATAATCAAGGGACTGCATGAGCTACCTTAGATGACTCACTCTCCAATAGCTCGGGAAAGAGGCAAGGGGAATTTGAAACCAGGAATAAGATCACCCGGAGGAAAGGCCTGAATTTGATCAGTGTAGGCCGTGATGGAGAAATGGATGGATAGAGAGGATGGATCAACGCTGGTCACTATGTGGCAAGATCAAGAATGAACGGCGCACCTGTGCCCCCAGCCTGGGTGTTGGGTGCCACTTGAAGACGGGAACAAGGTGTGGAGAGGGTGCCAATCTCATTCAGATCTGTGAGGCGTGAGACTTTCAAGTGGAAACAGCCTCGAAGCATCTTTATACGGATAGCAGGCTCACGGGGACATTGGGGCTGGAGACAGAGCACAGGATGTTGCCAGTGTGAGGCACCTCTGAAGGGTGGGTGTATGGGAACTTACTGGAAGCAGGTGCTGTTTAACCTTGGCATGCCAATCACACATTGTCTGGTGAGCATGGCCACAGCCCAGGGAAGGTTCGCTCTGCCTCTAACACCAAGGAGACTGTGTGAAGCTTCAATGTCAGTGAGGTGTATTATAAACAACAGCCATTTCCTTCTTTTATTAGATATTAAACTATAAAATTAAACTTGCTTCTTCACAGCATATTGATTCTTTTTCTTCCTTCCTTTCCTCTCTCTTTTCCCCCACCCTTCCTTCACTTCTTCATTCTTTATCTCCCCCTCCCTCCCTTTGTCCCTCTCTCTCTCCCTCCCTCCCTCCCTTCCTCCCTTCCTCCCTCCTTCCCTGCCTTCCAATTTTTCCGTTCTTTATGTAGCCCAGGCTAGTCTTAAACTCACTATGTAGTAGAGACTGGCTTTGAACTCCTAATTCTCTTGGCCTTACCTCTTTAGTGCTGGGATTACATGCCTGGTTTATGTAGTGCTGGGGATTAAATCCCAGGGCTTCAGGAATGCTAGACAAGCCCTCTCCCAACTGGACCACACCCTCAGCCTATCCCAGACACTCTCACAGGGTTCAGAGTTTGTTTTCCCTTTTTTTTTTTTTTTTATCAATTCCTTTTCAGAGTCACCAGTTTGGGTGTGTGGGCATGGAGGTAGGATATAGACATG
Source organism: Apodemus agrarius (assembly GCA_964023405.1). Taxonomy (NCBI): domain Eukaryota; kingdom Metazoa; phylum Chordata; class Mammalia; order Rodentia; family Muridae; genus Apodemus; species Apodemus agrarius. Next base: position 97,498,790 of record OZ030009.1, on the reverse strand, counting down.
TAGAAGAGCCCAGGAATGGATTCCAGGGAAGCACCAACTCTTAAGAGGAGGAACTGAGAAGTCAGAGCCCAGAGAAGAAACTTCAGAGTGAGCAAGGTTGATGCGGGACCTCACGGAGAAGAGGTTCTGTGGTGAGGGTTGAGCTGAGGCCCACGGGCCTGGAATGGGCAGGTCGTGAGCACCCCTGCTGCATACAGGTTTGACTAAACATCTAAGGAAGCAGCCTGGGGGAGGGAAGGGATGGCTCTCTCACTTCAAGGGAATCTGATTTGATTCTGTCACACTAGAGTTGCCTCACGATGTGCGTCACTGGCCTCTTGAATTTCTGAAGCTCCCATTCTTCTGCTGTTTAAAACTGTCCTGGGCTGGGGAGTGGGGGCATGTACCCCAGGACCGTTCCATATTGCCAGAAGTCTTTGCTACAAACAGTGGAGAAACCAGGTAGTCTTCAGAGAGAGGCCTGAGGAGCCAGAGGGAGGGGAGGAGCAGGGAGAGGATGGCTCTCCCCTGGGCTGGCTGGCCCGCTGAGGGCATAGCTGCTGCTTCTCTCATGAAAGTCCATTGCACCCCAGCCTGCTTCCTTACGATGTCCATCCCCTTAGGAAAGGCCATGGAAACACAGCTGGCTTTTATCTGCATTTCATCTCCATGACAAAACCTTTTATCTTTTCAGTGAAACAAGGATGACAAAAAATGGTCCAAACTGCCTACTTTGCATATATGTCTTTTATTAATTTTTTTTTTTAAAGCTGGGATGTCAAATCAATGCCAAAATGTCACTGAAATCAAACATAGAGTTACCTTCCGTACCCTCGCGGTATCCGGGAACAATTAAGCTTAAGCAAACAAAATTGCCAATGGCTTAAAAGTGGAAAATAAATCCTTCTCTACCTTGCCTGAGTGGGGCTTGCAAAGACTCCTCGCAGAGAACGCTGGAGGTATGACAAGACTTCATGTCCGTGTGGTGCGTCCCTTAGGGGACAGGGCCTTGTGTGCGTGCGTTGAACTGTACACATGAACATACACAACCATCTTCAAGATTGCCCCGAGTAGTCTACAAGTACGTTTGTTTTCCAAGACGGGTGAATTCTGATGAGGAGCAGAAAGTACAATGAAGAAAATGTCAAGACAAATTAAATCAAGGAGTGACATAATCCCCAGGGGAGGCAGACGTCAGCTGCCTGCATTCCCTGTTTCTTGCTCTACCTTGGAAACCTTTCAGAACTCGTTGGAAAATAAATATGTATGCGATGGAGGAGTGGGCGGATTCAACAGGGAGAGCAGGAGACAGGGAGCGAGAGGCAAACACACCCTCGGCTGGATTACTAAACCGACTTAAATTTGTAACGCATCCTCCTCTTCGAAAGATAAAAGAAGTAGTAACACGGACTTCGTTTCTTCCCATTTGCACAGTAGTTTCCCGTGTGATGGGCTCGCAATACCTGCTTGCCAAACATTAAGGGCACAAAGGAAAGCAAATGAGCAAACTGCAAATGTGTCCATCTCTAAGCAGGAGAAGGTATACCAGGGTCGAGGGAACATGTAAGGTTAGAGAAGATTAAAGTGTTGAGCAATTGAAAACCAAGTACAGAGCCTTGTCCGCCTGTGCCAGTCATCAGGTGGGCAGGGCCACACCCATGATTGTAGGCGACTCTCTCGGCGGTACCGTGAAGCAAATAGGATCTCCATTTCACAGTTGAGGAAACCAAAGCCGAGGAAGGTTGAGCAATTGCTCAGGGTAGCGTACTTAAGAGGAAGCAAACCTGACACGCAGATCTGCGTGTTCGTGGGAGCATCTCTCCCCCCCCCCCCAGGAACTGTGATCAACAAGTTGGAGTTCATTTGGGGCCTCTAAGAATGTTATGTGCTCGGAAGCAGAATTTCACCAGCAGAATTTCAATTCTATTTTTCAAGATAGAGTATGCAATAAGGAAGGAGCCGGAGGTGTTTATAGCCTAAGTGGAGTTTCTCTGGAAGCTTTGAGGGGTAGGCGAGGTTTTTAACGATTGATTTTAGGTACGTGGATTCCCTGGGTATACTTGGGTAATTACTATACCTAAAAAGAGAATTTAAATCAAGTACGGTAGCTCACATCTATTGTCAGTACTCGGGAGACTGAGAGAGCAGGCTCTCAAGTTTAAAAACCTTCCAGTCTGCATAGTAAGCGTCATATAAGCCTGGGAAACACCTTGTCTCAAAAAATTATTTTGAGGATTGGAAAGATGGCTCACTGGTTAAGAAAACTTGCTGTTTTTCCAGAGGACCTATGTTCGGTTCTCAGCATCCACATCGGTAAGTCCAGGGGGTATGAAGCCCTCTTTCAGCCTCTTTGCATATCAGGCATATGAGGAGTCACATATATACACACAGGCAAAGCATTTGCACACAATAAAATAAATAAATACATCTTTAATAAAACTGCATATGAATCTACAGTGATACTAATGATAATTTAGAAACTGAAATATTAAGAAGCTTGCAGAAGAGCTGCAACTTTCACGCAAAGGACTTTGTTTTGTTTCCTTCTGAACTGTTTGGAAATAAATTGTTACCTATGTCCTGGACTTCTGAATATGTAAGCTTATATTTCCTATACACAAAGACATCTTATATAACCACAGTAGAATCCTCAAAATTGGGAAATGAACATTTGTACAAAATTAACAAGCCTCATAGAAGCCAAACCAACTTGTCTCTTAATGCTTTTTTTTTAGTCCTTCTGAAAATTTCCAATTTGAAATCATTGTATGTGGTTGACATGTCCCTTTGGGTTCTGAAGCATGATCCACTTGCCAGATCTCTAAGTTTTATATGAGCTGGACACATTTGAAGATTACAGGTCTGTTATTCTATACAACAGCTCTCAGCTTGAGTCTGTCTTCTGGTGTTTCTTTATGAAGTGTGTGCATCATGGCAAGGATGCCCAAGATGTTAGTCCTCTCACTGTGTCCTCTCAGAAGTCTAGAACTTCAGTTTCTAGCCCTGGAGGTGAGGTTCACGAGGATGGCTTCTCAAGTAGTATCTGCTGGGGCCTCTTTGTTTGAAAGTTACACTCTGTTGTGATTTCAGAGGGACATACTTTTAAACAGTATGTGTGTGAATACTCTGCGTCCCATTTGACCCTTACAGTTATTTATTGGTATAGATGTGTGTTCTATCTTAATAATGAGCTATAACCCATTGCGTTCATTATTGGTCATAATGTTCAGGGTATTCAGATTTAGCCGATTAGCCCTTGTGACCTGGTTTCTGTGTCCTTCTGACATGTCTCCACTATTCTCCGACTCTTGACTTCTTGGCACGGCAGGATGCTCCAGGCTCATCTTGTCCCGTTCTTGCCCCACCCAGCTCTGGAATCAGCTATGTTCCCAAGGAGCTCTGGCTCTCTTTAGTATGGAATGTCATTTGGAAGCCAAGATTTAGGTGCTAGGAGGGGTGTGGTGACACGAGCTTGGAGTCCCAGCACTTGTGTGGTGCAGGCAGGAGGATTAGGAATGCAAGGTTAGAGTTATGTGCAACTCTGTTTTAAAGCAAAATAAATAAATAAATAAATAAAAATAGGGGGCTAGATGTGCCCCTTGCTGGAACGTCACTGTTCTTAGTCCCTTTGTGCAGACAGAGCTAGGAAATATGCATATGGGCACGTTTTTATTTTCACATTTGCTTTTCTTTGTATGTATGTAGAATAGTTTACTATTATATATTCTATAATTAGTATATAATATATGATATATCATATGCAATATATACAATAAAATATTATATGTATGCATATGATATATTAATGTATATTTATATATATATATTTTTCATGCCACAATAATATCATCACAGGATTCATTCCTAATTCATGACTCACAAAGTGAAAAACCTCTCCCTCTTCTCTTAAACACATTAACTAATTCCCTTGAGTGTCCTTAATATTCTGTTCACCACTGTCCCCGTCCTCTGGGGAACATTTGTCTTCCTTCTTCCTGGGGACATGTGCATTAACTTTTCTGAGCCTTAGGCCCTGGTGTGGAATCCTATCATGGTGTCTTTTTCACCCTGCCCAGGTTCTCGGCTCCCACCCTGTGTGGACTCTTGCTGACTTCCTGTCTAGGTTGCCCTTCTGCAGGCACAGACTGACACCCCCTCTTTGCTGCTGGTGTTACCACCTCCAGACAAACTGAATTTTTCAAAAGAAGAAGGGGGGAATAAGAGAGTGAAAGAGAAAGATGAAAGAACAGAGAAGGGGGAAGCAGGCTTTGATTATTTTCACAAAAAAAAAAAAAAGAAAGAAAAGATTATTTGTTGGTCTCCCTGCAGACCTGATGAGAAGAGGCCTAGAACAAGCTGTTAGTTCATAGGCAGATTCATGCAGGCCGGTCCTACTTACTTTTCTGTTGCAGCAGTCGATACCCTGACAAGAGAGGCTCAGGCGGGCAGGTTGATTTTGGTTCAGAGCTTGAGGTTATAGTCCGTGATGGCTGCAGAATCACTGTGATAGGAGTTAGAGTCATCTGGTCACAGTGCAGCTGACGTTAGCAGTCAGAACAAGGGTGCTTGTGCTGAGTTCTCTCTGTCCTTTTTATTCAGTCTAGGATCCCAGCCCAGGAAACAGAGCTTCCCACACCCAGGGGAAGGCCTAATTAAACTAATTAACCTAATAAAAAATACCCTCTTCAGTCATGTCTATAAACCAACCTAACCTAGACAGTCTCTGACCATATGACTTTGGATCTCAACTTGACAGCTGAGGATAACCATTGCAATATGTGCATATATACATACATATATATGCCAGAAGCTACTTTCTATATTATGCAGCCTATAATTAGTTATTTTTTTTACTATACTAACTACTTTTGTCACAACCAGAACAGATACCCTTTGCCATCTGTATCGATGAGCTTTTCTTTTTTTCCTTTTAAATTTATATTTTGTCCTTTGACAAGTTTGCATACGTATATATAGTATTCCTCTCCACCCTTCTCCCCTCTGTTCCTGTGAACTCTCTCTTATTCCCCACAAGACACGTCCTACTTTCAAGTTTTTTTTCAATGTCTCACTCAGTGGAGTTCAGATTGCTTGCATGAGCGTGGATCAGGGGTATTTGTTGAAGATGATATATCACTGAAGAAGATAACACCTGCCAAGCAGTCGCTGACATCCAACCGCTCTTCAGGTTCAGGGAGGCCTGGAGCGTCATAAGTATGAGCCATTCTTTACTATAGGACCGAGAAGGCTAAAACCTCCGTTTCCTGCACTCCCCTGACATCGGAGGTTTGAAAGCCAATTAGATTTCACTAATGAGCTGAGCTCCCAGGAGATGTGGAGTTTGGACATCAGTTGGAGGCCATAGTCCTGATGTCACTGCTGTTGGCAACTAAAGTCACGGAGACACTCGTGCCTGTGGACTGACTCAGCGGCCGGCCATGGAACATGGTCTTTGCACTTTTGAGGGTGTGAGGTCTTGGAGAGTCCACTGAGCCGCAGCGGCCGCAGCAGCCGCTAACCTCTGTATCCTCGCGTTGGAACTGTGTCCTGAACCAGTCACCCCCAGATTAGCTCCTTTAGCCTTCCAGTGGCCACAGAAACCCCTTATTTCCTGGATTTAAGCACCCAGAGTGATTTCTAATGGATACTAACTAACTCCCAGCCGACACCCTGACAGCCTGTAGAGAGCATTAGATGATAAATAAACAAGATCAGTTTCTGGAAAGACGACACAGCCTCTTATTTAGGTTGGAATCTATTTTGCTTTTATTCTGGAAAGTGTGTTAAACTAGGATTGCAGTTGGTAATGAAGACACGAGCACGCGTGTCGTGGTTCCAAAGAGCTTACAGAGTGGAAGAAGGAAGTAGAGAAAATAATAACATAAATGATAATGATAAATAACCAAGTCTAAAATACAGCAGATGGAGATATGGACTATCAGGGATATAAATAGAGTGTCCCTCGCAGGTCCCAGGGTAAAGTCAAAGCCGTGTGACATGTCAGTAGAGGTCTCCCAGCTGGCCTGGCCTTCCTAGCTGCCCTCACCTTCTGAGCTTATCTTGTTGCTATTTACCTGCTGTGCAATCAGAGTGAACTCCTCCTCCTCAGCGGATCTTGAATTTCACTTTTGCTTTCAGAACCGGCATGTTCTTCCATGGCCTTTTCTGCCAGGGAGATTCACATTCCGTTCTGGTCTAAGTACAGTACCAAGTGCTTTGTAGAAGAATCCCAGAGTGTCTGTCTCTTCTGGTATCTTCAGAAAACAAATGTTTATGAAAGAAGCTCTTTCCCTTTGTCCCTTCCTCCATCTTTCCTTCCATCTCTCTCTCCCTTGCCTCTATCTCTCCTTCACTTAGGCTCTCTATACACCAGCCTGAAACCCAAACTATGTAGCCAAGGCTGACCGTATGTTTTATTTTTATATTTGTATTATTTTATGTGTATAAATGTTTCACTATGCACCAAGTACATATATGTACATATATGTTGCCCAAGGAGGTCACAAGAGGGCATCAGATCCCTCAGAACTGGAGTTACAGATGGTTGTCAGTCACCATAGGGATGCTGTGAATCGAAGCTCCCATCCTCTTCAAGAACGGCATAAGCTCTAAGCTGCTGGCATATCTCAAGGGAATTGCAAAATACATAGGGAATTGTAAAATACATAAAATTGTAAAATACAAGGGAATTGTAAAATACATAAAATGAAGCAGAACTTTCAAAGACATCAACTCTTTGTAAAGTCTTATATGTAAGTACGTATGTGTGTGTGTGTGTGTGTGTGTTTGTGTGTGTGTGTGTGTGTGTGTGTGTGTGTGTAGTAATTCTTGTTCTTGACAGTCTCCGTCTATACTGGGGAATGTTTTCTTGGAGCCTCAGAACTCTAGAATATGCTAGAACAATTGTCAAACCGAGCTCTGGGTAAACCCAGGAGAACCCAAATGGCTGTGTTTCTCTGTGTGAAGACAGATGCATCAACTTCTCAATGAATTCCTATACCGCATTCTCTTGCCACTTGTCTAGGGTCCTGGGGGTGTTTAGCATTGCCAGTATTGTCAGGACACATCCACGGAATGCTGTATGTTTGGAAAATAGTTTCCAATGATTCGCTAACAAGCACAAGCTGAGAGCACTCCAGCAATGCTTCATCCACTTCATAGAGCACTGGCAACAACATACAATATTTATGGAATTGCAAAATTTCATTAAGCAAATAAAGTTCTATTTTGCCTGCTTGGATTCAGTCAATTTTTCTTGAGTGTTGACTAAGTGCTATGCACTGTTAGGATTCCACTGAATGAATGAACATTCATTTAGCAACTGCTATGGCCGTCATTGGGCAGGCATTCCATTCAGGGAGTAAACATCTGTAAGAGGCCTCCTAGGGACCCAGGTATAACGCTGGAGTTGACCTAACTGGCTAGCATCTGGTGATGCATCCATAATTTGCCAGACACTACATATGCAACCCATCAAATGAATAAATATTCATCAAGCACTCTCTATGTAGTTAGCCTGAAAAGAAGCACAGAATCCCACCACGTTGTCACTCCTATAGTAAGGGAGGGCCAGACATTATTATTATTATTCCCATTTCATACAAGAGGAAACTCAGAGGGGCCAGCCTCCCTCTTGGAGTTCACAGAGCTGAGATTCGAACCCACATTTCTTACTTTAGAGTCTCTGCTATTTCTACTGACTTCTCTGGTTCTCTGCTTACAGAACTAAATGTAATTACGTAGGATTGCAGCAGGAGAGGATCGTGGGCATCATGGTTCTTGCCAAGCAGAATTCTATAATATCCTCAGGGCAAAAAGACAATTTACTCTCCAAAAAGAGCAGTTTTCTGTATTCTCAAGGCCCTTTCCTCTCTAAGGAAGCACAAACATTTCATTGAATAGGTCAATTCTCCAAGATATGGAGATGATACCCTTGGGATTTCTAGTCTGTAAAAATCTTGATCTAAATAAGATGCAACAAGAATGGTTCGACCCTGGAAGGCTCTAGAACTCTATGGTTGATGTTAGACCACATCTTAAGCTGATTACAAACCAAATGCCAGGTACCTTGCAAGTACAAAATTTTAAGAGACTTTTTATACTCTTAATTTCAAGGAAAATGTAAGTATGTTGCTTTGGGCAGGTTATTTAATAGTTTTCATCCTCAGTTCTTTTCTTTAAATCTTAGATTTCTTTTTTTTAAACATCTCTCTAATTGCCCCCCTCTCTGTGTATGTATACACATATACACATACATACAGGCATACATATATACATATTTTTTCACTTATGAGAATTAAACCTATTGTCTATGCAGTTAGCTTTATTATAAGCTCTTTATAGATTTCTTAATATTTTATTTCTCATGATGTGAAATAAATATTACGGGCTGTTCTATCTATCTATCTTATATCTGTCATCAATGTCTGTGTATTATCTATCATGTATGTATGTATGTATCTATCTATCTATGTTATATCTATCATCTATGTACATGAATTTATCTTTTATCTATGCCTATCTATCTATCTATCTATCTATCTATCTATATATCTACCCATAGTATCTTCTGTACTAACAATTAAAAGTGTTTGTTGGCTTCATTTTCTGCTTATCTCTTAAACCTAATAGATAGACATCCCCCCATGCAGATTAGAAAACCAAGGCCCAAGGAGATTAAACAGTGTACTGATGGTCATAGAACTGTTGAGAATTGGTATTTAATCCTGGGTCTCGCATGAGAGGAGTGCTTCTTTTCTATTTTTTCTTTGGATCTATGAAGAAGACCGGTAAAATGTGCTAAGTACTTATAAAGAAGTGAGTTCTAGCAATAAATGGCAGCATGGGCCTGGGTTGGATTGGCCTATCCTGGGATTTTAATAGACTCTGAAATTGGATTTCAGATTTGACTTGAAGTAGAACAGCTCACTTTTCCTAACCCTAACCCTAACCCTATCCCTATCCCTAACCCTAACCCTAACCCTAACCCTAACCCTAACCCTAACCCTATCCCTATCCCTAACCCTAACCCTAACCCTAACCCTAACCCTAACCCTAACCCTAACCCTAACCCTATCCCTAACCCTAACCCTAACCCTAACCCTAACCCTAACCCTAACCCTAACCCTAACCCTAACCCTAACCCTAACCCTAACCCTAACCCTAACCCTAACCCTATCCCTAACCCTAACCCTAACCCTATCCCTAACCCTAACCCTAACCCTAACCCTAACCCTAACCCTAACCCTAACCCTAACCCTAACCCTAACCCTACCTAACCATTCCTACTGCTTCATCTTTGCCTAAGGATGTACTCAAAAGAGATTATTTAATACATTACCACTCTCCTTTCTGTCCCTTCTTTTCTTCCTTCCTTCCTTCATTTCTTTTCCCTATTTCTTTCTTTCTTTCTCTCTTTCTCTCTCTCTTTCTTTCTTTCCTTCTTTCTTTCTTTCTTTCTTTCTTTCTTTCTTTCTTTCTTTCCTTCCTTTCCTTCCTTCTTTCTTTCTTTCTTTCTTTCTTTCTTTCTTTCTTTCTTTCTTTCTCTCCTTTCTTTCCATCAGAGTCTCAAATAGTCCAAGCTCTTCTCAAACTCAGCTGTCACTGCAAATAACCTTTACTCTTAATCCTCATTCATCTGTCTCTTAAGTGCTGAGACCACACATCTAAGACATCTGAATTTCCTCTCTAGTTTATAACCTAAATGCTTTCTGCCTCTCCCATTTTCTGATGACATCGGGTGTGGCAAGTTGCTTCTTTCTAACTCAAATGCCCTGATCTACACTCATTCCGGAAAAATTGTTTCCTTCTCCAGAGTAGCCATTCTCTAACCCCAGGAAGAGCATTTGAGTCCTACTTCACAGGAAAGAATCCTTACCAAGGAATGGGTAAAATACCCTTGCAAAATCACTACATTTCTTATGCGAAGTATTCAACACCTTCTAGTATCAGAGATTAAAATTAATTTAGGTCAATTGTTGTTTAGTCAATTCCTGCCCAAGACTATGTAGGCTAGAGAGACACATACTAACCACTTGAACTCTATTTATTTTCATTTCCTGCTTGAGACTTCCTGGTGGTATATTTGTTCCATTGGAGTACCTGGATTGGAGCCTTAGAATTCTCTTTGGATTTTGTAAATACTGTCACCCTAGGATTTCCCTTTAACCCTCCATCCCAAGGTCAACCTAAGGTGGTGGTGAAAGGTTAAAATGTCATTCAAAGAACTCCACTCATCTCTATAGTGAGCCAACATGGTGACAGGAAGTCATACGCTCATGCTATGTAAGTGTTCCAGTGTTCCGCCCACCAGTTTTTGTTGCCTAAGTGATTTGCCTGGTCTGAAATGATATACCACTACATAGTTGGGAAGAAAGCTTGGATTTCTAAGGCTCTCAGCTCCTTACTCTCTACCCTTTACAAAACCTAGGTGCAAACAGGATTTGGCCTCAGCAAGAGTGACACCTGTCAATCTTAGGATCTCATACTAGCCAGGTCCTTTTCATGCAATACAGCATTAGCAACTCTCTGAGGTGTCTAAGGATGGTTGTCATCTCCACCTGACAGAGGGGGAAAGTGAGGCTGAGTTGAAAAGTGGTAGACTGAGTATGCAAACATATGATATATTCTCTTCATATATGTAGTCCCCAGGAGAGAGTGATTCAGGAAGAGGCCAATGGCATCCAGGGTGGGGGAGGAGCATCTGCTGAACAGATGCCGGGATCTCCTGGCCAGATGCCACAAGGATATGGCTTTTCTTGGCTGTGGTGGCAATCTTGAGACAAGCTGCATGGCAATCTCATGTTTTCACTGTGAGTCATTCTGTTGTTCTCCAGGGAATTTATAGCTAAGGAGCCATAACGACTTACCCAGGGCTCCTACCTTTTTATATCCCAGCAATTCAGAAGAGCAATTCTGGTATGAAACATCCTCCCGGTGCCACTCGGAGTTAATGGGAAGTCATGTGACCCACGTTAATCAGTACACAGGCAAAAATAGATGTTTATGAGATCACGTAGACTGGTTCCTTCATAGCTCAGCTTCATGAAACAACTTTATTTTTTTTTTCAAATTTGAGAACTATGCTGTGTTGTGTTATTGCTGTTGTTTATTATTATTATTATTATTATTATTATTATTATTATCTCTCAGGGTCTTGTTATGTTGCCCTGGTAATCACTAGACCAAGCTACCCTTGAAACCATAGCAATGCTCCTGCCTTCTGACTGCCAAGTGCACAAATGCCACACTATTGAATCATCCCTCCACTAACTTGCAAGTTGGAAATCCAAGCTCCCCAAATAGACCACTGATCCTTCCCAATCTGACTGCGGCCTTTCCTTTATACAGTTCATACTCCAGCTGAGCCGATGCTGCCCCCCTGGCCCCTTCCCAGCTCCATCAGCAACCACACTCACTCAGGCTTTACGCTCTTTCCTGGACTCTCCTCGCTTAGTCCTGACCCAGCCGCAGCCCTAGCCCCCAGCCTCTTGGTGGGAATCTTCCTGAGCATCTCTGTTCAGAGTTAAGCTCTCCTTCCCCCTCGCCTTCAGACAGCATCTTATAAGGCACACAGTGGATTCCTGTGATGGGAATGGCACAGCAAAGGGACACAGAGGACAGTGGGGACTTTCATGTTTCTGTGACAAAAATAGGGACTAGAAACAATATGGGCATACAGGCTTCTTTGGCTCACGACTTGAGAAAGATTTCTGTTTGCTAAGGCAGGGAAGGCCTGGCTCTGACCATGGTGTGTGAGCTTGTAAACTTGTGTGGTTTGTTAAACATGGAGTCGGAAGGAGAAGGTAGAAAGGTACCAGGGGCAGGCATAACCTTCCAAGGTCTACCCCTGGCAGCTAATTTCTGCCAGCCAATCCCCACTTCCCTAGAGCTCCATAGCCTTCAAAGTAGCACGCAGCTGGGAACTGGATTTTTAAACTATGAATCTGTGGGAAACATTTCAGACTCAAGCCATAGCATGAAGTCTCCCAACAGTGTACTGTGCTTAGGTGGTGCGCTGTTTTGCCTGATGGAAATGGGGTGTTCATATAACAGGAGGGGGGTGAGGGTAAACAATAGCTCATGAAGGCCACCAGGAAGCATTCCTGATAACAAAGGGAGAAGGTTGAGCCATAATAGCCTTTAAAGAAAGAACTGGCTTGGACAGATTAGAATTTTCCAAGTTCCGGTTTACCAGTAAACATTTTGAGCATTTGTGTCCGCATTCTTCCTTGAGGTGGAGAAAGTTCTCTGTGGCCTGGCTCTGAAAATTTCATACAACTCAAAGGGTATAATCCAGTTGTCCAAGAAGGAACACACCCTAACTGCTTCAGGGAACCAGGCCCATGTAGTTCAGTTTGAGCAAAAAGGGCCAGGGTCCTGTCCACAAGCAGCACATGTTGTCTCTGCTAAAAATGATGAACTTGGGAAACCCCTGCCCCATGTCTGAAGCCCAAGGTCTTACCTGGAAGCCTCAGGTTTTGCTTCCTGTGTCATCTGCTCACCCAGTTTCCCTGTCCGAAACAACAGGCGAGTAGCTTGTGAGCTCTTTGAATGCCATGAGATCTACGAATGTGTGTGAGTGACCTGGCGCTAGCCATCAGAAGGCTTTCTCTACCTTCTTCAGACTGCACGCTAGACTACAGTACTAGGGACTGTCAGATGAGCTAAGGAGAAAGGAAGCTGCTGTCTTTCTACCCACAAGCTTTCTCTTTCCCCAACATCCTGGGCTCATTTGTTCTCCAGCCTGCCTGAGGCCTTGGACTTAAAAAAAAAAAAAATCATCATTTCTCTCCTGACTTGTGAGTTTTCTCATCCTTAAAAAGAAGTTTGTAGTTTAGTGTCTTCAGGGGGGAACTTTGAGGATGGTGTGGGGTACATAATAAAAATATTTGAGGCTTAAAAATGTAACAGGCGCACACCTAGAATCCCAGCACTTGGGAGGCTGAGGCGGGAGAATGCAAGGCCCAGGCTGTTCTACATGGTATAGCAAGACCCTGTCTCCCTAACTAAAAAGGAAGGAAATAAAGATCTTAAGCCTCCCAAGCTTTCAGACATAGAGCTCATCATATTCTCTAGAGGTTACAAAGAAAGAAGCAGAGGGCGGGGCCGGGGTGGTCAGGCACAGGTTGACACACTTGTCTGATTTTTGCTATTGATGGGTCTCTAGGCAAGTATTTCCAAGAGCTAAGGGTGCCTCTGTTTTCTCTTTCTTCTATGTGGCATTACACGCACAGAATGACCCGCATATGGCAAGGGCTCCCGCTCTGGATCTATTGTCTGTGTACACACAAACCTCCCACTCTGGATCTATTGTCCGTGTACACACAAACCTCTGCTCCATGCTGGAGATGAGAAGCTCTATCAGCTGGACTGAAAGAAGGCTCCGAAACTCTCGTCCATGAAGCACCAAACACAAATCCCTGGCTTTGCTCTTCCCTCTGGGATGGTAAAACAGCTGTTCAGAGAGACCATGAAAGGTTTGCAGCTGCGATGCTGGGTCACAGACTAAAGGCAGTAGCCACAGCGCTGTGTGTGGGAGTGGGGGTTGGGAGGTGGGGACAGAGGCTTTGGGGACTAGGAAGTCTTGCTTTTGAAGCTCTTTAAAAGTTGAAAGCTATCTCTGACTTCTTAGTAAACAACCCACCCTGCTTCCTAACCACAAAGAAACAAGATACACACTGACACATGTAAACTTTTTGGAAGCCCTCTCTCTTATACAGGCCATTTTTAATGGACACAAATAATGGAAATTCATTCTAGTTGCCAGAGTCAGCTACAGAACAGTCCTTAGAAAGCCAAGCCCTGCATTCAGGGACAGTCAAAGGTCCTTGTAGAGTCAGAAATATGACTGAGTTTAGAGGGAATACAAACAGGAGGGAATTCATTCATTCATTCAACTAACATTAGACAATACTTGGGCATTTGCCAGATATTGTGTTGCCATTGGTGGTTCTGTCTGCAATCATGTCATGCCATTGGCTGGAATCATGTCTGCAAGATTCTACATCACTGTCTGCAAGATTCTAGAAACAGAACTAACTAGATTGTGGCCAATGTGTGCTTGGGTTCCAGATTAGTTATTCTAACTGCTGCTAAGAAGTTTCTGACAGTTTGGAGGACTCAAAACACTGAGGAGTGGTTTCCTTGGGAAGTGTAGTGCTCCCTGCTCGAGACCATACAAAGGCTTGCCAAGACCTAGAATCTTCTAGAAGCATTGGACGACAATGGGCAGAGAAGTCCTGGGACCAGGTAAGAGCAAGAGTGTGGAGAAACCATGAGAAGATAGGGAAGCCACAGCAGGGAGTCCTGGTGGCTGAGGTTGGGAAATCAGAAAGTCAGTTCATCTCCAAAGCCCTCTCCAGAGTGCAACAACTGTCATAGTTTATGTTTAACTCACTCCGTGTTGCCAAGAGTTTAATTTAGATTAATTGGCTGACAGCCCTATAAAGCCAGAGATTGTCTGCTCAAGGTCACACATGGAAGAGTTGCCTTAGGCACACATGAACTATGTATCTAAAAGCATGCTCTAAACTCTACACCCTCACAGCACAGCGGAAGCTGGGTGGAGAGGGCCTTCCAGAGCCCACCGTTTCTGTGGGTCCCAGTTCCCAGCCACTTGCTCAGGTCTCTAGGGTTCTATTGCCTTCTTTACCATGTGCTTCGTTCACGTTTGCAGATGCTGCTGCTGTTCTCACTCCCACCAGACTTGATCTGTTCCCCAGTGGGCTTTTAGTGTTGCGTGACCTGAGGATGCCACGTGTCAGTCTTGCCTAAGAAGTCCCTCCCCTTCCCCTCACTGTCACCAATGTCTCCCACTGTGCGTCCAGCTGCTTGTGTTTGAAGATTCCACAACATACTCTGAATTCTGTGTGCTAAGTCAATTCTGGGCTGTACTAGTGAAAAAGAAATCAGCAGAACCATATGTTGTGTCAGTATAAGTAACGAGGCATGTCCTGTCTTGGATCTGCTCACAAGACCTGGTACCTCATGATAACTGGGAGAGTTGTCAGAGGAGAACCCCAGCCACGTGTGAGGAATCTTGCTCCAGTCCAGCCTCTCTCCTAGGCTGACTGAGAACCGAGGCCTAGTCTCTGTGGAGGATTCTATAACTGCGAGGATTAACAAGACCGAGTACAGACGTGGCCTAGCCTGACACTGTGTCACCTGTCACATATCTAACAGGCCCTCTACTGGATATAGTATCTCACGCTTTGTCAACACTCCTTCATGACAGGGAAGTTGTAAAGAGAAAACAGAGGCAGAAGGAAGTTAAATAACTTTCCCCACAGCCCACAAGTAGGACCCAAGGTGGAAAGATGACCTCCAGGCCTTTAGCTCCAGGTTTGTCTATAAGCATATCTCCTTGGATGCTCCCCCAAAGGATGGATGCCAGGGATTCCTAACTGTTGTCATCCTGGTCAGAGGCTCTGGGGTTCCAGGTTCAGTGAAGGCATGGGCTCTGTAACTCATGGAAATGGCAGTCTGAGGTCCCGAAGGAAGGTCCTGCCTCTCAGGCTTAAAGAACTTGGCCAGCATATCTCTGACTCCTGAAACTTCAATCTGTCTACCCATAGCACAGGCTATCCCTGCTAGTCACTCTGGATTCTTGTATGTTTCAATGGGGTCACAGGGGTGGGGGTGACTTGTAATGCAAACATCCTTGTTGACTGGCACCAGGCCTTATCCTGGCACTTTAAAGGCGTGGATCCCCGTAGCCCCAGTGCAGTACAGGCTTCACGGTGTCCGTGGCTTCCAGAGCATCCTTGGAGGATTAGAACCTCATCATTAGGCAGACTGGTGGGTTATCAGTGCTCTTCTTTCTTTCACTCCCCTCTCTTCTCCTCTTTCCTTTCTCTCCTCTCTCTATTTTTCTCTCCCTTTCCTTCTTCTACCTGTCTCAGTCTCCCTCTTCAGGGGATGGGCTTCGAAAGATGGGAGATGCTCAGAGACACACTACTGTGCCCGCCACTCAATTCTGGCTAACACTTCTGAGATGCTATCACTTAAACTATGACTTTGCTTGAGTCTCCCTAGGTCTTGTCTCCCCCTTTATCTTTCATTTGTCTGTATTCTGTGTTCTAGGTTTCTTATCTGAGAAGAGTCATGATTGTAGCTTAGGGAAGTGTTGAGAAAACAATGTCTTGAGAGGTCCATGTGAGAAAAAACCCAACAGAGAAAGCCCAGAGGAGACAAGTATAATGTTGATTGATGGTTGAGTTCTCATGGAAGGAGCCATCAACGGCCAGCAGCCCTGACTCCAGCTATGCCAAAGCTTCTCGTTCACCAAAAAGAAGATTCTGGATCTATTGCTATTCCTCATTCATATTCAAATGCTAGCTGAATGTTAAGACTGATTCAAAGAAAAAATAGTAAGCAAAGGAAACCAGTATCGAGTGGCTTAGGGTGGAGTCTCTATAGTGATTAAGTGTTTGAATGGTATTTAAACAGAAGAGGTATGTATGTATATGTGTGTTTGTGTGTCTGTGTGCATGCATGTATGTGTTTGTATGCATGTATGTGAGTGTTTGTGTGTATTTGTGTGAGTGTGAGTTTGTGGGCATGTGTGTAAGTATTTTTGTGTGCAGGTACTCATGTGCATATGCATGCATGTATATTCGGAGTTGTTAATACATTTCTGTACTATCAACAAGAAAAAATGTTGCGGCTTTTCTAGTTTATTTTAGTGAGTTAGGTTTAACAACTAAGCAACAACGATAACTACCGTTTATTGATAATTCACCGTGCATTAAGCACTGTGCTAAACCCTTGTCTTGTTTAGCACATCTTGGCCTGATACTGTACTTATAAAATACTTAGTTATTATCATGTCTACCTTTCTGGTCGGTAGCTACAGCCAAAGTTCAACACTTGCCCACGGAGGCCCCTTCTGCTTTAGGGCTGAGGTTTGAATTGATGCTCACTCCTGAGTCAGAGCCTATCCCTGGCAATGGATTTGCTTACTTCCTGAACCTTGTCAAGGGTTAACTCTTGCCTTGAGCCAGAAGAGCTGGCAGATTCCTGGCAGAGTCGACAGCCATGCCCTCGCAGGCTTGGCAAGGATTCTTCTTCCCTTTCTCTGGCAGGGCTTACCCAAAAGACAGACATTTGTGACATGCAGGGAAGAGAGAGTCCAGTTTACGTAGACCCAGGCAAGGGATTTCCACAGTTAGTAACAGCTGGATGGTGGCCTACGGGGCCCCACCTGCACTCGGAGCAAAAGGCGGTGTCTGAGTGATGTTTCCTCTCCACATAAGCCAGTGTTTGGCAGTGTTAGGTGGGGTGGGGGAGCTGGCATGGAGGCTGTGGCTGTGTGTGTGTGTCTGAATGCATGGCTCTGACATCTGCAGCCCTGGCCGACGCAGCCTGCACCAGTGTGGTCATTGGTTTCAGAGCTGACAAATGCTTCTTCTCAAAGGCATTGGCTGCTCACCCATTTTCTGCTGTTGTGTTTTGAGCAAGTAGTTCCCAAAACTATTTCCTAATAGCACCAAGGGGTTGGGAGAGGAGAGAAAAGAACAGATAAGGATTGTAGAACGTAAGGGAGGGAAGAGGAACACAGGAAATAAAACCACCACCGTTAGCACCACGACCACCATGCTCGCCAGCTGAGGCCCCAGAACCTTCATAATTGACCACAGCAAGGTGTTCCTTTTTATTTTTTAAGGGGTATGCTGTTTTGATTAATTTTTAAGACATATTCTCTTAGCCCAGGGTACCCTTGAAGTTCACCATGTATCAGAATGATTCTGAACTCCAGGTGCTGGGATTACTGTTTGTGCCACTGTCCCCAGCCTGTGGTCAGAGCTTCTGAGATGGTGGCATTTCTCTGGCAAAAGTGACATTTATTTTTATTCAGTTGAAGGATTTCTTTTCAAGTCTTCTGTAAGAAATCTGGGGGATACAAAGGTACAGGCAATGGGTGTCTTAAGAAGATTTACCCATGGATGCCAGCTGTGAGGATGCCAATGACCCATGTGCTCTTCCTGGTGGCAGATTTCCTCTTCCTGAATTCAGCACAGACATGTTAAGGGTTCTTATCCACTGTGAGTTGGATAGATTGGCCACTAGAAGCACAGTCACATGAAATCTGAATAGCTACCCTCAGCCCCCTCTTAAGATTAGTTTTGGGGACCAGGGAGCTGGGAGACTCCACAGCCTTCTGTGATCAGTGGAGCAGCTGGGAAGTCTTCCTGCCGCCATTTGTGCCAGGGAGCCAGGAAACTCCACAGTCTTCTGTGCATAGCCTGCCAGGAGAGAGAGATCTCCCAGCAGCGCTTTCACTTTTGAGCTCAGAGGAGTAAGGACACAGGGTTACAGGCCCACAGGAGGAATAAACTCTAGCCTGAGACAAGAATACCAACTAGCACCAGAGATAACCAGATGGCAAAAGGTAAGCACAAGAACCCGACCAACAGAAACCAAGGTCACATGGCAACATCAAAACCCAGTTCTCCCACCACAGCAAGTCCCGGATACCCCAACACACTGGAAAAGCAAGAGTTGGATTTAAAATAATATCTCATGATGCTGATAGGGGGCTTTAAGAAAGACTTAAAGAAATACAGAAGAACATCATTCAACAGGTAAAAGCCCTTAAAGAAGGAGCACAAAAATCCCTTAAAGAAATACAGGAGATCATGGGTCAGCAGGCAGAAGCCCTTAAAGAAGAAACACAAAAATCCCTTAAAGAATTACAGGAAAGCACAAACAATCAAGTGAAGGAACTGAACAAAGCCATCCAGGATCTAAAAGTGGAAGTAGAAACAATAAAGAAATCACAAAGTGAGACATCTCTGGAGATAGAAAACCTTGGAAAGAATTCAGGAGTCATAGATGTAAGCATCACCAACAGAATACAAGAGATAGAAGAACCTCAGGTGCTGAAGATACCATAGAAAACATTGATTCAACAGTCAAATAAAATGCAAAATACATAAAGCTGGTAACCCAAAACATCCAGGAACTCCAGGACACAATGAGAAGACAAAACCTGATTATAGGTATAGATGAGAGCGAGGATTTACATCTTAAAGGCCCAGTAAATATCTTCAACAAAATTGTAGAAGAAAAGTTCCCTAACCTAGAGAAAGAGATGCCCATGAACATACAAGAAGCCTTCAGAACTCCAAACAGACTGCACCATAACAGAAACTCCTCCTGGCACATAATAATCAAAACACCAAATTCACTAAACAAAGAATATTAAAAGCAGTAAGGAAAAAAGGGCAAGTAACTTATAAAGGTAGACCTATCAGAATCACACCAGATTTCTCACCAGAGATGATGAAAGCTAGAAGATCCTGGGCAGACCTCATACAGACCCTAAGAGAACACAAATGCCAGCCCAGGCTACTATACCCAGCAAAACTCTCAATCATCATATATGAAAAAACCCAGATATTCCATGATAAAACCAAATTTATACAATATCTGTCCACAAATGCAGTCCTACAAAGGATAATTGATGGAAAATTCCAACACAAGAAGGAAACTACACCCTAGAAAAAGCAAGAAAGTAATCTTTCAACAAACCCAAAAGAAGATACCCACACAAACATAAAAATAACAGGAAGTAACAATCACTGTTCCCTAATATTTCTTAACAACAATGGACTTAACTCCCCAATAAAAAGACATAGACTAACAGAATTATTTCTCATGTAAATTTTCAATTTTATCAGAAAATGTTTGTAATCCCCCCTTTAATTAATTTAGTAATTTTTATGTCTACCATTTAATCTGCATTATTTTTCATCATAATCTTCAATTTTAATGTCTTTTTATATATTTTATTTTCTATTTTATCAGACATGTTTTCAATGTAAACATTTGATTTTATCACAAATGTTTCTGATTCCTTTTTCAATTAATTTAGAAAGAGTTTTTATATCTACCATTTTTTATGTAAAATTTTCCATGAAAGAGTCAATTTTAACATTTTTGTCTATTTATTTCTTGAATTTTACCAGAAATATTTTCCATGTAAATCATCAATGTTATCTGAAAATGTTTATAATTCCTTCAATCAACATAGAATTATCTTTATGTCTACCATTTTATCTATCTAATTTCCATGATAATCTTTAATTTTAACATGTTTTCCTATATAATTCTTCAACTTTATCAGAAATATTTTCCATGTAAATCTTCAAGTTTATCAGAAAAATTTTATAATTCCACTTTCAATCAACTTAGGAATACTTTTATGCCTACCATTATTATATCTATATAAAGTTTTCCATGATAATCTTCAATTCAAACATGTTTTTCTACATTTTTTTTACAATTTTATCAGAAATATTTTCCTCATAAATCTTCAATTCTATCATAAAATGTTTCTATCCCATATTTCAATTAATTTAGCAACGTTTTACCTATCTACCACTTTACTCTAATTTTCCATGAAAATTGTCAAATTTAACATGTTTATCTGAAATATTTTCAGTGTAAATCTTGAATTTTATCATAAAGTATTTTTACCTCCCTTTATTTCCCTTTTCAATAAAACAAAAGATTAGCGTTTTGGAGCTAGGCCAGCTTTCCTCAGCCCCCACTGATCTGCAGACGTCTATTCCTTTTGTGTTTTGTTTAAGACTAATGTAGCTTTATAGGGCATCTATTGAAGATCTCTATCTAGCATATGTTGACAGACACTGAGCTGGTGTTAGCTCAGTTGGTGGGGTGTTGATATTAGATGGACAAAGACCTACGTTTGATTTCTGGAAGCACATAAGCTGGACAGAGTAGCGCATGCCAGGAATCCTAGTGCTCAGGAAGTAGAGGCAGGAGGATTAAAAGTTCAATGTCATCCTTGGGTACAGAGTGAGTTTGAGGCCAGCCTGGGTTACATGAGATATTGTCTCCAAAAGCAAAAAATAACACAACCAGTTTGGGAATATGAGTATGTAGAAGACATAGCACATATTCAATTTTTATTACTTCTATAAATAAATATAGCATATAGTTGTATCATTTAAATTCTATCCATCATTAATCTGTCTATTTCTATCTATCTATCTATCTATCTATCTATCTATCTATCTATCTATCTATCCATCCATCTATCTACCTACTTGTCTATCTATCTATCTATCTATCTATCTATCTATCTATCTATCTACTTATCTATCTATCTGTGTCCTTTCCCCAGAGAGTAGCAATACTCTGTATTTATGTCACCTAAATGTGTCTCTGCATCACTATATTTGTAATTAGGATATAGACTTATACTTCTGATAAAGAAAGAATGAGTTCTGACATAGACACACCTTGCACATACACTTTGTATGTAGGTACGTGAATGACTGTGTGAGTAAGGTTTTCTCTTTAGTTATCATCTGCTCTTGAGCATTCTGGGAGAGGTAGACCTGCCTGTCAGTCCTAGCAGGGCTGTGTCCTCCAAAGATGTGGAGAACATTGACAGCCCCCCTACCTGCCCCCTGAGGAAGCGCTCACTATCCCTGGACTGGGAGGCGACGAGAATGTTCTTTCTAGACCCACTGTTCTCTTTTCATGCTCCTTTGACCTCCATGGAATTACCAATTTGTTTGTTTTTCTTCTTCTTTTTTTCTTGCGATTTTTCAACACGGACTCTCAAAATTTTTAATCAGATGAAAATTTCCGTGTGCAGTTCAAGAGAAATTCAGTCCGTATGTTTCAGATTCATTTACAGTTAAATCATCAGAAGTAGTTTTGCAATCATAGCTTGGCAGCCAGGAGCCTTTTGACATAACTAGAAGTCAAGATGCGCTGGGCTGAAGGAGCCAGGCGCTTCGGATGCCCCAGGAGGGCCAGTTGGCACCTGCAGCAGCAGCCCCAGCGGGGAGAAAGCAGGGAGGTGGGGCCTGGAAGGTACTCAAGTGTCATGTATGTGGAATGGACTTGCATTGCTGTCCTGTGCTCTGTGGCTCCATGCTTAAGCTGAGGTATGAGTCACTCTAACTGGCCTTTCTGGGCTTAACTCCCTCATCTTGAAGATGAGGGTGCCAGTAAATAGACTGTCTAGAGAAAGAGGAATGCAGACGAGGGAGAGTTCTCTCTTGTTGTTTGGATTATTTCTAGTTAGGTGAAAAATTGTCAACCATGGTGCTAGGCGCGGTGGTGTACACCTGCAATCTGAGCACTTAGAGGGCTGAACTGGGAACACCGAGTGATCAAGACCATCCTAGGCTTTATAGCAAGATCCCGGCCCCAGAAGAATGGGAGATCTGGGGATATAGCCCAGTGATAGAGCACTCGCCTAACACGCACAAGGCCTAGGTCCAAGCCACAGCACTGAAAAAAAATAACTTAAGAAAAATAAAACTGAATGTATTGATGTAGTAGTAACATATCCCTCACCCATGGTTTTGTTTTGGATAGTTTCAATTACCTTTAGTCAATTGTCCAAGAATATTAAATGGAAAGTTCCAGAAACCAATCAATTAATCATTTATATAGCTTTTAACTTTGATTCTATATACTGCTTTATTTGTTCATTTTGTTGTTGTTGTTAATATGACTACTTCATAAGCTCAACTTGGTCACGGGTCTCTCCATATGTATACATACATACATACATACATACATACATACATACAAAATCACAATATGTTAGGCATAGGTGGGCCCCTCTCTGCGGTTTGAAGTAACCACTGGGGATCTGGGAATCTCACCTGTCTTGGTGTGGAGACTATTGTAGTCAGGACATTGTGTACCAGGGGGCTGTGTTAGGTGCTTCTCACCATCTAAGAAGGACCCTGTCAGAACACCCTTCCCTTTCTTCATTCCTTGTTAATTCCTGATGTGCTCTGTACAATTGTTCTTTTCCTCTCCCCTTCCCAGGACCTCCAAGGCTCCTCGGGTCTCTTTCCACACTCTCTCAGGTCAGGTGCATTCTTTCTATTAAGGTTATCAGTCCTTTACTGCATTTCCGGCCTCCACATTGGCCCTAAACTCTGGCCCATTATCCATAGTCACATGGAAGCGACTTAGATCATCCCCTCTAAAAATCCATCGTCACCCAGTGCTCCTGCCTCCAGTTTCCATCAATTTCCCCTTTCTGGTCTAGTCCCTGTCATAGCTAAGGGCCACTACCCACCTGGCCATATGAGTCAGGACACTGATCTTGACGACTCTATTTCTAGGCCTGTTGCTGCTTTGACATCGAGCTTTCCAAATTTGCCCCTTCCTCTCCATTTCCCATTCAGGTTTCAGCAATGCTTTGAGTGGTAGCAGCAGTGACTTGTCTCTCACTCCGGGCTCTCAGGGGGGCTGTCGGCATGAAGCTCACGAGCTCTAGACACCAGGCCACAATCATTCCCTTCCTCTGGTTGAAATCATCTAAGCAATCACCAGCAACCGTTGGCCGGTCCTTAACTGCCGCCGCCTGCCCCCAGCTCCTGAAGCAGCTTCGTCCCTTCACCTTGCCTCCATCCATCAGGGGAAAGACCCTGGGGTTTTGATGCTTTGAGAGCCTGGGAAGTCTTGAGTGGTTCTTGATGCCACTTCCAAATGGTTGCTCTGGAGCGATGGTGTACATTGATGGCCTGTTTCATTCATTCAGGGTGTTGAAGACAAAGGTACAATGGTACCCTTCTGTGCTACCCCCATGTCTGCTTCTGAGGAACGTATTAAGAACCGTGACAAACCTAGCTTCTGTAATAGGCCACCTGGGCCTGGTCTTACTGGCCATGTAGGTTCAAGGACACAGTGAAGCAGACACATTTGGGATATTTTTGAAGGGCAGAAAGCCAGCTTGGGGTATGCAAGGTAGGGTTTGTATGTGTGGTCAAGTGAACTCTCCCATGTGTGAGTGTGTGTGTGTGTGTGTGTGTGTGTGTGTGTGTGAGATGTGAAGGGTAGAGGCCAACTTTGATGTCCTTCTTCTGACACTATCCAACTTGTTTTTTTTGTTTTGTTTGTTTGCGTTTTTGTTTTGTTTTGTTTTGTTTTTTTTTTGTGACATAATCTCTTATTGGGACCCTCTCTCAATTAGGCTCTCAACTAGGCCAGACTGGCTGGCCACCAAGCTTTAGTGATCTGAATGTCTCTCCTGCCTGAGTGCTGGAATTACACATGTATACCACCAGGGCAAATGCTTTGTTCACTGAACGGGCTCCTCAGTTCTCAATACAGATTGTTCTGTAAAATCCTTTCAGTCTGCCATCATCATGACTTGGGCAGCTACACCTGAGTCCCAGATAATCCCGTGAAAGGTCTCAGGGTATCTGGGGGTTTCTCTCAGAAGGTGGATCCACAGAAGTATATAACAGATCCCTTGACATCTTGACACAAAAAGAGAGGGACAGGGCATGGCTAAGTACCTTCATTGAGTCTAGCCCCTTGTCGGAGATATCCAGCTATAATGGGAACTCGGATTGTTCTCCTAAGAAGTGATGGAACTTCTTGAATGGTCCTGTGAACAGGGCAGGACTAGGGCAGGCTCTGAGCACCAGAAAGCTCTTTGTAGGCTCCTCTGAAGGGAACACCCAAGCAAGCTACACATTGTTGGGTCGATGAGAACCAAGCTTTGTGACAAGGAAGACCATGGGAGAAAATAATTTGAATATCCACAGCAACTCAGAGGACATCAGGTTAAACTGCTGACTGTGAAAGCTGCAGAGGGATGGGAGGAAAGGGTAATCCACTCGATCTGGGTTGGGACCGGGGGCATTTATTTATAGTAGATTCCAGATCGTGAATAGGTGTTTTCTGGCCATAGAAGAGAGGAAAGCAGTAACATATGCCATAATGTTTAAAGGCTTATCAATATGTTCGGCATGACTGTAGTCATTGGGAGGAGTGGGTGGTAATAAGACTCAGAGAGCCCTAGAAAGACTAGCAGGTGTGGGAGCTGACAAGCCGTGGCAGAGGCCTTCTACTGAGCAGGGCTCTGACCAAGAGGAGATACTTTTCCTCTTTCACGTTGACTTGAACCCAGGCCCTACGCCCTTCTAGTTTCTGTTTCCTTCCTGACTGGCATCAGCAGGGAGTGATTCTCTAACTCGGGAACTGTTCTGAGAGCACACACTACTGAAACCCAAACAGAAAGCTGGGAATTTCAAAAAGAGGCATGCCCAGGCAGGGACCCAGCTCCCGAAGGTTGGGTTGGGGGGTGGGGAGGGTTGATAGGAAGCCAGCTCAGACCTCTCTTTGCGCAGCTTCTCCTCTGGGGGGAACTGGGGTGTGTGTCTTGTAGCAAATATTTGTCACCAGAGGGAAATCTTGGCTGGCCTCAGGATCGCAGATAATTAAGAGATATGATTTATCACTGGTGATGTTTCCAGGCCTGGCCAGAGCGTGAGTAAGTGTTTTCCAAGCTGCTTGGCCTTTCGCTCGGCCACGCTGCTGGGGAGGCTCTGCTTGCATGCCAGGGATCTCGGGCTGTTCCAGTTGTGATATAGCAGGCACTGGGGAGAGCCCGTGGTGCTTCCTTCCCAAGGTCCCTGGGTAGCTAGTCCTGTCTTGCCACAGGAAGGTAGGGTCTGGTAAAATCAATAGAACCAGGTAGGTTTGGGAAGATTCCCCACATGTATAACAGCGGGCAACTTGCTTGGCTTCACTGAGGTGCCTCAGTTTCCTAGTATTGGGAATTAACAGAAAGGTTTAAAATGAAGCAATGTTGAACCCCAGGGGACACTTAGGAATGCCTGGAAGAATTGTCTGGTTGTCACAACTTTGAGAAGGCCATATAGCAGGAAGCTGTCCGAGTTGCTGGTGAGGACTGCTTGAGGACCACAGGATGCCACTGCCAGTCCTTGGTCCCCTGTGTCCCCAGGGCTGAGACTGAGAAATCCCGAGGCATCGTACTGATACAGAGAACTTGGGAATGTAAGTCATAGCACATGGCTGTACTGCTCTGCTGGACACGAGGTGGCCCGTGCTAATGGCCATTATCGCAGTAGCTACGAAAGTCACTAAAGATCACGTTAAGGCCACCTCTAGTGTGAGGTAGATTTGGAGGGAAAAGGCCACCTGAATACAGAAGGACAAATTAGATCTCCTCCCTCCTATTCTTCTCCTCTTCACCATTGTTTACAGTTTACTGAGCACATATTAGGAGCTAGAGATTTGAGCTGTGGAATTGACCTGCATGTCTTTGTGGAGATTTCATTCCAAGAAATGTCCCCCAACTAGATCATGATTGGCTTTGTAAAACCGAATCTCATAAGGGAAAAACACAATAAACTATAGAGGCAACTTGGTGAGAAGTGTGTATATATAGTCACAACACCCAAGGTGACTTCTCTGAGGCCAGCCTGCAGCACCCTGAGGTCAGCATCCTACCCTATCTTAGTGAGACCCTCCCTGTCCAGTGGAGGACTGGAGTCCTTTCCAGATGACTAGCTGGTGTTGGCAGGAGGTGAGGGGTCCTGGGCCAGGCCCTGAGGTGTGGAGCTGAGCATCCGCTCAGGGACCAGCCCGGCTTAGGGGCCTGCCCTGCAGCAGCTGGCCATGGGAGTGTTTGCAGAAGGAAAGGAGGGATTGCTGGTCAGACCCCATGTGCCCATCCTGGATTGAAAGGAACCTGGATAGATGCCTGGGGCAAGCTGAGGGCTCTTGTTTTCTCTGAAGAGATTGGAGGCGGAGTATTTGTACTCCATCCCAAAGCCCTGGCAGCAAGTTCAGGGTTGCCTGCCACAGCAGAGGCAAAGCCAGCTTCCAATTTAGAAGTGTGTCTGTAAATGAAAGTGAGAAAACACACACACACACACACACACACACACACACACAGAGAGAGAGAGAGAGAGAGAGAGAGAGAGAGAGAGAGAGAGAGAGAGAGAGAGAGAGTTTCCTCCCCAATACTCCAATGGCAGAATGTACCTCTCAAGGAAATGGAAAACAATAGGATCAGGTATTCATAGGACAAAAGAGACAAGCATAGGAGAGATCGGGTAGCTAGAACTACCTACATTTTATCTTCAAGTCTCCCCTTTTCCCCTCCCCTGCCCACAGCAGCTAGAGAATGGTTTGGTCTCAGTCTTTCCATAATTCCCTTGCTCATGGTGATGCAAGCATGTCCAGTGTAGACCTCTGTAGACAGTAGCAACAATACTACCATTTGAATTTCTTTCTCTAAAGCTTTTGGGGTGCAGCTTTAGTTACTCAATGTGTCAGTATACGGGTCATTCTCCTGAAGGCTTTATCTGAGAGTCAGCTCTCTTTCCCCAGTAACTCCTTTCTGCATGCACTGTTTTAATGCAGCAGGAAGACCTCACCAGGCAAAGTGACCTGATCTTGGAGTTCCAAGGCTCAAGAAAATGTGAACTAGATGAATGTCTTTTATAAACTTCTGAGACTCAGGCATTCTGTCATGAGAAGGGTAGAGGTCAACTTTGATGTCATTCTTCTGATACTATCCAACTTGTTGTTTTCTGTCTCTGGGTAGCTGGGGGTTTCTCTCAGAAGGTGGATCCACAGAAGTATATAACAGATCCCTTGACATCTTGACACAAAAAGAGAGGGACAGGGCATAGCTAAGTACCTTCATTGAGTCTAGCCCCAGAACAACAGAAAATGGATCAAGAGAGGGTGTAATGAATACTTGGGGTCTAGATATTCAAAGGATTATATACACTAGCTATAGAAGAAAGACAAGTGGCTGTCAAGCATCTTCGGGTTGGGACTGGGTAGCTAAGATGATGGGTGAGGTGGACGTTCTGGGTAGGAGTTGGAGAAGATATACAGGTTAGGAGCAGAGTTGGTGTAGATGTGGGCCGAGAACATGAGGCTTTGCATTTCCTGGGACCATTGCCACCAAACCAATCAGGCCTGAGATGTGTGGGAGGGCTATCCCAGAATCCCAAGGGGAAGGATCCATGAAGAATTTTGGACAGTCTGTGAATGGAGAGGCAAAGCTGAGTCCTGGCTGTGAGGGTTTGCTCAGAGCATCTTCGTAACGCATTCCCCCACCTCTGCTGTCCCAGTTCATGGACTAGTGTAGCCTCAGACTCCGGAACCTTAAAGTCTTCCAGGCCCAGCCTCCAAAGGCTCTTCAACGGCCTTCTTACCACCTCTTTGAGTTTGTTGTACAGCACATGTTGGGGACCCAACGAGGCAGGGTGTTCTCTGTCATATCATAGTCCACAGGGACAAGAACCTGTAGGCCATGGCTGTTTTTTAGACTTCACTTAGTCAATCGAGTGTCCGAATATTGAAAACAACCCCAACATCTCTAAATCAGGTTCTCTACTCAGAAACAGACTCATCAACTTATGAAGAAAGGGAAAACTCCGGGCACACTTGGCATCATGTGCTGAAACAGCAGGGTTGGTGGGAGCCGGGCACCCTTCAGTTTCTGTGCTTCTGCCTCTGCATTGAATCCACCCGGTTGTCTCATTTGCACAACCTGTCTGGCAACCACATGCCCCGGTGCTCATTTTGAAAATGGGGCTGTCACTGGGACCTTTTTCCTCGAAGCTTGACCACTTGCTACTGCGTGGTCAGCCTCTGGTTGGCTTCTCGATTTTCTCACGGGTAAATCAGGAATCCTGACGCTAACCTCTTGGCATTGCTGCAAGTTCTAAATATGGCATCATGACCACAGAGCCATCAGGGGTGTGGAGGTGGGTGCTGTGGGTATTGCGATTGCTCCTTGCTGCACATGGGTCCAGATCTTGGTGCCTCTCCTCGGTGGCTTTCCCGACTTTGGAGGAGATGAGAGGATTATCAAACCCTCATAGCCACACTGATACCATGTCCTCTGCCTCCCCTCCTCTGCTGTGTGTGTGTGTGTGTGTGTGTGTGTGTGTGTGTACGCGCACACATGCTCTTTCTATAATCAACCCACTGCCCCTTTCCACCTGTCTTCCTGCTCAGAGTGGAGAGCCATGGATGCCCATGCGCCAGCCTCAGTCTCCACAGCCATGCCTGCTGCAGTGTTGGTTGGTACATTGTGGATGAGGTCTGGAAGCTGAAAGCTTGCCAGCTTGAAGTCCCGCGTCCTCTTTTCTCAAGGCCAGAAAGACCTTGGGAAAGAGCCTTTAGAGTCAGACAGATATGGTCCCATTCCCATCTCTGTCACTGTCCATCCCTGGAGCTAGAAGCAAGCTCTTTGTGAGCCTCAGTTTACCCATACAGGGAAACAAGGGCACCTCTTTTTCAGACTTAGGAATGAGAATTAAAGGAGCTGCTAAATAGGACGGATCACACATGCCTCCCTCATTTGTCTTCCCAGGAGCCTTACTAGCTACGTGTTGTCAGTGTACTAGGTAGTCTACTGAGTGCTAGCAGGGTGTCCTCAGGTCCATCAGGAGTCGAGTGGCATCTTCCCTCGGTGCTTCTAGCCGGGGCTCAGCATCTTAATTCTGCACCGTGAAACCTTTAGGTGAAACTTTGCCTCTGTTCTATGGGAGCAGGATAGCTCCGTGAAGGTGCACAATCGGCGACACCGACTTTCCCTGAATGTTTCTTTCCTGCACTAGGGGAGCAGAAGTTCATAGTAGTGGGAGAGCCTCACAGTCCTGTTCTGAGAACAATCATGGCTTCTTCAGAACCCTGGTTGCGATCCAAGGTCAGCTCCACCTTCCCTGCAGGCCAGTGAGACGGGAAAGGCACACACGGTGCCGCCGTGGACATGTCTGTACCTGGCAGAGCCTCCAAGATGCACTTCTCAGTGACTGGCTGGGGCACCAGGGTGCCTGCCGGGAAATAGTCTCGTGCTCGGAAAGGGCCAGAACTTTGTGACGACAAGGCCCCAGACTTTTAGGAAGTCCCTGGACAAAGACCAGGCTGTTCTGCAAAATGTTTTGCATTTTAACATTTCTCTTTGATTGAAAACCATGTACTTGAGATGGGGAGGCTTAAGGATGCTGCTCTGAGTTAGAGCCCTTGCTTAGCTTGCCTAAGGCCCAGCAACCCCCTCTCTCCAAATCCACAAAACAATGTAAACCAAAACAATTTGTTTGTTTGTTTGTTTCTTTGACAGTTCATTATTTCTCAACCTTAGGGCTCAGAAAGAAGAACCGTGTGGGTCTGAACTCAGCACTTTGTGAGTTTGCGGCAAGATTGAAAAAGAGGTCGCTTGTAGTCCTAACAGAACCTCAAATGCCAGCAGCGATTGTCTGGCTACTCATACAGACGAAGACAGTGGCGTCATGGGTAGCGTGCCTCCTGTGTGGTAGCGGTAGGTGAATCTTTGCCTTGTACATTGCTACTTTTCATTCATCCAGTCGTCAGGGACGTGTAGCCATTGTGCAGGCGAGAATACTCAAGACCTCAGGGTTACAAAACAACAGAGGTTGGCATCCCAAGCCTCCTCATACTTAACCCTTGGACCATGGCTGGTTACAGCTAAGGCTCAACCATTCCGTGACAAGGGACAAAACCCACCAGTGGCTTCTCTTCTGAGGTTTGGAGCTGTATAGTCACTAGGTTAGTGACTTTTCTCATTGCCATGACCAAACACCTGGGAAGTAAGAAAGGCACATTTTGGCCTGGAGTTTCAGGGGGACATGGTCTCTCATGACAAGGAAGACAGCCAGCGTCAGGAGTGTGTAACTGGGCCTCCTCACATCTATAATAATCAGAAAATGGGAAACTATGCTCCTTTCCTCCTTTTGATTCAGTCTGGGACTCTGACCCAAGGGATGGTGCAGTCTCCAATCAGGGTGTGTGGTCTCCCCTCAGTTAAAGCTCTGGAAACGCTGTCACTGACATACCCACTTGTGTCTCCTAGGTGCTTTCAAAGCTTGTCAAGTTGACAGTGAAGATCAGCTCTCACAACTGCACCACAGAGTGATGTTTTAGACACCGATGGGCTGCCGCAAACCGCAGTGGTTTCACCTAGCAGTGGGTGGCCATCTTTGTGTAAGTCCTTTCTATGGTGTGTGCAGGAGGAAAGAGCCTGACCTAAACCAGTCTAATAGTTACCTGAGACTCCGGAAGTAGAGAAATGTGTGCCACTTCTTAAGGGAAGAAACTGCAAACACCACTGCAGTATTGGAGACAATGAACGGACAGGAAATCCAGTCACCTTAGGGTAGATGGCAGGTGACAAAGCAGGTGAAGCTGGGGAGACTGAAGTACATCCTGGGACTTCAGAGCAAAACAAAAGGGCTTCCATTTCATTTTGTAAATGATGGGGCCAGGGAGGGCAGAGGAGCGAGCGCGAGACCGACTCTGTACACCGGAAGCATGCCTTTGAGACTGTGAGGAGGCTGAGTCAGACACTCCAGGCAAAGGGCTCAGTGGGGCCAAGCACAGTTCAGGGACACGTTGCTAAGGTCTCCACTGCAGTTGTGTCTCTGAGCTCCTCGAAGGTGCGGCTGCAGCAGCTATCCTGCTTTTAGCCACGTGTCTGGCTGGCACAGTGTTCCCTCTGGAGTCGGGGCCACTGAATGCTCACATCAGTGTAGAATGTAGAGCGGAGATTAGACTGGCAATCGGTGTGGGGCGGGTCCACCAGGACTCTCCTGATGGGCAGCCGTTGATGGGAGAAGAATGTGGTAGGAGTGCATGCTCAGAGGCTGGCTTGTCCCAGCCTGTGGAAGTGCAGGCCGGGCACAGAGATGGAAGTCAGGGGTGAAAAGGTGAGAGTTAGGTTGCCCACCTCTCTGACCATTTTCTATTCTTCCTGTCATAGGTTTGCTCTTCGGAGTAACCTTGGGTAACTTGCCTCATCCTCAAGCTTCTAAATTCTGTAAAATGGAGGAGGGAATTCCAGGCACCAAATAATGCCAATAATATATATATATATATATATATATATATTTAGGGCAAAAGAAGAAGGAAAAAAAGAAAACACTTTGAAGGCATCCATTGTTAAAATCCTTTGATGCCCACAAAATGAATTAGCCACATAAGGGAATAGAAGCATTCCCATTGAGAACTCAGCTCAATTCTATTGCTGTCTCGAATTTGCAAAGCGTGCTGGTCTCTGTAGTGAGATCATCTTTTTAATGTTTTGGTAATGTAAGCATCATCAAGGCCTATTATGACTATTTCCAAGATAATGGATGTTCTGGTGGATGTGCTGTGATTGGCGGGGAAAGTATCACCAGAGACTAGTAGAGAACTCATAAATCTGAACTCTGTCCTCAAAGGTGATGGTCTCTGTCCGGGAGCAGTATCTAACAGAGCTTCTTAGGTTTACCCAAGCACAGCTCTAACAAGATTCTCTGAGCTTTTCCTCTTTTCTCAGTAAAGGTCATCTTTGCAGAAAAGAGCAGAAAGCAAATATTCCAATGAAAGAAAAAGCTCCCCCATAAAAGAGAGTCTGTGCATCATCAAAACGGTTTAGAACCGAGACAGGACTGCTAGTTTTGAATGCTGTATTCTTTTGGCATGTGCTATAATTAATACAGATGTTGAACATTATACACAATCTGCATATTAGTGACCCTGCACGCAATTCATATGGTAATGTCATTAATTGCACATTACCTAGGCTGCTGAATGAACATTACATAGGTTTTTTTTTTTTAATGGATGTAGTTATTATAATTGAAGTCAATTATATTGCTTCTTGTGCATATCAAGTCAGTAGTGTGTGGCTGGACCTTACGGGGTCCCTGCCAAAAGAAACAGGTGTTTGTCATGAGGACAGCTTATGGGGTGGAGCAAAGCATGAAGCATGGCCAGAAACCACTGGTCTGGCTGAGCCCTCTGCAGGGCTCGGGGAGTGGCACAGGGGGCAAGGTGACTGGGCATTGTCTGCTCCGAGGCAGGATCTACTTGCCCTTTTGCTGTGGGCTTAGGAGAGGGCGCAGGCTGAGCTGAAAGCCAGCACCACCCACGCTGTAACAGAACACTTTTCTTCAGGCTGACCCAAAGCTAGATGGTGGTTGCATCACTTCCTCTGGTGTTGTGGAAGCCACATGACTCTGGCATCTGGTTTGCCAGGGAGAAAAGGGAGCCCTGCCTGCCCACGATGCTGGCACAGAAGACCCTGGGTCCTACGTGTCTTCTTTTAGTATTCTGTTTCCCTCGTCAATGGAGCAAAGTCGCTGTAGGAGCTGCTGCTGCTGCCGGTGTTGCCCAGTGCTCGCACTCTCTGGAAGGACGACCCAAAGGACAACCTGAAGGCTGGAGAGTGAGGAGGGGCTAAGGCCGTGACTACTTCTTGGTAGTCATCTTTCTGTCAGTGTGACGTAAATACCTGAAGTATCCAATTTACAAAAGGGAAAAGTTTGTATCGGATACATAGGTCTCTGGGGTCACTCATTCGAAACCGTGAGAGAAGGACATCTGAATGCTACGACCCCCTGCTGTGAGAAGTCACTTTGTGTGTTGCTACCCTCTTTAAACTTCATGCAAGAGCAGGCAAGATTTTTCTATCTAGTTGAATTGACAGTGAGATTCTAAAGTGATGTACATCTTTATGTACCTTCACACATGCGCGCATACATGAATGCACACACATGCACACAGTGCTTGTGTACATGTCAGACAGATCCTCTTAGCTGATGCGATGCTAAGATTCCAGAGAGCTTGGAAATTCACTCAGTAGCACCCATACATATGCATGAATATTCTCTGTCCTGTCTGTGTCTGTGTCTGTCTCTCTGTCTCTGAATCCTGTCTTCTCTCTCTCTCTCTCTCTCTCTCTCTCTCTCTCTCTCTCTCTCTCTCTCTGCAGTTTTAGTTGAAGGTGGGATCAGATTTTGAACTCTGTTTGATTGAGACCAATTATCACACTCAGGTCGTCTAGGCCACTGTGTTGCAGTTTTGTGGCTTTATTTTGTAAGGTCACTCTAGAAGCAAGGGCTGAAATAAATGTTGAAGAGCAAACCACACACACACACACACACACACACACACACACACACACCAGATTCAAGTGAATAAGAAAGGAGGAAAAAGAATGCTTTTTTTACAAAATTTCTGAAGGGGAAGCCTGATTTTCCTGGGAACCTGTGATGTATGGACTTGCACGTCTCCTCTGCTTCTCTGTCCAGCCACTGACTGCTCGTCTGCTAATGCCAGGCTGGCCAGGAATACACTTTCTATTTAGAAAGCAAAGGCAGCCAGCTTTGGGCCTGGGCCTGGAGACTGACTCACTGTTGTTGGGATGACACATTGCCTGCACACATTTCACAATTCTCTGAAACACCAGACTTATTTCTGTGAGTGTGCAGAGGCCCACTTCACCATCCACCTAAGGCCACACACAAAGGCTTTTGCTATTTTTCTTCCCTGGGGCCTAAAGAGATGGCAGGACTTCCCATGCCTGAAACATCACCCCTGTTTGGAAGGAGAGAGACTCTGGCCAAGAACTGAAATGTTTTTTAATCAGTCTGGCTCGCTTTCAATAGCCACACGCCAAGGCTATGCCAGACAGAGCAATGGCTATGAATGGGGTAGAGGTTGGACTGAGGCTTAAAAACAAGGCAGAAAAATACAGATAACAGAGAGGAGAGCAGAGAATGAGATGGTACGCATGAAGCAAAAGAAGGAATTTAAATAGAGAAAGGCTGCACGGAAACAAATGAAGAGCTGGAGCAGAGGGCGAGTGTCCCGGGCTGTGGTCATTTCTTCACGTGCCTGTCCCTCCATCTTTGGGTGAGCACTCCTAATCCCCATTACTAAGCAGCAGAAGCAGACGGCCGGGAAGTTACAATCTATGTCTCAGGTGAAAGGGAGGACACTTTTGTTTACTAAACAAACAAACAAACAAACAAACAAACAACAACCTCATATTGTAGGCCAGGCAGGCCCAGCACTCACCAAGTGGCCCAGGCTGGTCTTGAACTTATGGTAGTCTTTCTGCTTCCCCCCTTGACTGCTAGGATAACAAGTGTGAGAAAACAGCTCGTTCCACATAAGTGTGAGGGCTTTGGACTCCACAACTCTGTCTCTCCGGGACCTGAAAAGCCTAAAGGATACTCGTGATGACCAGAGAGCCAGCTGGGACGCCCCACACTCTGGACAGCCTGTGACAGTGTCCTCTGAGGAGCTGTTTATACACTTAGACATTAAGTGCTTAAGAGTTGAAGGGCCGGCCTCATATTCAAAGCCCTGGATTCAGAACGATCTGGAAACTTCCTCCAGGGTAAACAAAAACAAGCCCTTCAGCTCACTTTCCAGGGCACCTCACTCCAGAGAGGAAGGGAAGGAAAGGGAAAGTGATGCTGCTTTTTCCCCTGCGAAGGAAAGGTTACAACAACATTTTCTCTGGGCAGCTGTGAGGTCGGCAGGCAGACTTTTCTCTGGTAACCGTCTCAATGTGTCTGTGTGGAAAGTACCTCAGAGTGACTAAGCGCTAGCTGAGGTGAATCACTTGTCACTTTACGGGGGGACTGTGGCCCTGTTCTAGAAGCCACCAAATGTTCTCAGCACATCTGATCCGGGCCTTCCACGCAGGGCGGCAGGTGTGAGGGAACACAGACTTATAGGACTCTGTTTATAGGAAAGGACCCCAGGGAAGAGGGAGGGTGTGGGCTCACTGGAATCCTGTCAGGACTTCTAAGAAGTCTAAACTCCTGATCCCCGTCGGCGGCAGAGGAGTCAGGAGTCTGCGGAAGTGACCAGAGTTTGAACAGACATGAAGCTCCTTTGTGGAGAATCCAAGATAGGCTGGAAGTTTCCTTAAAGTCATCTAGCTCTTCCTCACAGCAGTAGTGGGAGGCAGGTGTGGCTTTCCTTCCTCATTGGAATGAGGCCTTCACAGGAAAAGAAGCCCAAGAGTTTACATCTCTAACTCAAGCTGGGAATGGGGCCGGGAGACTCTGGGGAGGCAGGGACATCCACTACTATACAGGAGGGCCTGTTCAAAGCAAGAGGAGGCATTCTGCTTAAAAATTCAGTTCAAATGTAAACCCTTTTGTGGCAATTATATGCACAGAGAGAAGGACATATCACAGGTATATAGCTTGCTGGTCTGTCACAAACTGAAGAGATCCCTGCAGGCACTGCCCAGAGACACAGATAGCTTGTTTCCAAGAAGAGTGCCATCAATTCTCCGTCTCTATGTACACACATCCCTTCTTCAAAGCGGTAGACTCTCTTCCTCTTATTTTCTTGATGCTGGACTGGCCTTACTGACTTCTCTCACTCAACACAAAATAGTGGAAGTGGTTCTTAAGCTAAGGCGTAAGAGGACGGGATGCTACTTGCTGGGTTTCTTAGCAACCGTTTCCAGAAACACCTGGAGTCTAACAGCCCAAGGACTGCCTCGTTAAAGGGCATACACAGCCACGCTGTCCACAGTGTTGGTGGAGGCCAGCCTTCTGCAGACGACTGCTCAAGTGCCGACTTTGTAAGGAGAGCTCTCTTGGACTATTGAGAGGCCTCGGTCAAAACCACATGAAACACAAGAATTGCTTAGCCTAGCCCTGACCTTCTGAGTCACAGAATCATGACAAGCAACAATGAAATGGCTGTTATGGTAAGTTCCTACATTTGGGATAACTTATTAGACAGCACTCTAACCACACATTTCAATCCATCATGGGACACCTCAGTGGTCCTTGCAAGCCATTGTGCCCCTTCCTGCAGGAAACATGCAGCTGGCTTCTCTGGCTCACTGTTATGTCTAGGACAGTCTTCTCTGATGTCGCCCATAGCAGCACATCACCATTGTTCTCAGTGTGCAACCATGTGTGCTTCTATGTATCTATCCATTTTATGATTGACAGGCAGTCGAGTTGCTATTCGGAATGGCACGGTCTTGAACATCTTAGTGTGTGCATTTCTTTTGAATAGTGCGACAGTTCAAATCTGACGTGTCTCCTGCCAGCTCACGTGCTTAGAACCTTGGTCTCTAGCTGGTGCTACCCCTTTGGGAGGTTGTGAAACTCCTAAGAGGAGGAGCCTATCTGTTGGAAGTGCCTCACTGGAGACAGGGAGACTGTAAGCTAATATTCACTTCTGGTTCTGACTCAAGCTCTCTACTTCCTTATCTACCAAGATAGGAATAGGACACTTCGAGAACTTGTGCCACCAAGAACTGAACCACTTGGGCCATCAGCCATGCTCTCCCTGTCATGAGGGACTGTATCTCCTGACGTTGTGTGCAAAGATAAGTCATTCCTCCCTTGAGCTTCTTCTTCTGGTACCCTTCAACAGTGAGAAGAAAAGTGACCAATAGAAATGCATACTCCAGGAGAGAGATTGCAGGAG
Source organism: Apodemus agrarius (assembly GCA_964023405.1). Lineage (NCBI taxonomy): Eukaryota > Metazoa > Chordata > Mammalia > Rodentia > Muridae > Apodemus > Apodemus agrarius. Next base: position 97,461,770 of record OZ030009.1, on the reverse strand, counting down.
AATAAAGTATTTTCGATGTTTGGCTTGTCCTCTTGGTTTTTGAGCACCATACCCATTTACATTAACTGTGATTGACAGTTGCTAGATACCCCTCCAGAACTGAACTTCACTGTCTCTGTCCTTTCATGTTTAAGAATTCCATCTAATTTGTTAACAAGAAAGAAATGGCCCGGCTGTCTACCTGCCAACAAGGCATTTGAAACATGCAAGCTAAAGGCAGAAAACCAGTTCCTTCCACCCAGATGTCTTCTTTCCATAAAAAAAAAAAAAAAGAACACTGCAACTGTTTGCTCACGTTCAAAGGGATGGTTGCTGGCTCTGGCTTCCACTGTGTTATTCATCTGGAGAGCTTTTGTAAGTCAGCTGAAGTTGCGGTAGAGGAAGCAATTGAGATTCTGAGTATTTTCTTCATTCTTGGACCATGACTCATCTCTCAGTCACAGAATATTTGGAAGAAGGTGATTTGGGTTATTTTAGGGCAATTAAAGGGTAGGGTCACAAAATCCTGCTCAAAGGGACTTAAAAATTCATCTCCCAAACCCCTGTGACTCTCACATTTGTGCCTCCTAATTAGTGTGAAAAATTACCTGGCAAACTGAACTTAAAATTATGATGAAACAGTCAACAATAAAACCCCAGGATCAAGGCTGTTGGGGATAGCTTTGTTTAGCTTATGAAGTTGGAAGAAATACCATCACAGAAAAGTTGGTGTGACAGGTGGTTTTGTTTTGTTTTGTTTTGTTTTGTTTTGTTTTGTTTTGTTTTGTTTTGTTTTGTTTTGTTTTTATCAACTAAGCCAGTATGTATTCCTCATCTACTTAAACAGACATCAATCTATGTGTTGTCGTGAAGGTATTTTGTAACTGTGATGAGCCATCTATGATCACGTGACTTCACATGAAAGAGACCGAGTGGCTTTATCTGTTTAGTTCATCTGTTGAATGTCTCAAGAACAAAATCAAGTTTCTGGGGAGAGACAAAATTCTGACTTAGGACAATAGCATCAATGCTTGAATGAGGGTTTGTTTACTTTTATTTGTTTTGTGAGACAGGTTCTAGGTAGTGTAAGCTGGCCTTGAACTTATAACCTTTTGACTTGCATTCTGAGTCCTGGGCTGCACTACACTTGACCTTGATTGTACCCCACCCTACAGGTTTCAGAATTCCTCACTTTACAAATACATGATCCAACTCACACACATAGACATTTGTGAACTCGCATATATTGCTCGTATACATATACATAGTTAAACAGAGGTACAGATTAATAGGTAGACAGATCACACTACTTGTTTTGTTTCTCTAGAGAAATCTTGACTAAAATAGATGGTGTAAACACAATGAAACAATCCAGGGGAAACTTTCACGTTTGATGGGGGCCAGCCCAAGTTTCCACAGTGCTCTTGGCTGTGTGCCAGGGGATGAGTGTATGACCCAGCGTCTGTCCTGTCCAGATTTTCTCAATTGAAGCTGAAAACCACAACTATGATTTCTCAGAGAAAGTTCTTGGTGCTACCTAGCACTAGCTGTCTGTTGAATCTGGACATCAAACTCAGAACCACAGAGAGCCCCAACTTTATCTGTGCTAATCTTACTTCCTAGAAAAAAACCACAGCTGAAAGTGACTCTCAGGTGAAATCTGCAGTCACAACTCATGGGTCCTCTGTGGACACCTGGCACCTCTTGACCCATTTAGCATAATAATACCTGTGTTCTCATTGACATTGAGATTGATGGATCAAAGAAACACACAAGACTTACAATGGTGGTCTTGTCCTTTGATGTATGCCATTAGTAAAGCCAATAAAGTAATTGTTCAAAGCAATTATCATGGTAATGATTTGCAAATAATCTTTCTGAATTATTTTTCTGCTACAAAGGTTATTGATATGGTCTCACATACATACTTTTGAAATGTGACTTGTCGTAAGAAAGACAGATTGACTAACCTTTGGTGTCTCAGGAGATTTGATTGTCTTGGGCTTCTAGTCACTTAGCTTGGATGAATCACCTCTCCTAGCCCCTTCCACAAGGTTCACAGAGGCCAGAGAAGGGAGAAACTTATATGCTTATTCCATTTTGACATTGCCAATGAAATGAATCTCCCATGGTATATTCCTACAACTACAGAAAGCAGCAGTGTCTTTAAGATCCTATAGCCAGTCCTTGGGGATATAGTCACTGGGTGTTATTCAAGTCTTGGGCTTCAGTATTTCTAGCCCTCTGGAGAAGTGTAGAGAGTCACCTGTGAATTTTATACTGAATTAATGGCCCTAGTTTGTGTTTTCTGGGACAAGAGAATAACCCTGGCTAGGGAAATTATCAGCAACAAGGTAGCCAGGTGTGGAGGCAGGCACTTATCATCCTAGCTCTTGGGAGGAGGAGGAGGAGGCAGGTGGGCCATCATCCTCTGCTACATGGTGAATTAGAGGCCAATTGGCTACAAGCGGAGATGCTGTATTAAAAAAAAAAATTACACCAAACTCCCAAACAGTAGGTTCCTTTAAACAATGGTTCTAGAGGTTTTTAAAATCCATGAGCATGACATCATCATCTAGTAAGACCCCTAGTACTATATCATGACTCAGTTGTTTTTTCTCTTCATTTAGAGCTGTTGATCCCATCACGAAATTCATCTCTCATGACCTCATCTGTTACTGCTTCCCTCAAGACCCCATCTCCAAACAGCACCAATCTCTGGCTTGAGGGATTATGTTTTCCACATGGGAACTTTTGGGGACACATTCAAACCACATCAGTGAACTCTGCTCTGCCTGTTGTTAGCCATCCTTAGAAGGGTTTTACTCACAAATTCATGTTGACATATTTTAAAGACCCAATAATAGGTGCAAGTTGCCACCTGTGCACGTAGGAATGAGTCACATCTGAAAACAAGAGTCCTTACTGTAGAACCAGGACCAAGGGCATCTTCCCAGGAGGTAAGCGATGCTCAGCAGGACGTACTCTAATTGGTCCAAAGGGGCTCCCTATCAGCCTGCTCTTCTGTAGTAGGACATGGTCATGTTGCAGATCCTGCTATCTGACTGTCCCACTTCCGTCATGCAAGAAGGAACCTCCAAACTCCTCTGAGCAGACACTGAAGGAATCCTCTTTCTGTGTTTCCATGGACTCTGTCTGTCTGAGGTCTGTGTGAAGGGTCTCACCTTGCCAGAACTGGGGCCTCCTTGCTTCCAACCATGGGAGAGAGAGCCAGTGAGCTGGTTCTTTTCAGGTCTTCCTGTTGAGCGCACTGCTCCTGGGATGTGGGCCTCCCTTGTGTACCCTTCATTTTCCCGCCACTTACTTACAGGGAGCTCTCTCTCTGTCTCTCTGTCTCTCTCTGTCTCTCTGTCTCTCTCTCTGTCTCTCTCTCTGTCTCTCTCTCTGTCTCTCTCTCTGTCTCTCTCTCTGTCTCTCTCTCTGTCTCTCTCTCTCTCTCTCTCTCTCTCTCTCTCTCTCTCTCTCTCTCTCTCAGGCTGGTTTTACCATTTGTGTCTCCAGACATGACATAGCCTTCTCTACCGTTCTTGTTCCTTCTACATGGTGAAACCCATCCTGTTTGCCAACTCCAGCATCAGTTACTCACCGAATCCTCGGCCCCCAAATAAATATTTACAAACTCTCTACTTTGAAACAGGCCCACAATAGTGAAAATGTAGACATCGATATATTTCTGAAGAACTTTTGGGCTTAGAGGACGCACAGACAAAGCTAGCGCCGTGTGACACCACACGACAGCTGGTCTGAGCCTCCAGAGTCTGATCTTGGCCAAGTGCTGAGGAAGCTCCTGTTGATGTGAGTTGACATTCTGAGTCTTAAGGACGGACTCAGCATGTCCCCTGTAGCTGTCCCACAAACCTAGGTCTGTGTGCAAGACTCTTTAGCAATTTCACGTTGGTGAGATCTGAGGGGTCGTTGCTGAAACATAACCCTGTCATCTGACCAATAACTGAGCTTGTGGGGTAAATCCTCACACCAGAAAAAGGGTTGAAATGCTGGCTTATGCTCTGGGAAAATAGATTTGGAGTGGGTATGACAGCCAGAATTCCAGTCATGAGCCTGGGCTGCTGTGTGCTCAGCCCTAAGAGCGAGTCAGCTTTCAGTGTCCCGTTATCTCCACCAGGCAGAGGTCTAAGTGCAGGGTCTCACATTGCTAGGAGGCATCCTTGATTCCATCCAGGAGAGGCAAGGTGGCAAGCGTATCCTTGCCTAAGAGAAGACTGGGACCCAGGCATGGAGGTCATCAAGGAAGGCGGTGATTAGTGGTCCTGCCTTACATGGAGTGTTGGGGAAATGCCATTGTCTATGCGCTTCCAACAGAGGACACCCGGCTGACTGGTGTAGGTGTGTGAGTGTGAGCATGTGTGTCGTCTGCTGAGACTCTCACAGTTCCCTCTCCCAAAGTGGAAATCGAAGGGAGGGAGGCAAAGAAACTCCCACCAGTGTCCGGGCTATTTAGTCACGAAGCTAGAATCCTGGTTGCCTCTAAATATTAAAGTTTTCATTCTTTCCATGCCAACACTTTTTTAAAATTTTTAATATTTTATTTTTACACAAAGTTTTTTTTTTTTCTCACACACGTAGGTATCAACAGAGAAAACCTCTGGGGTGGTTCCTGTGTCAGCTCTAAGCATGAAGGTAGAGAAAGCTTGTACCTGCTGTGTATACCCATTCATGGTTTGACAGGCAGTGTGGGTACACAAAGATGGAACCAGAGTCAGAATGCTGCATCTAGAGAGCATTGGGGAGGGTCTCCGGGGCCTGGCTTGGAGAAGGGGCTACAGGACTCTGTGGCAAGTGGAGGGTTCTACACAGTGCCCGAGAGGACAGAAGGGAACTCTCAGTACACCGGGGCACACGGAAAGGAATCGAGGTAAGGCAATTGGCCTGCACGAAGATCTAAAATCGAGCCGATGTGACGAGCTGCGGTGGGCAGGGGATTGAAAAACTCTTTTCAAGCAGCCGGCTTCAGTGCTCTGCATGTTGTGGGGGCCGTGAATCATTTAGATAATTGCAATACATCTTTCTTTGGCATCACATCAGAGGCATCAAGTCTACTTGCTAAGGACGCTGGCTCAGGGCCACTCACCAGCTCTCCAGCTGGACTGGCAGCCGGCGTGGCATGAGGCCTCTGACGGCAGTGCCCTGCAGGTACGAAAGCATTCCAGGTCGGAGAGCACTGGCACCGAGAGCCACCCCATCTCCCCAACCTGGAGACTCCACCAAGGAAAGCAGCAACAACGCCATTAAAGAAGCCTTCCAGGGACTACGGACGGTGGCACGGGCTTTGTGTACCAGCTCCTTTGATCTCGCAGTCATGCATGCAGGAGCTCTCAGCCTTCTCCCTCTATAGAAGGAGCATAACTTCTCTTGTTCCATGTGATTTGTCAGGAGTGACACAGCTGGGATTTGAACCCAAGTGTGAAGCCCTTTCCCTCACCCAACCCTGCTTCTGAGAGTTTCGGTTGCAGATTTCTCTTAGATTCAGAATGGAGATTAAACATTTCTCAATGGGGCACTTTAAATATTATTTGTGTTCCATAAGAAACTGAAGTTTATCATTTCCTCCTCCTGCTCCTCTTTTTCTCCTCTTCTTTTCTTTTTGAGGTAAGATGTCAATTAGCCCAGACTGGCATTGAATTTCCACTGTGGCCAAAGGTTAGCTTGCACTTCTGATGCCCCTGCCTCTACCCACTGAGTGTTGGGATTCTAGATATGCACTAGCATTCCTGGCTTATGTGGTGCTGGGAACTGAACCCACGATTTTGTGCATGCCTGGCTCCTCCTCTACCAACTGAGAAATAGTGCGGTTCCATGCAACTCATTCTCAAGGACTGTGGTAGGCCTTGCTTTGTCCTGGCCACCTTTCCTAGGATAGAGCTGGCCCGGCCGCTTTGAGCAACCTCTTAGCTCAGTCAGTACACTGAGCCTTTGTGGCTCCTTCCTGTCTAAGGAAATTTAGGACCGAAATGGTAACTGGCACTTATTTTTAATCCTGGCCCGTAACCTAAGAGAGTCACAACTGCTTTTGGAGCAGGGTTCCCCCAGAATGAAGGGAGGAGGGACCCGTAGCGATTTCATGGGGAAGTAGTTCACTGGGAGGATGGGGAGGGGGCACAGTGCCAAGAGGCAGCAGAGGAGCCAGCTGGAGGAGCCAGGGGTGGGAGGAAGGTGCCAGTGGAGGGGCACGTACACAGCCCTCCTGGAGCTTGTGGGTGAGGGTGGAACTCTGGATGGGTGAAGAGCGGGAGGCTGGGATTGCAGGCTCCGGAGTGGGAAGTCAGCGAGGAGCAGTGGCTGGTGGCTTGTTTTGGTTCTGCTTTCGGAAGTACAGCGGTGGTTTGGCTGCAACACTCAAAGACCTGAAAATATGGAAGCAGGCTTTGAGGAAGGGGACCACCAAGAATAGCAGTAGTGAATACGGGAAGTGCAGAGCCGAAGGCTCTTCCTTGGAGCAGAGATTCGACTTCTTTCCGGAGTCTGTGGGTTGACAGGAAGAGGACATCGGGTTCCAAACTGCACCGAGTCTGCCTGGGTCACCCAGCTGGCTTGCTAGAGCTTTGGCTGATGTCTGCACTCCGGCCTTGCCCACGTCAGCTTCGACTGCTTCGCACATCTTCAGGAGCTGTTAATGACAAATGTAGCTGTTAGTAATATTGGCTATGTAGCTTATCATAATTTATTGAGATTAATCTGTAAAAAGCCCTGAAACTTGGAGATGGAGTGAAATTTATTACAGGACAATGTTAAAACTATAGGGTGGCCGGCAGCAAAATGAAGCAAATGCATAGAGCTGCAGAATTCGGGGTGTGTGTGTGTGTGTGGGGGCCTGTGCTGAGCCTGGGAGAGCCAAGGTCAGAAGAAGACGTAATGCGGTGATTCTCAGCCTTCCTAATGCTGCAATGTGACCCTTTACTACAGTTCCTTATGCTGTGGTGGCCCCTAACCATAAAATAATTTTATTGCTACTTCACAACTGTAATTTTGCTACTGTCAGGACTTAACAATGTAAGTATCTGATATGCGGAATATCCAATATACAGTCTCTGTGAAAGTGTTGTGTGATATACCCGCCAAAGAGGTCGTGACCCACAGGTTGAGAACCAGTGACCTCCAGGTTTAGGAGATAATGTATTTAGAGCTGGAGGAGACGGCTCTGGGGTGAAGCTTTGCTTTGAAGCATGAGGCTCTGCACTGAACTGCCCAGAGTCCATGTACGTAAGAAGGACAATGACGCACTTCAGTAGTCTCAGCGAGGCACAGACAAAGATGCCCCGAAAACGCGCGGGTCGGCTAGCCTGGCACACACAGCTTGAGCAGTAGAGATGCCTTGCCTTGTCTCAGAACAAGGCGCAAGGCGAGGAATGACTCCTTCACACGCATGTTATGGTGTGCATGCACACACACACACACACACACACACACAAACACACGCACATGTATACACATATACCATCCACAAGCACATACTGCACACACATGCACAAGCAATATATCATTCATAAGCACACACACACACATGCACAAGCATACATAACACACATACACATGCACACATGCACATATGCACACACCAGGCATGCACAACACTTGGAAAAAAAGGTATGAAAACTCGACGAGGTGTGAAATTGACTGTGTAAAAATCAAAGGAAAGACTTGTGCTAAAAAGAGATGCGTTTGACATAACTGAGAAAGATCCAGGACCAAAAGAAAAAAAAAATGAAGTAGGGGGTTGAAATGCTAGACTCAGAGGCTTGGGGGTTCATTCAGTAGATACTGGTAGTTAAGAAAGATTTTTACATAAAAGACAAAGAGATCTTTTTTTTTTTTTTTTTTTTTTTTTTTTTTTGAGACAGGGTTTTTCTGTATCGCTCCAGCTGTCCTGGAACTCACTCTGCAGACCAGGCTGGCCTCAAACTCAGAAATCTGCCTGCCTCTGCCTCTCAGAGTGCTGGGATTACAGGCATGCTCCACCACCGCCTGGCTGACAAATAGGATCTTAACATCATGTTTCAGCATACCATGGCGAATGTGGTGGTTTGAATGAAAATGGCCCCCGTAGGCCCATAGGCTCGTGGGGTGGCAGATGGCTTGGGAGCTAGCCGGGAAGGCTCTACTGGGAGGTGTGCCCTTGTAGGAGTAGCTGTGGCCTTGGCAGAGGGAGTGTGTCACTGACAGTGGGATTTGGGGTTTTAGAAGCTCAGGCCAGGCCCAGTGTCACTTTCTCTTCCTGCTACCTGTCAATCTAGATGTAGAATTCTCAGCTACATGCCTACCTGCCTCCATACTTCCTGCCAAGATGATAATGGACTAAACTTCTGAACCTGTAAGTCCACCCAATTAAGTATTTGTTTTATGAGTTGCCATGGCCACCGTGTCTCTTCCCAGCAATAATACCCTAAGACATTTCAGGATGCCAAATATGTAACGATTACAGTAACTAATATTACTTGCAAATGGTGGTGATGCTAATACAAGTAAAAAAAAAAACATATTTATATGCCAAAAGTGGTAGACAGTGGGCCATCAGGATGGCTCAGTGGGTGGGGTGCTGGCTGTTAAACTTGATGAGTTAAGTTCAGTCTTTGGGGTCCACATAGTGGAAGGAGAAAACTGACTTCTCCAAGTCATCCTCTGATCTGTACACTTGCACTGTGGTACAATTACCCCTTTCCTGAATGAATGAATGAATGAACGAATCAATCAATCAATCAATCAATCAATCAATGTAACTTTTAAAACAATGTGATGCTGTCATTTAGTCCTAACGTTATTTTTTATTATAAAAGGACTCCATCTTAGTGAGTTGGAGAGCGTGATTCTCTTGGTGGCTTTAAAGAAGCAAATGACCACGGTGTGAGTTGCTTGAGGGTGACTGGCCACTGGGGAGACAATGTGGGCCAGGGTCCCCAGTCACACATCTGCAAGGCAATGAGACAACCAACCACTGCAGCAAGCTTGGAAGCTGCTGCTTCTCCACAGGAGCCTCTGGATGCCAGCACGGCCTGGCGGACCCCGTGATCACTGCTCTGTGGACCTCAGCAGAGCCAAGTCATTCCGAGGAGCCTGCTAGAAGGTGGGGGATAATTCGTGTTGTCTTCAACTGCCAATTTTGTGAGGCATTACGAAGCAATATAAACAGTAATACAGACCTCTCCATCCCCCAGGAAAGCAGCCCAGGAATCTGCTTCGAGGAGAACCTGGTTGATGTGCAGGGTTATTAAGAGGCAGGTGTGCCTGGCCTGTAAGCTTTCAGCCTCTGCAGCGACCCCACAGGATGAGAGGGACAATTGGCCCACCTCATCTTTCCTTGCAATTGCTTTTCAGTCACTAGCAAGCAAACCTTACAATCTTAAAGACACACCTCTTAAAGGGACAAGCAAGCACTCAGTTGGGCTGGATATCACCATCCAGCCTTTCTAAGACTTAGTTTCCCCATTTGTAACATGAGGCTACTGAAGTTGAAGTGTGTGTCATTGTTGTCTTGTTTTTGATACTCTCTTGTACCCTAAGCTGGCTTCAAACTTACCAGGTAGCTGGGGATCACTTGGCACTTCTGATCCCCCTGCCTCTACTTCCTGAGCTCTGGGACCTTAGGCTTACTCTATGATATCAAAAGTGCTAGGAGTTGAACCCAAGGCCTTGGGCAGCTAGAAAAGCTCTCTTCCAACTGAACCATACCACGACCCTCAGATGCACTGCTCATGAATCTTTTTGGAGTTACGTAGCATGACCTCCTTTGTTCTGGGTGGCCTCTGCACTCAGAGAAGTCACAGCAGTGCACATAGAATCATAGCGAAGTTTCTGTCTTCGTGTTAACTGTCCAAGGAGCCCTGGGCCTACTGTCTCACCTCACCTAGTCTCCCAGACCTGAATAACCCCTTAGGCTTACCTTTAGGCGAGGCAGGAGTTGTGCATTCCAAGAACACCAGGAGCCCCTTGGGTTACAGCTCCTCTATGAGCTTAGGTCAAACCCTGGTCAGCCTCATCCAACCTGCCCTGGCTCAAAAGCGTGCACGCCATGGCTCATAAGCACAGGCCTATATCCTGCCATTGCTCTGGGAAAGGTAAGAGCAGTCCTGCAGGCAGGGAATGCAAGTCCCAACTGCTGGTGTCACAGGAGAAAGAGGCTGACCTGCTCTAGGCCATATCGCCTTTTGCTCTGTATCCCAGGCCTCTTGTCAAGTGATCAGCGAGCCCCAGCAGGCCTTTAGCCTTCATTTCTGCATTTCCCAAGGAAAGACCTGGAAAAGAATGGAAACTCCCATTGTTCAAGTGCTTCTGAGTGCCAAGCCGCCAGGGATGGCCACTGCTGCCCCCGATCTCATGGAATCCTCACAATAACACACCTCAGAGTCCAGGGCACACCAGGATACAGAGGGAGAATCTGAGGCTCAGTGGGATCCACCGAGTGGAGATGGTAGTGCCCCCTAACCTGGCTGTTTGACAGTTCAAACTACCATGTAGAATTCTGCCTGATGAGCATGTCAAACAGTACAGGAAAAAAAAAATTGCAGAAACCTGACAAGGGTCTGAGATAACCCTTAAAGTAAGACCTTCAATCTGCTTGATACGTGACAGGAAAAGCCTGGAACACATTATGTAATCAATTCAGCGGTAATTTGTGATATTGGGCCATTATTGTGCCCATCTTTGAGATAAGATATCTGGACTTGGGAGATGGAGTTGACCTCTCAGATGTTCCTAACTCAGAGAGCAGGAGAGGAGAGCTGGGGACCCTAAGCTCTGCTGTTGGCAGGGCGGATCTGGGGCTCATTTCTTGCCCTTAAGCCACCTCCAGTTCCTCCTCCATCTCATGGAAACTAGGGTCACCAGGAGCCAGAGAGCCTTCGGCTGAGGGAAGACAGCAGAGCCTTCCTATCTGAGGAGCAGGAAGTGAGAGTGATGCTATCAACCCTCCCCCAGTCAGCCTTGTCATCTGAGTGACCTCCAGCTCAGAGGCCTCCACTCACTCCTTTGCTCTAGCTCTCCTGCCCTCAAGGCTCTTTGGGGCCCCAGGTTTTCTCTTTCCTGCTGTGTTGGTGTTGCTTTGCAGAACAGGACAACAAGGAGGGACACCACCACTTACCAGATGCCTGCTGTGTGCTGGCACTGAGTTATGTTTGTTACACCCTGTGATGGCTTTTAATGATTGTCTGTCTGTCTGTCTGTCTGTCTGTCTGTCAGTCTGTCTGCACAAGTGAGTGCAGGTGCCCAGAGTCCAGAAGAGGGCTTTGGGTCCTCTAGAGCTTTAGTTATAGATGGTTATGGGCAACCTGATGCAGGTGCTGGGAACCAAACTTGAGTCCTTTGCAAGGACAATAAGCTGATCAATCTCTTCAGCCCCCACTCTTTTCTTTTTTTCCAAAATAGAAAAGTTCAACAGAGAAAAGCTGAGCCATTTCCCCAAGATAAGCACTTCCATGGAGTAAGACCTGAAAAGCCAGGAAGCAAAATTACTGAGAAATTCTTGGTTTCGAAAGAATGTCCTCTGGTTCCCTTCTCTCCTCATCGTTTGCGTTTTATCATCTAGTTTCTCATTTTTAAAAATGCAATCATTTCTTTTCTTTCCTCACACCCTCCTTCCCACACTACCCCATTTCTCTTTCTTTCTGAGACAGGCAGGGCCACACAAGAAAACTAGGCTGGCTTGGAGCTCACTATGCAGCCTAGACTTGGGTCAAGTCTAGAGCAAGATTCTCCTCCCTCAGTCTTCTGAGGCTAGGAATACTGGTGTGGAGTGATTTTCCTGGAAGGACTGTGACTGTGGGGCTTCCATCTGATGCCTCAATGCTCACCACTGCACTGGTGGGCACGTCACACTGTAGAGGTACCCAGATTGTGAGCATACGGTTCGTACCCCCATCTAGGTCATTTCTAACTGCATGGCTAAGCCTGAGCCTGCAGGCCAACGGCAGTATCTGTTCCCCCCCCCCCCATCTGATCTTGGAACAACAGTTGAACAGTGGAGGCCAAGCAGAAGGGTGACAGCTTAGTAACAGAGGGAAACAATGCATGTCACAGAGCTGTAAAAGACAGGCCTCCATCACCCCGAGGCTTATGCCTTGCCCTCCAATCCAAAGGATGAAAAATGGGAGGGACAGAGATTGTCCTCTTTTGTGGAAGTGGTTTTCTTTTAGGCCGGGGATTCTGCATTCTTTCTCCTGTCAGAGCCTGCACTGTTCCACATCCCACCCTCTGGAAAATATCACTGTAGTCCAAGCCACCCACCAGCTCCCTGATCATTTCATAGGTGTGAAAACTCAGCCACCAACAGTAGAAGACACTTGGCCAAAAGCGAGAGCAAATCCCCAGGTGAGAGAAGACCCGGGTTATGATCTTCTGCTGAATGTCCAGGCGGACCTTTCAAGAAGTCCAGGTTTTGAACAAGGGGCAAAACAAACTATAGATCATGAACGTTTTTGTCTTGAGGAAAAGGCTTTTTCACTTGTGATTCTTTATCCAGAGAATGGATCAAAAGATTTGTGCAACCTTCAAAATCTCTGTTTTGGACCTTCAAGGAGGCTCTGTGGGTAAAAAAAAAAAAAAAAAAAAAAAAAAAAAAAAGAACATGTTACAAAGTCTGAAGACCTGAGTTCAATCCCCGGAACCTACATCCCTACATAGTAGAAGAGAACCAGCTCTTGTAGACTGTCTTCTGACTGCCACTTGAGAGCTGTTGTACACACACACACACACACACACACACACACAGAGAGAGAGAGAGAGAGAGAGAGAGAGAGAGAGAGAGAGAGAGAGAGAGACGCAATATGATTTTGAAAAAAAGAAACCAGTTTGAATTCACACTTTCTTTGCCATGGCCTGTACTTAAGCATGGAGCTTAGCAGTTGGGACAAGCTTGCTGGTAAGGCTGCCCCATCCACTTTATATGGATGCCAGATTCTAATCACGTCTTGTCGGTGCTGTTAAGCTCGAACTGCAGTCTGTATTTATGTATTCAATTACTTATTGCACGTTTCCATGGTATTACCACAGACACCAGCTTGCGTATCACTCTATCCATACGAAGAACTTGTGACATTCTTCATTTCCAGGGGCTGCTTAATGTGTGGTGCTGTCGCACTTTGACGGCCCATGGGACCCATGTCTCTGTGTTATTGCGTTCCAAAATCTTCTATTTTAATTCCCAGTATAGTGACAGAAGAAAAAGAAACAAAATCTTTTTGAAGCTCTCAATCACTTTCAAATTTTTCACTTTTGTCATATATATATATATATATATATACACACACACACACACACACACACACACACACACACACACATACACATATATATGTATACACACACATACACACACACATACACACAGGTAAAACTTATATATATATAAGTTTTATATATATATAAATATATATATATATAAGTTTTTGCTTATCAAATCCTCTTGGTAACTTAGTACCTGAATATGTGAAATAGCATTAATATACATACATGTATGCCATATATACATGTATGTGTATGTACCTATATACAGTGTGTATATATGTATATATGCACACACATATATGTATATATGTATACACATACGTATACCCATGGGAGTGGGTGGATGAATCTACCTTGAGCTATTAGTAGGACTGAGGGTTACCTTAGATCTTCGCATATCTGGGTGTGAGAAAACAAGTGGGGTAGGGCCTTTGCCCACAGTTGGATCAGAAATCGTGGGAGCTTGACTGAAGGCCACAAATGCCATCAAATCCCACTTGGAGAGTTCTCCCAGAAGCCCCTGTGTGGGCAGGAGGAGGGGAGCCCAGGACAGGGACTTGGCTGGCTTGCTGGGACAGGGACGGCCTTCCCGGCTGGGCTCTGGCACCTGCCTCTGAGAGAAGCCGTGTTGGCCGAGCAGCCTGAACAGCTTGGGTTCCTGGAAACTTGCATCAGCACATTAGTTATTGTTTTATCAGCAAAGCACAGAGGCGGTGGAGAGCAAGGGACAGATCCTGTTACTCCGGACAGAATGCCTTTTTGGTTGTGCATGAACAATGTTTCAGGGATGATTCCCAGCCCTGGTGTGAAAGCAGATGTTGGAGTCTTTTTCCTTTCCTTCTTTCCCCTGATGCAGGACAAAGGGTGAGAGCCAAATGTCTGGGACTGAGTTCCCACACATGACGGCCCTGGAGTGACTTCACAGGAGCTTCCCTGTCAGGGCCCCTGGGACAGGGAGGGCCTCCATATGCAGATGGAGTGACAGAGGTCACTGGTAGGTAGCAGGGTCTCAGCTTGGCTGAGTTTCTCTCAGCCCTTTCCAAATGATGAAAGTTTGATTTGACAAGAGGCAAAGCATGGGAGCTGTGAGCCTTGAAACGGTCCCTAGGAAAACGAGCGGGTGGAAAACTGGCCTCCTCATAAGAACGTCCAAAAATTCACTTTAGTGTTTGTTTATTTATTTATTTATTTATTTATTTTACCAAATTTGATACTTAACTAACATATCTTCTTCTCTTCCAAAAATATTGTTTATAAGGGAAGAGACACAACAACTGAGGTCGTTCAGACTGATGATCTAAGCCTCAGTCTTTCCTTTATAAAATGGGATACTGACCCCTCCTCTTCCCTTTCTTCTTTCCTTCCTTCTTTATTTTTTTCTCCCTCTGAGTACTCAAGCCGCAGCTGTGCAATCTGTGGTGCTTTGCAAAAGAGATGTTGTAAAAGAGAGAACTTCTATTCAGAGGTAACCTAGCTACTTTAAGTACTTCCTGTATGCCATGGACCGACGAACTCATCGAACTGAAGCCTTATTTTTAGAATATATGTATGTATGTATGTATGTATGTATGTATTTATAAACAGGTTATCACTATGTATTCTAGGCTGGCCTTGAACTTGTCATATTGATCAATCTGGCTTTGAATTTCAATTCTCCCTCCTCACTGTCTCTCGTGAGAGTTGGAATTAAAAGCTTACACCATCCTGACATCAGAAAGCCCCATTTCATGGTGTGGTGGTTGAATATGCCTGGCCCAGTGAGTGACACTATTAGGAGGTGTGGCATAGTTGAAATAGGTGTGGCCTTGTTGGAGGCAGTGTGTCACTGTGGGCATGGTCAGTGAGGCCCTCCTTCTAACCACACGGGAGCCGTCTTCTCCTAGCGGCTTTCAGATGAAGACAACCCTTGGCTCCTCCTGGACCATGCCTGCCTGGATGCTGCCATGCTCCCACCTTGATGATAATGGACTGAACTGCTGAACCTGTAAGGCAGCACTGATTAAATGTTCTTATAAGAGTTGCATTGGCCATGTTGTGTGTTCACAGCAGTAAAACCCTATAAAGACACATGGACGTAAAAATAAGGACGCAGAACAGCTACATACCTGCTCACATAACTAAGATCACCAAGTCAACCAGGGTCAGAAGTCACATTCGCACTCACCCCATAGTATAATTCCAATGCCCACATGGGCCTGTGGAAGTTGCTGGGGACAGTAACAACGTATATGGTAGGTACATGCCGATTACTTTGAACCAACTGTTACACATTGTCTTCCTTTGTTGATTTCTTACATTGTACCCATAAATTTGTGCAATTACTATACCTCATTTTCATTATAGATTATTGAAAAGAGGCCAACATGCATAGAGTCAGTATTGGTGTGTGATTGGAATGTTTGTATCCACTCCCTCTCTTGAATCCACATGTTGAGACTTTATCTGACAAGGTGACAGCGCAAGGAAGTGTCATCCTCTTGGTGGCCATTTGTGTCCTGAGTATAAACCTCCTAACAGAGTTCACTTACCCTGCCACTCTGTGAGGCCCAAGGGTTACATCCAAGTGTATGAATCAGGAAAAGTTCTACCACACAGCAAGCTTTCACAGCAAGTGTGCGGTATCCACTCTACTGTTGAGACTAGAGCTTCTTAATCATTTTCCACTCATGACCTCCATTATGCCTGAGAAATTGTTATACTACCCCAGATATACAGATATATAAAATAGGCACACAAATAAAGTGTTTGCTGATAATTACTCATAAAGGAATTTATAAACAGTTCTTTAATATGTATATTATCATTACTGACTAGGAAAACCAATCTGCATGCGAATGAGGTATGTATGCTCATTTATTTTTCTGTAAAGAAACAAGTCTTAGATAATATTTGTTAATGTTTTTCGAAGGCTATTAATAATTTGGTTTTATAGTCTCTAAACCTCAGAAGACCGTTTCCCATCGATACATAGAACACAATGGCAGAAGCATGGTTAGGGCCATTTCAGAAGCTCTAGGAAATTCTGTCCTAATCCTGAGCCAACAGCCATTTAATTATTTTAAATAAAACTCAAGACAGCCACTTTTAACAATTCAAAAAAAATTGAAAAAGTCTTTTTAGCACAATCTAATCCAAAGGTACATTCATTTAATTCTTACAGGCTAAAGAGAGTTGGGGCAAATATTAAAGATCTTTGTTGTCCACGATTAAATTGCTGTGTTTTTATAAGAATGCAAACCTTTGTATATACAATAAAACCACTGCCAGAGTCGATAGTATACAAAAGTCTCATGTGTGAGTTGCTGTGTTTCAGACAGCCTTGCTGGGTGTTGTACGGCACAACATGTCCAGAACAGTGTGCTCATATGGTGTCTTCAGGACAAGGCCTGCTGTGAAGTTGGTAAAACAACATGAGTGGAGATTGCCAGAAACACCTCAGATTCATTCTGCATTTGAATTTAAGTTTTGTTTGTCACACATTCAGAAAACGGGCCCATTTCACGATCATCAAATTGTTACAAAACCCCATATGGGCCTGCAATTCAGAGCCGAAGAAGCTGGGCTTTTAGGCTCTACTCAGTTTATGGTATTTTGTCAGCAGTCAAATGACTAGGAAAATGCATATGATTAAAATAATCATATCTCATTTCTGTTGGTTTATGTAGCATCCCAAAGACCATTATCATTTCCAAATCATCACTGAAAAGAAGTCAGGAAAGTGGTGCCCTGAGACAGCTGGAGATAAGCCCTAAGTCTTTGGGGTACCTGAGGTTAGCGACTGACAATGGATCTACCTAAGGACGCCGTCGTGGAAAGTTTAAGAAAAACAGAGAAGGGCTTCTGAGTTAATTTCTGTATCATAAGATTAATCTTGGAAACCCCACACTGAACCACAGCTATGGATCTTCCTGGATGACTGAAATAGTCAGCTTTCTGAGCTTCAAGCGGCCATTATCGAGGCCAGTGGAAGGACTTTGCCTATTTCATGGTAATCACACTGTTGGGCTGGGGTTAATATCAGTGTCTTGATTAAAATACATGGGTGGTACATGACAGACAACCTTGTGCCTTTTTTATTGGTTGCATCCTCTTTCAGGACGTGGGTCTCATGGGAGAAAAGTCCCAGTAGGATTCGTCTAAGATGAGAAAGCCTGGGGCCCCGAGTAGCTGAGCGGCTTACCCATTCAGAGTTCTTTTATGAGCAGAAACAGACCTGGGTGGTAGGCAGTGTGCTTCAGAAGGCCCTGGCAGCACCTAGTGATTTCCTCAGGCTGGACTGTAAGCTTCTTGCAGGGCAGGCAGGATGGAGTTGACCCAGCGTCTCCACTCTACATTGGATCCACTTGGCTCTTCCTCTGCTCTACCCTCTGCCTAGGAAATCTGACTTCTATTGGCTGAGCTAAGAGACCATATCTGCTTTGGTTTTTGCTGTGGCCAATAGAGAAGCACCTTCAAAGCCAGAGGTGGGGAGGAGCGTGACAGGAGCCACACTGTCTGATGCTTTGATCAGGTCCTGCATTGCTCAGGTCCTGTAATGGGGAAATATCTGAAAGATTGGGGGTTGTTGGGGGGGAGAAGCAGAGTCCGGACTGTGAAGGTCACTCAAACTTGGTGACAAAATGCTGCAGCGTCAAATATCTACAAGGGTAGGTAAGCACAGGCTGGGATTGCGGCGCCACCGGAAGTGAATGCTATTTAACTTATACTTCCTCTACTTAGTGTCAAATCCATAACGCTTCTCAAGAAATCAGAAATCAAGGTTTTGACGTGAAATCCCGGGTTGTGAAGATTGTCAGCAGTCAGATTTGAAGTACTTCATCCTGGCCAAGGAAGAGATAGCTTCCAGTTTGTAAGTTCTCCACTGCCAACGGGGACCCATAGGGCATCGGGAAGACATGCTTGTAGCAAGTGGAACACAGAGAAGGCAGAATCTTTGATCTCTAGCCGCACAGCAGTTCGGATGAGCCAGGAGGCGCTGGCTGAGGACACTAATCTTCATTCTCCATGATGTGCTTTCTTCTTAAATCAGGTTGTAGTTCTAAAAATAGTGTTTGGGTTTGGTGGATTTCCCCACTTTAGTCAGGTTCCCAGCCGCTTTCTCTATTTCTGCTTCAAGCGAGGAGTCCTGAGTTCTTTTGGGTTTTATCAAATTATATACTGTGCGAAGGCATCCATTTCACAAACAGATGGACTTAATGTGCATGAAAATACATGCCTTTTAAAGAAACTAAATTGGTAGTTCCACTTCTTCCCCCTTTTATTAAAGACAGAGTTCCAGGAGAGCTCTCTGCTATAAAGCCAGACTTCATAGACATCAGCAAAATGAGGCTTATTCAGTGGAAAGCGGACAGAACATCAGAGGAGTCCTCACACCACAGATCCTTCAGGGTTCAAATGGAGACTCAGAAGACACCAGGCCCCCTGTCCCAGATATGGTTTAAAAATAGGAGTGGGCTTCATGGACCTCTAACTTCTTAAGAGTTGGAGGCATGCTTGAAAGAAAACGAAGATGGCTCTCTTTGATCACAGCTACCGTGGCGTCAAGACCAAGATGGTGGGGGCTAGTGAAACAGGCAGGTGCCATCCACAGAGCACTGGAGGCGGAGTCAGAAGACAAGGGGCTTTAGCACTAGCTTGAGCTGCCACAGGAGACTCTCCTGTTCCTCCCAGGGATCGATGAGGCTGCTGATGACGTCATGAGTTCATTGTTTGAGACAGAAGAGCATTTTCTTCTTTCATGATTTTATTGATGTATATATATTTGTTTATTATGGTTATAGAAATTAGAACGTGTTTTCACTGTGAAATTTCATTCAGTATACTACCAGCAACAATGCTCTCTCTGCTTCTCCTTTGCTTCGGTCCAAGAAGTGACTAACAATGGTGTGAAGGTTTTTTTTTTAATTAAATATCATATGGATATAGGCTATAGGCTTAAATGATCTGTCTCTCTGTGCGGGTCTGTCTGTCTGTATTGGGGTATATTTGTGAGTGCCTGTGCATACATGTAGAGGTTTAGAGGTCATTTTGGGTGTCTTCCTCTTCTGCTCTCTGTTTGCTTGTTTATAAACAGTCTTATTGTGTAGACCTGGTTGGCCCAGAACTTGATGTATAAACCACGTGGGCCTTGAACTCACGGAGACTTGCCTGCTTCTGTCTCCTAAGCTCTGGTTTCCCCCTTACTTTTTTTTTTTTAAAAAAGACAGGTTCTCTTATTGAACGAGAAGCTCTGCTAAGCTAGCTTGCCAGAAGCTGCTGGGATTTTCCTGTCTTTCCATCCTGATGCTGGGCTACAGACATTGGCAGCCAGGCTGGCTTGAATAAGGATGTTGGGGATTTGAACTCAGTTTCTCTTGTGTTCACACTCACAGTAAGTATTTTGTCCCATTAAGCCATTTCCCCAGCCTCTGTCTCCTTATGGTTACACACACACACACACACACACACACACACACACACACGTGTGTGTGTGTGTGTGTGTGTAATTACTGTGTGTTACAAGTAAAATTGTGCTCTCCATGATTGTCTACAGTTCCTTGTTTTACCAAATAAAACACTCCTTGATAGAATATGGAAATATGCTGTGTTCTTTTGGAAGGCTTCATAAATGCTGTAGTTGATAGACACTTTTAGCCATTCCCTATTAATATAAGATGACTTCAATATCGCATTAGTATGAGAAAACACAGTTTTACTCATTGAAACTATCTCCCTGGGGTAAGTATGGAGAACCAAACTTGCTTGATCAGAGAGAAAGCACCTTTAAGATCTTTTATAGATACTTCCAAATTGCCCTCCAGAGAGTCCACTGATGTGGGTTTTTTTTTTCCCACAAGCAACATTTATTAGCACACCTTTCCCCTTTCCCTCACAGACATGGAATATTATTTTCTCTTGTCATTTTTTTCTTGCCAATATAACGAGTGAAAAATGGTTTTAATTAGCGATTCCCAGAGGACTGGTGAGGTTGCTCAACTTTTCATATATTTATTTGTTTGTGATGAGGATAGCCTCATTGTGTTTAAGGGCAGCTATGTAAAAGTCATAGCTTTGGAAAAAGCTATGTAAAAAAAAAAAGCTTTGGAAAAAGTCATAGTAATGGAAAGAGTCTCCTTGGGAGAGGGACAGTGGCTGTCTGTGCTGGCGAGCTTGGTGACCCTGGTGCCATCCCTTTTTAGTCCTTAGTGAGCTCATCTGTAGAAATAATAAATGTACTGTTATAGACGAAATATCTTTGTCTCCCAAGATGTCAAAGCCCCGAATCGTCCTCCAGTTCTTAATGTGGTAATATTTGGAACTGAGGCCTTTGGGAGGCAATGGGGTAAAACAAGGAGGCTAGCTGTGAGCCTGCACCTTGATCTTAGACCTCCCAGCCTACAACTCCGAGGAATGATTTGCTGTCCTTTGAGCCAATCCCTCTGTGGTAGTTTGTTATGGCTCTCTGAGATGCTAAGCACAGACCGCACCCTCGGTCCTTCCCTGAGGGTTGCTGAGAGAATTCCTGGTGAATGTGCCTGCAGAGCCCTTGGTCCCACTGAGTCTTGGTGCTCTTTAGAGAGTAGAAGGCTCAGCACCAAGAGGTGAGACCCAGGAAAGCCAGTGGAAAGTTGGAGACCTTAAACAGACTGGGTAGAGAGTGAGTGTCCTTTATCCGCCTTCATTTTGCTCTACTCGTTGGGATACTGTAGATTAAGAGCTCTGAAGGCACTCTGCTTGACAATTATCTGACCCAAATATTCTTAATTCTGATGCTTCTCTAGACATACAGAATAACACATAACCAGATTCCCAGGTGCCCAGGACTGGAGCATTCAATCTCTAGCTAATTCCTGGGTGTTGAGTCGAGCCTTAAAATAACTGTCACTTAGAGTACAGAAGAAAATCTGAACTTTTATTTCCCCTAATCTAACTGGTGAGAGAAGGAAGCGTTTCTAATTGCAACGCCATCCCAGCCCTTTCCTACTTAGTATGTGTCGATATTCAGTGATTGTATCACTGTTAAAAAGTTCCCTTTCTAGGCCAGGAAGCTACTACAAACTGCTCAGGCATTGGGACTGCCCAGCTTGAGAACATTCTAGGCTTGTGTGGTTTGGCTCAGACACCCCTCCCCCCCACCTTTTGCTTTTCCTTTTGTTTCGTTTCATCAAGTCATATGACAAGTATCTCAGGACGCTTAGCCAGGCTTCGAACACTTGTGGATCACCAGCTTCTTGGACCTGTGTTGTGCTGGTGACTTGGTACACAAACATCGAGGAAGCATCGCCTCTGACCTGGGGTCCTATTGCTTTGTAAGCTTGTTGCTTTTGTTCCTGACACCCAGAAAGCTGATGTATTTATTACCTCTGTAAGAGGACCAGGAAGTCCCCTTCTAAAGGCAGCACACACATATAGTTCCGCTTGTTCCGTGGCTTTATTTGTCCTTTCTGTTCTCCTCTTTCCCTCTCATCATCTTTCTGACATTCTTGCCCTCCATCCTTGTGCTCCTCCAGGTACAGATTAAATTCTATTATCTATCATCAATCTATGTATTTATATATCTATTTATCATCCATCCATCTATCTATCTATCTATCATCTGTCTATTTATCTATCATCATCTATCTCTCTACTATCATCTGTCTATTTACCTATCATCTATCTATCTATCTATCTATCTATCTATCTATCTATCACCTATCTATCTATCTATCTATCTACATATCACCTATTTATCTATCACCTATATCTCTTCATTATCTATCTATCTATCTATCTATCTATCTATCTATCTATCTATCTATCTACATATCATCTATCTATCTATCTACATATCACCTATCTATCTATCTATCTATCTATCTACATATCACCTATTTATCTATCACCTGTATCTCTTCATTATCTATCTATCTATCTATCTATCTATCTATCTATCTATCTATCTACATATCACCTATCTGTCTGTCTGTCTGTCTGTCTATCTATCTATAAATCATCTATCTATGTCTGCCTATCTATCTTTGTGGTGAATGTGCAGGAGTGTGTGTAGTGTAGAGACTAAAAGATGATGTCGCATATTCTGCTCAATCATTCTCAGTCTTATTTCACTGAGACAGGGTCTCTCACTGAGCCTGGAGCTGAGATGGAGACCAGCAAGCCCCCGAAATCCTGTCTCCATCTCCTATAGCACTGGAGTTGCAGGCATGCATGATTGAACCTGGCTTTTTTGTGGGTGCTGGGATCTGCACTCAGATCCACATACTTGAGCAGCAAGTCCTCTTACCCACTGAGCCATTTTACTGGCCCTATAATTTATTTTATTTTTATTTGTATAGTTTATTTTGATTTTGAGACAGTGTCTCACTATGTAGCCCTGGCTAGCCTGGAATTCACTATGTAGACCAGGTTAGCTTCTAGCTCACAGAGATGCACCTGATTCTGCCTCCTGAGTGCTAGGATTAAAGGCATGTGACATCACATCTTGTCTAGTTTTATTTTTAACTGACGCAAACTAATTATGTATATTTATGGGGAGCAGTTTGATATTTTGGTATGTGTGTATGCCCCAAATGTTTCTCATTTCTTTTTGACTGAAGCATCAATTTCTAGTTAATTCAAAACATTCAATAGATTGGTGTTAACCGTGTCACCCTACTGTACAGGAGAACCTCAGAACCCGCTCCTTGAAGCACCTAAATCCACTCCCCATCACTAAGCTCCCATCTTCTTCAGTTTTGTAATCCCCAGAGGACAAAGCCCCATGCCTGTCAGTTAGCAGAGCACTGGCTGAATCCTGCTAATACAGGGACTGATGTTCCCACCGAGCAGCTCCTGTGGAGTTCCCTCCGAATTAAAATAAACAAGACCATACAACACTGTCTCCAGGCAGTTGCAATATTGTGGTCTCATAAAGAACCATCTGGAAAGCTTGTCATACTTTCTGTGCTCAGGACAAATCCCAGAGCAAGTAAGTTAGGGTCGTACAGGGTGAGTCGCAGACATCCTTGATTTTTAAAGCTGGCCAGTTGATTCTACTGTGTAGCCACCTTTAAAACTGCTGTCATCTAGGCATGATGGCGTAGGCTGTTTAGCTAGTCAGATGGCTAAAGCAGGAAGACCTCAAGTTCAAAGTCTGCATGGGCTACATACAGAGTGAGTTTAAGGCTAGCCTAGACAACTTAAGAGAGACTCTCAAAATAAGAACTTTATAACGGGCTGGGGCTAAAGCTCAGTGGTGGGGTATTTCCTAGCCTGCCTAAGGTCCTAGGGTCGATTCCTAACTCCACCAAACAAAACTCTATTGCTTCAAAGTTAAGTTGGTTCTTCTACAAGCTGAGAGGTGTGTGCCCAAGGAGATTTTGCACACTGGATACCAGGTAATCCTCTGATGCAACAATGTTTTCAGAAGCAAAACTTTGCAGTTTTACAAGAAACCAGCTCAGAGACAGCGAGGCTGACTTTACTACAGTCCAAAGCTTGCACACCACCTCAGAGCAGTGAGGCCTGAAACCAAAGGAGAACAAAATTTGGTAGAACAAGGCTGTAAAAATTTCTCAGCAATCAAGTAAACAAGGAGCCTGAGTCACAGAGTACAAGAATCAAGAAATAGCCACCTTTAACCAAACACAACCCCAGAGCGGTGCTGTCAATCCATCCCTATCTGAAGCAATTGGCATGGGTGCCTGTCACTGATTAGATTGGGCAGAAAAGCCACCAGCCTGCTGTTGAGTCAGAAGGCAGGCAGAGAAGGGAGGGGAGAAGGAAACTTGCTCCTAGTAAATCTGACTCGGACTCCTACAACATGCCTGGTCTCCTTTAGGTGGGGGAGGGGGAGAAGGAAGGGGAGGGAGAGGCTAGTCCTATTTGAATCATTGAGATTATATTCTGTGTCTGATAGTCAGGATGTGTCCCACGGCTTGTACATGGGTGCCTCCTTATTTTTATTTTCTCAGAAGGCTCTTACTATATAAGCCAGGCAGGCCTTGAATTCCTGATTCCTCCTGCCTTCAGTTCCTGAGTGCCCGGATTGTGGGCTTAGGATACCAGGTCAGGGCACACTCGCCTGGGTTGATCATATCTTGATACTCCCATGATGCTCTCTACCTTTGTCTCATGAACGAGTAAGGATGGACTTCAAGAAAACCAAACGGAGCAATTAACAAAAATAAGGAAGTCACCCTAGTGAGGAAGCTGATAAGGCTGCTGACTATTAAAAGCATGTTCTGCTTCCGACTTAAAGCCTGCCAGCAGGACACTCACATGCACAACCTAATCATAAATATGAAAAACGAAACCCCCAAGCTTCTCCTCTTCGGACTGCCTGCACCTGGATCCCTTCTCTCCTGACTCAGGAGTCCTCAGTCAGAGAACTAAAACCCCTCTTGTCTCACACGTGGGTCTGCTGGAACGTGGCATTCAGCGCCACTGGTGACACATTGTACCTGACACAGTGAAGGGCAAGGGGACTCAAGGGGACTTTTGCTGTCCTCCTCTTTCTCATCAGTACTACATTACATTCCTCTGTTCTGTCAGACTTCACTTCAAAACACAGGTCCAAACATTGAACAACTGCCAGGTAACTTGGTACACACCTGCAATCTGAGCATTGGAAGGAAGAGGCAGGGGGATTGATGAGAGTTCTAAGAGGGACTATGAGTGAGACCCAGTCTCAAACAAAGAATAAACCGAACCCTAGAGAGATGGAGCTAAGACTTTCCTGTTAACAATGGGTTGAGAAGAATGGTGACAGGGAGTATCTTTTGTCTACACAGAACAGAATCACCCACAAGTGCTGTTTAGCAAACCATGTCCTTATCCAGAATTCAAGGACTAAGTCAGAGTGATCTCTAGGAGAGGGCCCAGTGGTGGTTTTGATCATGTCTCTGGTTATTCGTAGACATAAGCTAATACTTAAGAGTTACTAGGACAAAGTAGAGAAGCCAGCTTGCAGTCAACAGTCTGGCTTCCACACCCGTTTCCCTTTGCGAGATTCATAAAGGAGCCTGGGAACCACAATGTCTTTGGCAGTGTGGTTGTGAGACTCAACCAAAATTACGTAGGTGATCTCACCTCCTAATAAAGCCCCTTACCGTGTAGTCATCCTTATTACTTTCCATTTTCTTTCCAGAGAGCGCTTAGCTGAATGGGCGGCCCTTCTCTAAACTTCTCGGGCGCTGCACGTTATAGTCTGTATCTGCTGGTCCTGGTTAGGACTTTGGAGTTACCATCAACACAATCGGTTCACACTGAATGAAGCTTTATCTTAGAGGCACAGGGATAAAGACTGCAACAGAGTTCGAGGTGAACTTAGTCTAGGATGACATTTGCAGACAAGCAATTTCAATGCAATTTGAAAATAATCATGATAATGGCCATAATAAAATATTTAAATTGATAATTATCATAATTAGCATTTTTTCAGCATTATGATATGCCTTGAGTGTTTATATTTTGTCATTTATGCCTCTTGATTATGCCATGAGATGGACATGTTATTTGCATTTGGCAGATAATGAAACTGTGGTCAGGAGAGGGAGAGTAGCTTGCTCAGGGACAGACAGTCATCAGTGGCACAGTTCAGATTCAAATGCATCTGCCACAGACTCCAAAGTGCTCCTCTTTCTACTGGTCTGCACCGTGTCAGCAAGTAGTGGATCTGTACCTTCAACTGTCAGGCCCAGAGGTCAGGAGGTAGACAGGGGCCACAGTACAGTAACTAAGCTCTTGGCAACGGTGTACAATGAGAAGCTGACCTTACACCAGGTCACAAAGGGTGTGTGTGTGTGTGTGTGTGTGTGTGGCGTGCATACACACACATGCATACATACACACTTATTAACAGAACAATATTTATCATTACTGTAAAAGCTATTTTATTTCTTTTACCTCATTTTTCCTACTCTATATCTCTTCCTTATTCTCTGTTCATTATTATCTTTACCCACGGAGCCTTCTTTCTTTCTTTCTTCCTTTCTTTCTTTCTTTCTTTCTTTCTCTCTCTTTCTCTCTCTCTCTCTCTCTCTCTCTCTCTCCTTAATTTTTTTTGGAGACAATGTCTTATTATATATCCCTCTCTAGTAAGAAATTGCTATGTAGACCAGGCTGGTCTCTTCTATTCTCCCTCCCTACCTCTCTCCCTCCTTTCCTCCCTCCCTCCCTTCCTCCCTCCTTCCCTCCCTTTTAAATAAGGTCTCATGCATCCTGGGCTGATCTTGAGCTCACTTGCAGCTGAGCATCTCTTGAACTCTCGGCTCCTGAGTGCTAGGATTGCAGGCTTGGGTTCCACGTCTGTTGTATGTTGTGTTAGGGTTGGACCCAAGGCTATGTGCATGCTGAGCAAGCACTGGGTCACCAAGCTATACCACCATTCCTGGATGTTTGTCATTTTGTCTAAAACAAACCAGATGGTGTTGACCCAGTCTAGTTTATTACTTGATAATGGGGCCTGAGATGAAGAACACTGAGGGACACTGAGCCTGAGCCTGTGTCTTGTAGCTGTGAATAATGCCGTTTGATTGTGGAAGTGATGAAAGAAAGCTTTCATTGGCCACCATCACGGAGAAAACTGCTTTACACCACTGGCGACTGGACTGCTGCTTTCTCTTAAAGGACGGTCATTCTCTGGCTATTGTGGCACACACCTGTAGTCCCAGCACTTCAGAGGCTGATATAAGGCCAGCTTAGGTTGTACAATAAGACTCAATCCTCTTACCACATCCTTCTTCCCCAAAGACTGCCACTCTAAATCAGCCCTTCTCTCTCTGTAACAGCAAGAGTAGTCTTTCCTCTGACAAAACGCATGTTATTACTTTCAGAATGGGTTCATTGTAAGAATGCTGTCATCAGAGCATATCCAGGCCCTCTCACTGATGAGCTTCCTTGCCCCCTGCCCTGATGCTATGGGATAACTCAGTCAGAAGGCCCTTGCCAGTTCATTATACCGTGGTCTTGGACCATGAGCCAGTAAATTACTAACATTTGTAAATTGACCAGTTTCAATTATTCTGTTATAGCAGCACAGAAGAGACATTGGCAAGTTCTGCAGTATCATGACATACTTGGGGTAGCAAACTGCTACTTTTGGCTTTCTAGGGGACATGGTCTAGGTGACGAGGAGAGAGCTTTTTGAGACCCGGGAGGTTGGTACAGTGTTGGCAGGTGAAAGTTACAAGGGAGACAGTGAGATACCACATCCCAAAAGACCTCTTTAAAATGCATTCATATTTTATTAAACCCCCTTTACATGTATTTATTTATTTTGCATGGTGGGGGGCATGAAAGTGCCACGGCACAAGTTGCCTGATAGGTATTGGTTCTCTGTTTGCTCCATTTGGGCCCCAGGGATCGAACTCAGGTCATCAGGCCTGGCACCAAACATTCTTACGCACTGAGTCATCCTGCTGGCCCTTATTGTACTTTTGAGACATAGTTTTGCTATGTCTCCCAAGTTAACCTTGAACCCATGAACTTCCTGCCTCAGCCTCCAAAAATCTGCTGTGTGCTGCCACACCCAGAGTTAGCATTTGATCTTAAGCCTCTTGGTGAAATGCCATCTTCTCAGAAGTAGAAGATAACACGGAATAAGGAAGCAATTGTATTATGTCTTGTCTACCTTAAGCCATCTTGAAAGAGAAGCTAATGAAGGCATTCACTGCCCAATTTGCCTAAGTCAGTTATAATTATTAAATAAACAAGACATAAACAGGGAGGTTCCTTTGGTCCGGTCACCTTGTGTGATTGCCCATACCACCCACTTTTGCTGATGTTGCTTTTATTACATAAGAAAACTGTACTTTTCCTAAGCAGCTGGTGCTTCCGCTAATCTGACAAGACCAGTGATTCACCCATACCTTGATAAATGTTTCTGACTCTGCTTTTGGCTTTGAGAACACTTCATTGGTGTTCCAGCTTCCTCTTTATACAGTGGAAGGAAGCTACTTTGCTCTCTTTCAGGCAACATTTCTTATATCGTAGCATTGGTTTTTATTTTCTTCAAAAAAGTGTCTTCAAGTTCTTGTAGGTAGAATATGTGCAAATGTCCATAAAAGACCATATTAATTACACAGAATGAAAATGAGGAAACTGAATGACTCCCTACCTCTATCAATAAGTCAGTAAGTATTTGAATAATTTTACATGAGGGACAGGAAGGGATGAGTCACTTTGGGAGAAGACTGTCCTCTGGAAACAGAGGTATCCACACTGAATTGATTAAGTTTGAGATCAAATGCAATGTGGGGGATGGGACAGTACTTACCCAACATGCATGAAGCCTGGGGTTCAATCTCCAACACTACAGGGGTAAAGAAAGAGCAATTCTGGAAAGAAAGATTTAGAAGTCATCAACCCAGTTTTCAAAGCCATCA
This sequence comes from Apodemus agrarius, assembly GCA_964023405.1. Lineage (NCBI taxonomy): Eukaryota > Metazoa > Chordata > Mammalia > Rodentia > Muridae > Apodemus > Apodemus agrarius. Next base: position 97,433,196 of record OZ030009.1, on the reverse strand, counting down.
GTGGAACAGTTCAGAGAAGCCACTTATTCCCAGACAACAGCAAAAGGAAAAGTCATATGGCTATGACAAGGGCCAAATTATCCCATGGCTGATGGAATACATACGTATGTTACTCATTAATTCTTACAGCTCAGAGTGAACTGTGTGACACCGCCCTTACTCCTAATATTAAATCATATGACTGGTCATGAAATGTCATATTCAACTCAACACTATAATTGCTTTCCATGATATTTACTTTCTCTGAATACTTTTTCCAACTGAATGTACAGATAAAGTATTTGTGGTTTCTAAGTAAGAGCTCTGTATACTTAGAGAAGGAATATTTTGCCATGATACTTAGAGGTGCATCACCGATGGGAAAATTCTGATTGCTTCAGGGTCGATCTGTCTGCTTTTGGCAGATGGCAGGATGATGTTCATTCATAGTGTGAAATGCTATGGTTTCCATTCTTATATTTTATCAAGGTGCTTTAAAACTTAAAATTAAAGATATCTTAGTGCATACCAAATAAAATGTCACCCAATATCACAAAGGACCCCAGATTTTCTTATTAGGACCTCTAAGCATTTTATATAGAAAAAAGATTTTTAAATCACTTCCTTTACTATGCTCCAACCCTTGCCTTGCTTGGTTCTGGTTAGTTGATCAGCCATAAAGAAGAGCTACAAGTATGGGAACCTCAAATCCTTGTGTTCTAGAAAAACAAGCAAGCGAGCAAGCCAGCAAGCCAGCAAGCAAGTAAAAACCATGGAGAATAATGAAAATCCCAGTTAATAAGCAATAAAGACGATGGAAATAGTGAAAAATGAGTCAAAACATCACAGAAAATTAAGTTTTCTGCCAAAGTGGCTGCTCAGGTTCTGTGGTTCTGAGTGCATTCTCATCAAATAAATGTTATTTTAACCCCATTGGCTGAGGGCTCACTTAAGGTGGCCTTTTCCTGAATTCCATTTCTCCAGAGATATCATGGATGTCCCTGCACTTGAGGTGGATTCCACCATCTTGAAACCACCCATCTCTTTACTTAGCAATTGCCCTCTCCCACACATTTTGTTTGCTACTGCAGAACAGGAAGACTCGCTGCAGAGACAGTTAACCTGCAATGGAAACTGCATCCATTTCATTTTTTAATTTGTAAAACTTATTTAACATGTATGATGTCTTGTTTACATGTTTTTCTGTCTACCAAACTAATGCCTGGATGTTATTTTAAATTGTTTCATGTGTATGTACATTTTGTCTACATGTCTGTCTGTCTTCTACTACACATATACTTGTGTATTAGGGCATGTGCTCGTCAGATTTTTGTCAACCGGACACAAGCCAAGATACCTGAGAGGAGGGGACCTTAACTGAGGAATTGTTTCCATCAGATTGGCTTGTGGGCATGACTATGGAGGCGTGTCTTGACTGAGATGGCCCGCTGCCATTCTTTCCTCTATAATGGTCTTTGACTCTAACCCTCTATAATGATGAGCTTGGAACTAATTGTTTTATGAAATCCTTTAGTAATGGAGTTTTGTCACAGTGATAGAAAATTAACTAAGACAGCTTATGAGTGAGTTCTTGCCATTGAAACCTAGGCAAACATAATGCCCACTATGTCATGCTCCAATATGATAACACCCATCACTCAGGAATCTCATGAAATGATTCTGTGGGGTTGAGTGGGGCCACGGACCCTACCTTTTTGGTGGAGTCTCAAATGATGTCAATGATGTATGTTTCATGGATAATGCCTCAAGTCATCAGAATGAAGTATTTAGTTCCAGCCTGGCCCTAAAATGTCTTGCTCAGACTTCTAGGACTTATCAGCCTTTTTCGCACAACTATAAGCAAATCGCTCAAGACAGCACAACCCTTGCCTAGATACAAGACAACTAAATCAGCTCTCCTTGGGGAGCTGCTGAGAGACTATGAAACTAGTAAGAGGTAAGTTCCCTGTTGTATTAAATCCTATAGATGGGGGCATCTTTGGATATTAAGTATGGCTTGCTTTAACTTTCCCATTTTCAACTGCTATTTCTGAGACCTTCCTGGTCCTAGGACTTCACCCCAACTTCTTACCAGGTATAATGATAGCTACTTGAGAAGTCAGAGATTCAGATAAGATTCTTTTTCTCAGTAACTAAGAGAGGAGATAAGAAAGATTATATCATTTAGGGGTGTGAAAATCTATCAGAGACACCAGGAACAGCTTCCAGATGTGACTACTAACATTGGCCTTCATGATGAGTTGGTTTAGAACATTTAATAACCAGGAAAAGGCAAGCCACCACAGGGGATTAAAAAGGTGATCGTAACAGGAAAGTGTGCAAGAAAATGGGAGAATGGTGTTGGTGGTCAAGCATAGGGTGAAGGATTCTAATAATGGCATATACAATACAAATGAAGTTAAGGTTGTATCATGGACAATTCAAACAGTGGCCTAAGGAGCTTGGATTTTGTCCTGGGAAAGTAGGGAACTCTTGGCCAAACCCCTCGAACTTTTTTACAAGGGTGCTGAGCACCTGAACTTAGTTTCCATTAACTGTGAAACAAGCCAGTTGCCTACGGAGCCATCCCAGCTCCAAGAGTGTGGAACTCTTGATGGGTTTAGACAGAAGTAGGCTCTCACAGGGCAGAATGCGGAGGGCGCTGGGTTAGCAGGTCTTGGACCTCTCCTATCCAAGGGCCTGCTACAACAGTCCAGGCAGAAGATGCAAGGCTTGGGGATGCTGAGCACAAAGGTGAAAGACTGGGAATTCCCTGACAGTGCTGCGAGGAAGATGGAGTTGCACTTCTCCACCCACCACACCCCCTTTTCAGAAAGGAGGAAGCTCCTTAGGCTGGGTCTTGACGTGTCAGCACTGTGTCTTGGTTACAGGTAGCCAAGGCACATCCGCCATGGAGACAGTCTTTAGATCTCTGGCTTCTAATGCCAAGCTCAGTGTGTTTTCCACTTAAGAACAATGCTGTTGCCAGGGTCGTAAGTGCCCTCTAAATTTGGCATAATTTACACCTTACAACTTGGCCACCTTTGCAAACTTTAATTTGAATACTTTTGAGTCATCCTGTTAGGAAATTTACTGGAACTCTGTTTCACCATAACATGCCAATAGCAAGCTTGAGACACACTAATGCTACAGTGGGCATGTCAACGTGTTGCTACTTTTCTGGAGCTATACCTGATGTGGGTGACCGCGTCTAGGAAGAGGACCCTCAGTCTTCTAAGGACTCCCCTCATTCCACAGATGACCTAGACTGAAGGGGAAAAGCTCAGCTGTTACTTTTCTTGTTATTTTTTTCTAGCACTCCTGATGGGGGAGGGCGTCTGTAGGTTGCAGGTCACCGACTCTTGCTTAGAAACAACTATGGAAAGATACTCTAGTGGGTTTTCAAGAAGAGTCTCAGAGGGGAGTTCTTTTTCCACCTGTCACCAGGCAGATGTTTCTTTATAGCTTATGTTTGTTATTGGCTGACTACCTTATGTCTCTTATTTCCTAACTATGTGAGTTGGAACAAATAATATGACATCCCCAAACCATGATTTCTATGGCTCTAAGTGAGGATGGGGATGGTTTGCCATCATTGTCTGAAACGCTATAAGGTTAGGGTGACATAGCTCTGAGTGGAGAACATTGTCTTGTGTTTTAGCAGCTACCTCAATGCTGGTATCCAAGCAACAACACTTCCAGTTGCCACAACAGACAGATATGAGAGGATCATGGTTTGGGAATAAGACTTACTTATCAATCAAGCCTTCTCTGTGGGCAACCCTGGACCCCGAAGCCTTCCATGCAGTGAGTCAGAACTTCAGTTCCTATTCCTAGGGTTCTTTTCCTTACTTAGGAGTGTGGTAAAGATCCTGTATTGTACAAAGAATAAGATATGTCACTTCTGCTCACTGGTGTGGAGTTGTTAAATGACCCCTTTAAGATGCAGGGGGTTCTGGGAACAAAAGACCATGATATGATAGAGAGTGTTTTCTTCTATGAAAGAAGAGAAGTTATTTCTGGGGAGTAAGCACTATCTCTGTCCTAGAGGAGGGACTATTGAGGTAGAATTAAGCTATGGGTAAAGGAATCTAGGTTGATGTGATGACAATATGTTAACATATTTATGTTGTTTGAGTCTGTGCTAGACTCAATCGGGCAGGTCCTGCCCTGCTTGGCACCTGGGTCTGAACAAAAAAACATGTGCGGTCGGTGACTCAGACTTGTTTGGGTCTCAGAGAGGATGTCCTTGAACTTTTCGCTCAATAAACACTTCCCTCCTGCAAGGAGGTGAGAGGTCATCTGTCTGCCCACTCAGACACCTTCACCCAGTGACCTTTAGGGCTTTAGACACCTTCACAGTAACTTAGAGTGAGATCCGTACAAACTGTCCTTGGATTTGACTGTGTCTGACTCATCACAACTCTGAGTGTGAGAAAGCAAAACCAGACCCACTGCAATGGGATGGTGCCATCCAGACCTGGATCCTGTAAACAAACTGACCCATGGACAAAGGATGTGCCTAGTACGTGAGATGGAGTGAGCGTCCTGACAGCGCATGCCCAGAGCTTCAGACAGTGGACCGCTATGTGCACAGCCAGATCACATCCTGTGCATGACGGGGAGGCAGGATGAGGGGAAAGTATGTCTTTACATCAAGAACAACTGGTCCTATACATTTAACTCAGGATTGTAAGTCTAGATGAAAGATGGTTACCCTTTCTAAGTTTCAGTTTCCCAAAACTGAAAAATTGGCATAATATAATAAATTCAAAATGCTTTAGGAACTCATGAGTCAATTTATCCCGGGACCCAGTGCAAATGCTGCTATATACAAACACAAGTAATATTTTCCCCTGTTCCTTCTGTGTGGTGTAAGGGAAGCTGTTGCTCTTTCAGTTAATGGATATGAATAATACCAATAACAACCATGTTTCAAGCTCCTCTTATGAGCCACATAGTTCTTGCAGCAACTATAATAGTGACAATATGATTTCTATTTTAAAGACACAGTCACCGACGGTACACCAGTGACCCCAAGGGATGGACATTTTGCTACTGGCCTGTTACTGGGGAGAGAGAGGGAGAGAGAGAGAGAGAGAGAGAGAGAGAGAGAGAGAGAGAGAGAGAGAGAAGAAGAAGAAGAAGAAGAAGAAGAAGAAGAAGAAGAAGAAGAAGAAGAAGAAGAAGAAGAAATGAAAAGCAACGGATGCTCAGAGGGGCTGGTAAGTGTCATGTCTAATAGTCCAAATGCAAGGCTTCTAACCCCACAGCCCAGTCTTGGGTAAAGGATTTTCACCTCAATCCATTTCCTTGGTTTTATTTATTAACACACTCGTGAAGAGCTCCCTAGTCTCAGTTATAACAAAAGGTGATCAGAAGCTCTCCATGCCCAAGCTTTTTTTGTTTTATGCTCAAGGTTTGCTGCTTGAAATATGGTTGCTGAGTCCAAATCATCAGCATCTCTGGGAATTTGCTAGAAATGCTCATTATCAGCCTTTTCTCTAGAATTTCTGGGCTAGAATCTGCATTTTTGCAAGATGCCTAGGATAGCTATCAGAAAGAACAGAAGGCTGAAAATCACTGCCCTAGAAGGATTAAGTGGGAATTCCTCTTAATAGGGACGCCTGCCCTCCATGTGCCCATTGGAACATCATCATCATCACCATCAATTCTCCTCCTCCACCTCGTCATCAAATTTTAGCCACTTCACCTCACATCTCCTTCTCACATCTACTCCCTCTCCTGCTCGAACCTTCTCCTCCACAAGTCCCTTTCATGTGTGTTGACCCACTAAGTTTAGTTTCTTGCCCAAGCACGGGTGGGAGCTTAGAGTCAGGACAAGTGCAACTCTGCAGTGGCTGAATCATGAAGAAATGGCAACCGCTTTACATCATCTTTAACTGCCAATACGCCTTTAAGGAGGAGTGGGTCCTCACAGTCCTTCCCATGTCAGTCTGTCTTGTTCAGGTCTTGAACACAGTGGGGGTTTTAAAGCAGGCTCACCCTGCTCTTGAGTGCTCTGTGACTCTTGAGCCTGATGATCTGGGGCATGATGTGTGGGAGTGTGTCCTGGGCCTTAGCAGAATGGGTGATGCAACAAATGAGGCTTCAACTTTATAGACTGCTTGACTTCTCTTTCCTATAACATGCCTAGGATTCAGCTGGAGTTAAAGATCCAGTTCCTGGAAGCTGAAATCTACCAATGGCCTTGGGATGTTCATGCCCATTTATCCAACTGTCCGCTCCAGATGGTTCTAGAATCAGAAAACACTGAAAATGAATCCCCTCTTAGAAAAAGGTGACCATTTGATGGACATAGATTCAAAAGGGGCCAGGCTTGACACATGTGTGTTCTCATGTGCCCCAGTGGGAAATAGTTGCTATTTATAGTTGTTGAACACCTGTTCATGCCAGGCACCAGAAAGAGACATAGCACAACTCTTCATCTTTAATTCTTATGACACTTTAGGTAACTTCATTGCTGTTTTCAAAAGAGAAAACTGAGGCTCAGGATTATGTTCAACCTTCTTTTCCAAATGTGGAATAGTATTGTAATTCCAATGTGTCTCCTTGATATATGAGTTTGAAACCTAACCCTTAGCATAGCTGTATTGGGAGATGGATCTAATGGGAAATGTTTAGCTATAGAGTCCTATTTTGAGTAGGTTAAAGCCAGTTATTAAGGAGTTTGAAGCTGAGAGTTGAATATCTTGTTCTCTTTTGAGTGTGTGCATACCCTTCTGCCTTCCATCATGGGATGACTTGGCAAAAGGCTCCTTCCAAGATAAGAGATCCTTCATCTTTGACTTTCTATCCAGAGCTACAGCAATAAATTCTTTTCTTTAAATGGTATGAAGACATATGCTGTTATGGAAAGACAAATCAGACTTAGCTCAATGGGATTATAAGGTGGGAGTCATGAATTTCATAGTTGGGGATAGGAGCTGACATCCAAATCAAGGAAATATTCATTAACGGGTCTTTGAAGTGTCTTAGGCTGTCATTCCCCTATCACTTCTGAGGAGGTTAGAGTTTTGAAAAAGGAGGAGGATAAAGGTTTGTCATACATGGGGAGGAGATGGGCTTAACGATATCATGCATGTACTCATGGATTAGCCATTATTTCTAGACCTGCAGAGCCTTGACACTGGTCAACATGAAGACACACAACCAACCCTGATATGCAGAAGATGGTGGATGTGGAAACTGGCAGATCCACTGGAGTGACTCAGAATGGAGGCAGAAGGTCCCCTGAAGAACAAGAGCATGCTGGTCAGACAAAAACCTATGGGAATCCATACTTAAGAGCCTCAGAGAGAGAAACAGTTGCTCCTAATTCTTTTTTTTTTTAGTTCCCCGTTGAGTTAGGGCCAGTCCCAGGGAAGATGATTCCAAGTCATGAAATGAAACTCTGGAAGTAAGAGAACCTGACTTCAAGCGCCCAGAATTCACACGAAAAAGACAGGGCTCTAGGGGCAGCCAGTCCAGTTCAGTTATCTAATGCCATCAAAGAGAGAGACGAGCTCTTAAAACCAAGGTAGATGGCACCTGAGGAATGAGAACTGAGGCCTTTGGCCTCCACACACATATGTGCATGTCCCCGTGTGTGTGTGTGTGTGTGTGTGTGTGTGTGTGTACACATGCGTGTGCACATGACCGAAATACATATTTCTTCTGAGCAAAACAAAATAATTTGCAGAGGCAAAGAGTCGCTGCTAGGATCCATGGATCTGACCCAGCAGCAAGAATCCCCAGAGTTCCCCCTACTTTAAATCTACACTAAGTTTCTCCTAAGCTTTTCCAAAACATCAGCAATAGGCAAACACCCAAAACCAACCCACTGTCACTCAGGTGGTTTCCTTCTTTCCACGTGCTGGCTCTAGCTTGGTCGACACTCTGTGCTCCACTGGCTTAGAAACGGGTAAGAGGACAACAGTCCCGAGTCTCTGAGTTTACTGTCCTCAGTCCTTTGTGGCGGGAGGAACCACAGTGTCCTCTCCAAGCTATTTCTTACAAGTCATTTCATTTGCTTTAAAGAGCCTTGTAGAACACCTGTTTTGTGTAACGAGCTTCACTGGGAGACGAGGCCGACACATGTAAGCCAGATGGGAACCGCCCCTCATCGCCTGGCTGTGTTTCCTCAAGGTTTCTCTCTATTTCTACTCTTCCTAATATGGAGGATGCATCCAGCATCACTTTTACTCAATGCCAAAGGCATATTGAGGAAGGGTTTTTTCTGCATTTCAGAGGAAAGCACTGACAACATTCTTGTGCAATGTCTCCACTTTTCAAGATTAGTTCTGGGCCATGTCCAGGTTACCAGTCATGGATTCTCAGCTTTCCCTTTTGCTGGCATTGTTGGTAGCACTTCCTTCACTCGGGTAGGCATCCAGCTCCCACATGTCCAGCACTGTCTCTCAGGAAGTAGAACAATTCATGTCTGCCTTCGCCTTTGCCACCCAATCTTCTCTGTGCACAGGGCGCCATAATTCTTGGAAAACTAAGGAACTCTCCAGTTTCACTATGATAGTACAGTATAGCTGCTAGTTGGCGGGCTCCAATGTGTACCCAACAACCATGGCCTTACTTTTCAAATGTGAACTCAGAACCCCTGCTTTGCATGCTGGGCTAGAATGAAAATTCTAGTAACCAGCATTTGACTGAAGCAGAGGAACAGAGAGCTTGAGGCCAGCCTGGGTAACACTGAAACATTCTATAACCTCTACCAGATAAACTAAATCAAATTTCCTTAACTCTCTGCATGTAAGATTTAGCTGGACAGAGACCCCTCCTTTCCTCTCCTATCCTTCCCTGCCCATCCCTCCCGGATTCTCTCTCCTCTTCCCTTCTCCCTCCCCCTATTCCTTCCTCAGGGTCTTGCTACACACCCACTCTCAATTCTCCTGCCTTAGGTTCTTAAGTGTTGGGATTTTTGGCGTATCCTATCACAGCACCACATAGTTTCTTTGCAAAATGGCCTTGAAACCATTGAACCATGTAACCAGACTTGTAATCATTCTCATTGATGTACCTGCCGTATTCTGTTTTTTACACAAACCATCTTAGGTGACTCATAAGCAGTTAGCATTCGAGTTATGGGAATTCAGTGGAGAAAGATCAATCATTTCTTGCTGGGATTGGAAGAAGAGTGAGGAAAAGCTACACAGAGGAGGTAGGTGGTGTTTACGACGGGAACTAACAGAATCTGGGATCTTCCATCAGCTGGGGAGAGTGGCTGGTATAAATCATCCATTTCAACTCAAGTTATTGAAAGCAGGAGCAGTGGTGGGCCCGCAGTAGAAGCTGATTCACAGGTGAAATGTAATTGTCATTAGCATGGCAGCCTTTATCTTGTGTGATCTTGCCAGCAGTAGAGGCCCTTTCCTTTCTCCCTAGATGAGTAACTACTCAAATACAGTCACTAAGGCTTTCAGGCTCCATGGATATTCTACATCATGAAATCTTGTAGAAACCCCGACATTTAAATATCAAAATTCCCTCTCCCCAAATAGCATCTAACATTTGAAAGTGGCACAACCATCTGTTGACAGCCTCAAGTTTCGATGGGAAGTTCAAATGCGACAGCTTCCATTTCGTCCGAAGCAAGCTCGCCAGCTTTCTCCTGAAGGTGTTGGAATGGTAGCACGCTATGCTAAACAGGAGGAGGCTGACAGTGATAGCCATCAGTCAATACTGAGCTTAGTGGCTGCCTGCCTTTCTCTCCTTAATGCTATTTGCTTAACCAACACCAGTGAGAGTCCTTATTAAGGGCTGTTAGCACCTGACAATGCTGTTTGTTGAGTTTGCTAAAGTGAGGTGGTGCTTATATTTGCTCCCCTGCTCGTGAGGGTGCTGCTGCAGAAGCCTACGACACGGTTTTGAAGTGGGAACGTTTGATGAAGGCACTTGGCAGCTCTCTAAACAAGCTGGTAGTTGAGAACAGAATCCCTAATGCAAGAAAGGCCACTAATGTTTGTTGGCTTGTAAGGGATTTGCTTGGTTATAACCACAAAGCATACATAAGTATGTACAGAACCCACTCTCACACACTCTCGTGGTGTTGAAATATACACTCAGGCTCAGGGTTCTTCCCTTAGTTCCAGCTTTGCGTTTATAAGATAGGAGTGTTCTTTCCTGGTAAGGTGAGTATTCAGAAGATAGGAGACTTCAGAACTGTGGAACACAAATGAGTTAGGTCACTTACCCCAAACACATGTCATCTCAAAGGTATTTATTCATCTATATTTATTTTGTTATATTTATTTTGGTGTGCGTGTGTGTGTGTGTGTGTGTGTGTGTGTGTATGTGTGTGTATTCCTGCACATGTGGCAGTCATAAAATAACTTATGGAAGTTGGTTTTCTTCTTCCAGCATATGAGTCCAGGAAATAAAACTCAGAGCACTGGGCTTGGGGACAGGTAGGTAGCTTTACCCACTGGGCTATCTCTACAGCAACAACATGTCCTTTACAGATGAACAAATGATAGCTTCTTGGGAAGCTGGGTCTTTCAAGGAGTCTTGATCATGCTGTCTCCAAAGTCTAGAGCCTTAGCCAGTTATTGCCCTAAGGGCACCCCTCCCCCCTCCCCCCACCCCCACCCCCCTCCCCGCATTCATGTGATTCATGTGCAGTTTAAAGGCATTAAAGCAGTACTTTTTCTTTGTCTATAAGCTGCCTGCCTTCCTCTGAAATGCCATTAGCCTCATTCTTGTGCATGGACATTAAGAAGTCCTCTGTGGGCTCCTGTGAGATTGTAAGATTTAACCAACAGGTGCCTACATGTTTTTGAAAGCTCTAGAATAAAAATTGGACAGAAGAGTTGTTAAGACGATGGTAATAAAAAGAGACACAGTTTATTGTTCAAACCAGGATCTTTGCAGAGTGACAGGGTGTGTGATGATTGATTATGCTTGGACCACAGGTGTGAACTAGGGCTAAGTTCTGAGCACGGCCTTTGGTTTTCCCAGCAAATACGCAAAAGGTTAATATTTATTGTGCCCCTACCAGAAGCTGGGAAGTTAACTCATGCTTGTTTGTAGTCTTACAATAACTTAATAGAGAGGATTTCACGGTGCCTTTGTGTAGAAGAAGAAATGAGGGCCCAGAAAGTGATTCATTCGAAATGACTCTTCATGTAAGCCTGTACGAACAGATCTGAGTAGAGGGCCTTATTGCAAAGTGAATTTACACAACACTATAGGTGAGTTCTTTATCCTAGAAATAAATGCCGTATTAATTCCCACCCCCAACTGGGTTCTAAAGGGATGTGGGTGTTTGCTAAGGATCATTCGTACCTTCTAAGGCAAGGAGACTGTGAGGCAAACTTCACTGAGAACTTCAGCTAAGTGGCTGGGGAGAAGGTCAGTGGGAAGGCGCCTGCTGCAGAAGTGTGAGGGCCTGGGTTTGGATCTCTAGTACCCATATAAAGGCGAGGCATGGCTGATAGTGCCTATAACCTCAGCCTAGGGGTTAGAGAGGTTGCAAAGCCAGGAGAATAGGGTAGATAGTCTACCTGAATCAAAGAGCCAATGAGCTCCTGGTTCAGCAAGGGACCCTGTCTCAAAAGAGAAGATGGAGAGTGATCGAGGAAGGGATCTGATGTTGACCTCTGGCTTTCACATGTAAATACACACACACACACATACACACACACACACACACACACACACACACACATTTCAGCCAAGCCAGGCATGTGGCACAGGCCTGTTACACTAATATTTGGAAGGCTGTGGCAGGGAGACTGTGAGCTCTCAGCCAACCCAACACTAACATAATAAGACTTTGTCTGTGCCCCACCCCTTGCAAGAATGAATTTTACTTTTATGTGCTGGCCTATGCGATGAACTTTTATTTAATATGATCAGGAGGTGATGACTTCTTGGAAGAAAGGGGGAAAGGGGAAGGAAAAGGAGTAGTAAGAGGAAGGAAGGAAGAGAAGAGGGAGTGAAAGGGCGGAAGGACGGGAAAGGAAGCAAGCGAGGAAGAAGGAAAGAAGAAGAACCCTTTTCTGTATTGTTCTGGAACTGAGATACAGAGAAAGGCAATCCCCTGTGCAGGGTCGCACAGCTCATGACAAACAGACCAATACCCCACACATCCACACTTGCCATTTCTACCCACATCCTTTTTGTGACCCTTTGTTGTGTGACAGCCATATTAAAAGCACAGGTTGCTGGTTGGCACTGTTTTCATATTTTACTTCTTTTTGACGCTGCCTATGAATTGCTGGTTCTTGGGATGTTTTGCCTTAGGAGCAAAATAAAGAAGATTTGTAATACGGAGCAGGAATTGGTGTCACACTTCCTTACTGTGGAAGTAGGGTGTAAAGTCAAGTGTGGCATGCTGGGCTTTGTTTTCCTTCTCAGTAAAGAAACGCCAAACATGGAGTTGTTGAAATACTGTCTTCTACCACCATGGTTGGTCCTGGGTATTTGAAGGAAATCACACAGCAGGTTCAGATTGGAAAGTAGAGAAAGACACAGGAACTTTTCAATGAACCCGAATCAGAGAATTGGGCTGGAAAAGAAGGCTACTAAGTATGGAAGGGAAGAGTTGCAAAAGGCACAACCATAGAAGATGTTTAGAAGAAATCCTCACTCTTCACCTGCTGCGCAGCCTTCTTAGTGGCTGGTTAACCCAAAGAAGTGACCCTTTTAAGGGTGGACTGAGTAGTGGCCTAGGTCTCTTAGAGGGGTACCAGGACTACGATCCCACAAACAAAATGTAGGCTTCATTCCAAACCTTCACCAGAGCGGCTCAGTTTACTCTACTCCCATCTTTGAAGTGCTTACAACAAAATACAGTTCACAGAGCAGAAGGAAGGGTCATGCCCAGTGCTACCCAGTTCTTGTCCCAGAGCCTAATCAGATGCCCACCCTGCAACATCATTGGTCTCAAAGACCTTCCTTCTTATAGTGGACTGGGGACCTCTCAAAAGACTCTCCCTGTGCTACTTCATTTGTCTGTCATTGCCCCGAAGTTGATGCTGTTATAGGAGGTAAGGTCTAGCAGCTAACATGCTATGGCACTGGACTTTATGTGGAGGCAACTTACTTCTGAGCGTCCTTGGTACCAACCCACACGGAAATGTCTAGGCATCAGCTGGGAGTAGCATAGTACACCTAACAGTTGCACCAAAAGCCATTTACATGATCTTTGACATCGATGTTACTGCAGGGTGGACATCCAATTAGGTTTCCTTAGTAGTGTTGACCTAATTTTCCAGGTCCCTCCCCTCTTTGTGTTGCAATCTGCCTTCCTTTAGAAGGACTTAGTTAAATCTCTATTGTCTGCAGTGCAGAGCATCTTAACAGCAGTAGGTGAGATAATGAAAGGGCGGATTGGTTTCTATCAGTGGAAAGAATGAGGTCAAAGCCTAGATCTGATAAGGCAACTTTTCAGCGCCACCGGCAACCCTGGTCCTTTCATTTTCTGTCTGCCATCCACAGGGTGTCACTTTCTTCTCCACACGGAGGTGGGTGCTGAGTCCCTGAAGGTGCTGCTTTGGTGCCTCTGTTGGAACAGAGGTGACAGAAGATGGCAAAGAGCTCTCTTGCAGTGTGACATTGGTGATGTTGGTGACTCTGGTCCTGAGAAGGTCTTCTATCAGACCTCATTGGCCAGCTGACGCTGCCATCTCAGCAATCCAGGGGGTCCAGCTGGATGTGCTGTCACTCCAAAGGAGAGCTATTTTCTTTGAAAAGAAAGAAGTAATTTTATGAGGTCCCATTTGTCAATTCTTGACCTTAGTGCATAAGCTATTGGTGTTCTGTTCAGGAACTTTCCCCCTGTTCCCATGTCTTCAAGTTTCTGTAAGGCAAAGGACACTCACTGTCAATCTGACAAATTGGCAACCAACAAATTGGGAAAAGATCTTCACCAACACTACATCCTACAGAGGGCTAATATCCTGTATATACAAAGAACTCAAGAAGTTAGACTCCAGAGAGCCAAATAACCCTATTAAAAATGGGCTACAGAGCTAAACAAAGAATTTTCACTTGAAGAACTTCGAATGGCTAAGAAACACCTTAAGAAATGTTCAGCATCATTAGTCATCAGGGAAATGCAAATCAAAACAATCCTGAGATTTCACCTCACACCAGTCAGAATGGCTAAGATTAAAAACTCAGGAGACAACCGGTGTTGGCGAGGATGTGGAGAAAGAGGAACACTCCTCCACAGCTGGTAGGAATGCAAGCTGGTATAAGCACTCTGGAAATCAGTCTGGTGGTTCCTCAGAAAACTGGGCTTGACACTTCCAGAGGACCCTGCTATACCACTCCTGGGCATATACTCAGAGGATTCCCCGGCATGCAATAAGGACACATGCTCCACTATGTTCATAGCAGCCTTATTTATAATAGCCAGAAGCTGGAAAGAACCCATATGTCCCTCAAGGGAGGAATGGCTACAGAAAATGTGGTATATTTACACAATGGGATACTACTCAGCAATTGAAAACAATGAATTCATGAAATTCTTAGGCAAATGGTTGGAACTGGAAAATATCATCCTAAGTGAGGTAACCAATCACAAAAGAACACACATGGAATGCAGTCACTGATAAGTGGATATTAGCCCAGAAGCTCTGAATACCCAAGATACAATTCACATATCAAATCATTCTCAAGAAGAAGAAAGGAGAGGGCCCTAAAAAGAAGAAGAAGAAGAAGAAGAAGAAGAAGAAGAAGAAGAAGAAGAAGAAGAAGAAGAAGAAGAAGAAGAAGAAGAAGTGTCAGGTAGAAGATGGCCACCAGAAGGTCTGTTTTTACACACCTGTACCAAAAAGAGATGTCCACCATCTCTACCCACATTGAGTTGACTGCTTGCTCACCTGCCTTGCTCACTCTGAAATATTTTCACCTCTTTATTTCTATGACTTTAAAGTCCCAGTCTCTGGCATTCCTTCTCCCTTAGCAACTTACCAGACATCTTTGTTTTCCTCGTAAGCAGGACTCTCTGTCCTCATGGCTGCTCACCGTGTTTTAGCATCCCAGAGATTGGACACATATCCCATCTCAACCATTACCGTAGTAAACAGTCTGCTCTATCAGAAACTAGGGTTTCTCCATAGCTGCCTGTCCACTAGCTTCAGTGTGCAGCTTTGCTTTGGAGAGGTACTGACAGAAAAACACTACCATCGCCATACGGAAATTCTAGTTACTTATGTTTTGTCTTCTACAGGACCATTCCAGCTAGTTTGATTAGGACAGTGATATCTTGGCAAAATCATCAATCATGCACGCACACTCAACAGACTCCTGTTATTAGTCGAGCTAGTCTCAAACTTACTAGGTAGTAAAGGATGGTCTTGTTTTGTGATCTTCTTCAGCATTCCTGGTGCCGGCATGACTGGCGTGCAATAATACATCCAGCCATCCACAGTACACGTTCCCTTCTCAATGGTGTCCTGGTATCAATAACTAATGGCATGTGGACTCTACTTATTGATGGTTTGGATCATGCTGGAACCTCCACACCTCCTGCTTACAAGGAGCTAGGCAGGGATATAACACGCTTGTCACACCCAGGAAACTCTGCCTATCCAAGTTAGATCTGTTTTATTTCAACTAACACAAAGTTCATTCAAGGTCTGAGCTCTCTAGCATAACTATTTCTTTCCATCTCTATCAGATCTCACGTTCTTCCCAGAATGCGTTTGGGAAAAACCACGTGTTCTAAGGCTCTGACTGCAGTCCTTCCTCAAACCTGCCCGCCCTGCCAGTGTTTATGCTCACGAGCGCCACGGGCGTTGTCCTGGTCACTCACTTTGTTTCCTTGTTCATCCATGGCTCTTTATCGTGTAGAAAGTTACATGGAAAGAGTCAGTCCTCTTGAACTTCTCCTCCTCCTTCTGTCCCTATGGCCGCCCTTTCTCTGTATATGTTGTGTTGTCTCCTATATTGTGTCTTCTATGGTGTGGTCCGAGGATGGGCTCAGGTCCAAATCCCTACACTCCATATCAGTTTGTAAAGAGAAAGGAATGTAGAAAGTCACTGTCAGCCTTTCAACAGAGTCTATCTTGTTGCCTTTTGAAAAATTTTATGGTGAAATAGATGGATAGACACAGTTTTATTCTTGGTAAGACAGAGAGGGAATGATGAATGAAGGAAGTGTCTTGTGCTCTCAGTTTATATTTCATGCTCCCCAAAAGGCTGTCCTTGTTAAAAAATACTTGGTGAATGGCTTGATGTCCTTATGATCACAACTTTACAGGCTCTGTCTCATCTCTAAATCCATTGGAGGTGGAAGGCCAACTGAAGTCTCACTATAGACACTCAACAGAAAGGGCAATGGGTTCACAGAATGTGCAGGCTCACACGGCACGGCAGAGTGGGACCGAGCTCGCTGCCGCAGCCTCCCCGAGTCTCCATGTATCGTGATGCTCAGGAAAAGAGTGAGCTTCCATGTATAGTTTGTACTGAATGGGTACTATGGTTCAATTTTACACCAGTGTAAAGTCAAAAGGCATGTAAATCGTAACTCCTTAACTTACAAGAGAGGGGATGGGGGAGGAGAAGAAAAGGAGGAGGAGGGGGGAGGGGGAGAGACGAAGAGACTTAAATTTCTGAGAAAGTTCTAGGAAAATTGTGTAAGACTGTTTTGAAGATGAAGAATATCAAGTCTGAAGACCCAAATGTGGGTCTTGACTTAACTCCCTATGGGATTAGCAAGTCTGGATTTCTTCCTCTATCAAAGAGCGCTCTGCCTTGCAGGGTAGTTATAACAATCGAGCTGTGAGTGTGGTAACAGGCTGTAAAATAATTTGTTATTGTTCATGGAAAAATATGATACTTTAAGAGAGACCTTAGGCCGTGTGGCAAATCTTCTTTCCAGACCATGACACAGAGAGCCTGTAAGCAGATCCACGTCATGGATGTATGTGTGCAGGGGCCTGAAAGCAGACCCCAGTCATGCAAATGTATGCACGGGTGACCCCTGAAATCAGGCAACTGTGACAGCCTGGGGAGTAAGCCCCAAAGAGGAAAAAGAGGAAGGTGGTCTCCCCCATGGTTAGAGCAGGCAGCATCAGCCAGGAGGAAGAACGCTTGTCACGCCCGGCTCACTCCAGCTAAGGCGAGCACTGAGACCATCCTTCCAGGGCCTCGTGTGAGCTTGCTCTAAGAGGCTCCAGAAACGGGAAATCCTGCCTATTGGTCTACAGTTTTGTTGTTATTGTTGTTTTGAGGTGGTTGATTGGTTTTGTCAGTACTGGGGGATTAAAGCACTTAGCACCGAGGGACATCTTTCCCCTTTTAAATTCAATTAAATTTAGTATGAGACTGTGTCATATGAAGTACAGGCTGCCCTCAAGCTGAGGATGACTTTAAATTCTTGATCCTCTTGCCTTTACCTCGCAAGTGCTAGGGTTATAGGCCATCGGACCAAGACAGGCTTCATATACAGTGAAATTATCCCTTTGAGAGTGTCCTCAGTGGTTTTCAGTATAGATATATATCACCACTAGCTAAGCAGTTCAGTTTAAAGTAGTTACGTAATTTTTCAGGAAGACAAATGAGCTCAGTCAGGGGAAGACGCTGCTGGTTGGTTTGGGGCGTGGGGATTATATATGAAGAGCCCGGTATGAAGGATGGGAGTGGGGTTATGTGGGGGAAGAAAAGTCCAGATCAAAGAGTACAGAACCTGGAGGCAGAAGCACAGGTCTGTGTTTAAGGAAGAAAAAAATCAATAATTAAAAAAAAAACCACACCAGAAAGGAAAAGTGGAGGCGTCTAGGAGGGAAGACGTTCCCAGGCAGGAGCAGCAGGGATCAGGTAGAGAAGTAGCTGGTACATTGTCCAGCACACAGTAGGTGCTCAGTATACAAAACCCGTGATGACTGCATCTTCCTTTGCTGTTCATACCCGTTTCCTGGGCGTCAGACGCCGTTCCCCTTTCCCCCTTCCCAAGACCAGGCCGATGCATCGCCCTTCATCCGAAAGCAATTAAACACCCAGTAAGTGAACAGAATGGCATTCAGGCTTTAATATTAATGGACTTTGGCTGGCAACGAGAATAGACAGGGATAGATGCCCAGATGGGTTGATAAACCACAAAGACAAATTAATATTGTTTAATAGTTAAGTGTTCTGTGAGGGGAGGTTATTTTCTACATGACTTTCAAAGTCTCTATTTCTATGAGAGGTGTGGGTGGGATGACAACCCCCTCCTTCTCTAAAGAAACGGGGCCTCTTCTACAAAGAAGGCGGCTCTGTGACGTGACGGGTTTCCTTATAATTGGGTGAGGGGGTGTCTGGGTCAAAGTGACAGCCAACGTGTGCTGCTATTACAACACATTACACAAATAACTCTACATAATTGCTACCATCCATCAGCGTGGGGAGCTCAGTGGTGAGAGAGTGCCAATTTCTTGGAATGAAAACCAAAGCTCCGAGTAGCCCGCATAGTCACACTTGCTAATCAATGCCAGTTTTTTTTTCTTTTCCCTTTAGAAGGGAAGGTTAAATTGGTTTAGCCACTAACTCAACCTTGAGAAGCGTTCCTGTAACTTTCCTTCCTAAAGATTTGTAAGATTGCTTGTCCGGTGCTTATTTAGTTTAAAAAGATTGGGGGGGAGGGGCTGTTGCTTCAAGTTACATGCATCTGTCTCTCTTTCTCCTTCCCCTCTTCCCTCTGTCCTCTCCTCTGCCTTCTTCTCCATTCCTCCAGTCTCCTCTCCTCTCTTCCTTCACTTCTTCTCCCTGCTCCTCCAGTCTTCTCTCTTTCCCTTCCATCCCCTTCCCTTCTCCTCTGTCTCCTTCCCCTCCCCTCCCCTCCCCTCCCCTCCCCTCTCCCCTTCCTTTCCCTCCACTTCCCCCTCCATTCCTCTCCCCCTTTCTTCCCCTCCCCTCTCCCTTCCCTCCCCTTCTTCTTCCTCCCTCTCCCTTCCTTCTCCTCCCTCCCCTCTCCCTTCCCTTCCCTTTCCTCCCCTCCCCTTCTCCTCCCTCCCCTCTCCCTTCCCTTCCCTTTCCTCCCTTCCCTCCACTCGCCTTCCCCCTTCCCCCCCTCCCCCACCTCTCCTCCCTCCCCCCACCTCCATCCCCTCCTCTCCCCTCCCCTTCCCTTCCCTTCCCTTCCACAAACCTCTCCTCTCTTCCTCCGGATTTCTGCCTTTCTGTCCTCTCCCCTTTGCCCCCTTTCTTCCCCTCCCTGTCTGTTTGCCTCCTGTCTCGCCCTCCCCTTGTTATTAATTTTTTCTCTGCCTTCCTCTGCTGTAACCTGAAGCCTTTGCTGAGTGGGCTAAGTGTGTTTAGCATTCTGATGGGTTTAGGTTAATCTGACCATTAGGAGGAACGGGACAGAACATCTTGGCACATCCGGGAATTCCAGTCTTGTGGATTCTCTGCCTTTATGGGTCGAATTAACCGGGTATTTTCTCAATGTTTCCTCTCACTCTGTGTTGGCAGAAGAGCAACCCCAGCTTCATAAACCAACCAACAGTCAGATAGAAGCAAGCATGTCGGACACTCAGCACGAAAAAGCATGAGATTTTTTAATGGCTCCAGGTTGCTCTTGAACTTTGCACTGTGAGACCCTGGGCTGTGAGCACCACAAACAGCAGGACTGTGCCAGCCTCGTCTCCAGGGGCTCAGACGGTGTCTGGAACTAACCAGCAGGAAATCTCATTGAATGGATATTAACTAACTATAAAGACATATTTGTGTTAGTTGAAAATGAAATCCAATAGGAAGTCCCATATAACTCATTTGAGCAAAACTGTATAATCAACAGTTTGCTGCATATAGCTAGGATGTAGGAGCCTTGCTGAGTTCCCATGAGATGGTCTTAGGGTCTCCTCATGGATGGGAATAGTCAGGATCTATGTATTAAGTAGACCTAACTTATAGATACAGCTGAGAACTCTTGGCATAGCCTGTTTTTCCATGATGTAGTATACCACCTCCATTAAACAGCAAACCCCCAAATGCTCCTAGGATGGCTTCCTTCGACAGGAGCCCCTACCCAAGGAGACGTGGGGGAGTGTGAGCTTCCCTTTGCCTCTTGTTCCATGCTCTGTCTGAGTCCGCCAGCCATGTTTGTCTAAATGACTTCTCCATGTTGCTCAGAATGTTATAGCCTATTATATTAGTCAGAAGTCCTTTTGTGGATAATTAGTAGGAAATGAAAGCATTGAAGGGTGATTTGGGGTTTCTGAAAATCCTTAGAAGTTGTTTAAGAGGGAAAAATAAGTCAGTCTTGCTAAATAACCCAAGCCAAGGGGCATTGTTCTTTTTCATGGAAAATTGCTACTTAGAAAAACCCTATAAAATGTGTCATGCCTTTGTGTCAACGGACACTGCATTTAAATGTTCTTGAGCAAAACAAGATCTTGCCAATGGTGCTTTTACCTTTCATACATGCCAGGGAGTTAAAGGGACAGTCAGGTAGATTGCTGTGAACAACGGTGGATATTTAATAATCATTTGATAAATAAACATCAATATTTAATATTGGAATAGCCATCATTCTTGAGGCTGCATTTGCTCAATTGTGGCCTCATTCAGCCCTTATCAATACTCTTTAAGGAAGCTTAGGATGTGAGAAGTGAGAATTTCTTCCAGTTCTCTTGATTGTCTGGGCCTCTTGTGCAAATATTCTGCTGGTTATAGGATAAGGGTTTATCCAGGCAGGAAGGTAGAGAGTTTGAGTCCCATTTGGTGTACATAAGGGTGCCTTGGCTCAAAACAAAACGCTAACTGGGACCTTGGGTCTTCCCTGGCTGGTCTGCTTTCTGCTCGAGGGAGCCTGGGAGGAGGATTTCTTCTTGGTTTTCTTTTCTGTCTCAGTGGTTGCCCCTTTGATTTGTTTGGGCAAAAGTCTATGTTTGCCTAACACAAACTTAAGCAGAAAGAGCAAATGAGAAGCACTGGGGTGTGGGGTGGGGTGGTGTGGTGGAGTGGGCTGGGGCGCCAGCTGAGAGTTGTCCCTTGCAAGTCTGTAGGTCATCAGTGGAGCAGCAGGTCGAAAGGCTGGAGGGTGCCAGGGCCAGTGAACCTTGGAGACCTGAATCATCTGTAGGAAGGACTTTTCTTTTGCAGCCCAGATGGGTGTGGAGATGAGGCTGAGGCAGCTAGAGGCCTTACTTTGACCTAAGTGTACTCCATACCTGAGCTTCCTTCAGTCTTATCTCTCCGACGAGCAAGGCAGCTGGGAGGCAGGCTCTGAAGTCTCTTCCTCCTCTGCTGGCTCTTCAGAAACTCCAGCTTTGAAGCCTCAGAAGAGCCAGTTTTAAAAAGGGTCCTGGTGCCAGTTGGGCCCTAATTGGCTAGGGTATACAAATAAGGTAAAGAATAGGGCCTATCAGGGATGAGCTATCTACCTCAGTGTGGGAGAGGGGGAAGGACATCCCTCCCTGAGTCCACAACAAAAGTCTCCAGTCAGGTCCACCACAGGTTGGAAACCTATGGGGGAGCTTCTGTCATTTCCCCCAGCAGCCAGCTCTTCCTCCCTTTGCTTCCTTCGGCCAGGGGTTTCCACCGGAAGTGGATTTTTTGCTGGTTTTGTTTGTTTTTTTTTTCCAGCAGCTTTTTTCTGCCATCTTTAGTTCCTTTGTTATCAGCTATCAGAAGGCTTTCAGCGCGCGTGCGTGTGCGTGTGCGTGCGTGCGTGCGTGCGTGCGTGCGTGTGTGTGTGTGTGTGTGTGTGTGTGTGTGTATGGGTGGCTCATGCTTACATGTATATGTGCACTTGAATCTAGGTACCTGTGAAGGTCAGAATACGGTGTCTGATCCCAGAGACCTAAAGTTACAGATGGTTGTGATCCTAACATGGGTGCTAGGAACTATCTTCGATCCTCTGAAAGAACAGAAAGTGCCCTCCTCTCCAGTCCCTAATACGTCAACTTTTAAGGATTATCATAAATGCTGTCAGTCCATAGAAAATGCCCATTCTCAGCTCCTCAAGGAAATGAATCTCTTTGCCAATGGTAGCTGCTGCTGGGGTGATTTTGTTTGCACACTCAGTGAATCATTTGTTTTTATCTACTATGAGTTCACCCAAACTCAAAACCAGGCCCTGTTTCTAGCATCAAAGAAACACTCTGGAGTCTCCTTTCAACTGATTCTGGTACCATATAAATTCTACTTCAGTGGCTCGACTTTCAAGGTCCTGAACTTCAATGGATAGTTCTCAGAAACTATTGGAATGCCTATAGCAAACCAATCAAAATTAATTTTTCTAGAACAGCAAGAAGATAAAGCAAAGATGTGGGGCTGGATTCGGGATTCCTGCCCTTTGTGGATATTGAATTTTCATAGACTTGGGGCCATGGGATAGTGGTGGAAGGGAGTGTGGGCTAACTTTAAGAAGGCTGCAAACATGGGAACAGTGTGGGGGCTTTCTTCAGTGTCCTTAGTCTTCTCACATGTGCAAAAGGTAAGGTCTGGGATTAGAAACTCCAGTCCCGAGTCCCTGTTGCCTTTGGGCAATGGCTTGGGGAGGGAGGAATCTCTTATTTTTTCCATGCTTTGAGTTAATGTGACTCTTTCTCAGGTTTACTGCAACAGTGGTCCTAAGAACTTGAATTGCAACCTTTCCTGTAGAGAGACAAAAAACATTTAAGATAGAGGATAAATTTGATAAATTGGTCATAGCAAGATCAGATGCTATTTTCCCAGAGGACTGAAGCAATGTTTCATTCATCTTCATTCATGATAGCACCAAATTGGAAGTGACCTAAATGCCTACCAGTAGAAAAACAAACAACTGTATCTTCATAACATGGAATACTACTCAATAATATAAAGGAATAAACTACCAGGTTATGAATCAAGGATTAATCTAAAAACATCATTAAGAACATCAAACCAAAAATAAATAAAAAAATAAACAAAATGTAATGTTAATACAAGAATCCAGAGGGGAAAATAAGGGCTGCATGTTTCTATTTATCCAAAGTTGAAGGTCTGAGAGTGTGGGGCTTCGGTGGGAAAAATTGGAATAACAGCTATATGTGAGATTGGAGGTGAGAATTACCTGGGCAATGATACTGGATGTCCTCAGGTGGATTTTAGCATCCTACTTCTTGGTTGGGATGTATATACAATGGGTACAGTATATGTCAAAACTGATCTAATTTTGTTTTAAAGACTGTGCACTTCAATTACAGCAAAACCAGTAACAAATAAATATACAGACTCATTTTAGATCCAATTTGTAAATGAGTTCAGGGTGGTGGAGTCAGTTATCAGCCTCAAGCAACAGTAGCTCCTAGTGACCTAGTAATCTCTTTAGGAGAATCCAGCAGATGGAGTTCCTCTTGGAGGAGGGGCTGGGGAAGCAAGGGCTGAAGGTAGGATGTGGCAGAGGATGCCTGAACCCTGGGGTAGGATGACGCAGCACAGGGAGGGTGCAGGGAACAGGCAGGGGTGGGGGACGTGGGTGGATGAGTCACATGAGATGAAGGCAGCATGGGTCACAAGGGATGACAGTCTCCTCAAGGTACCACAGGAAGAGGGACACACTAAACCAAATCCCAGAGTTTGAAAGACAAGCAGGTATGAAGTAGAAAACTTTTAAGATAGGACAGGCTGACCAAGAAAGTCTGAAAAATATTGACTGTATGTGATATGAAGGCAAGTTAGTTTCGTGCTCTTGTCTGCAAGGGTATGTTTTAACTTACTCTTGGGTTTCGGATGGTTTTTGTTGTGGTGTTGAGATAGGGTCTCCGTCTGTAGCTCAGGATGGCTTTGAACTCAGTTTCTCAAGTGCTGGGATTATAGATATGAAGCACTGTCATTCTGCTTTAATGACAGCATTTTAAGGACTCTTGACCTGTCATTCTGACTCCAACTTGTTCGGAGCTGCTGACAATGCATAAAGCTGGTGCCAGAACAGGCCACAGACAGATCATTCTTTCTTCTATTCAGTGCCCATTCAGAGTGAGATGCTTCTCCCGAGCACCTGCAGTGACAGGGTCATATGCCACCTGTCCTAGGTAATGTTGCACAAAGCCATCTCTCAGCTCAAGAGAGAGGAACATTATTTTTATTTTGCTCATTTTTTTAATTGGCTATTTTACTTATTTACATTTCAAATATTTCCCCCTCCCCAGTTTCCCCTCCTGAAACCCCCATCACATCACCTCTCGCCCCTGCTTCTATGAGGGTGCGCCCCCATTCACCCACCCACTCCTGCCTTATTACCCTAGCATTCCCCTAAATTGGGACATCAAGCCTCCACAGGACCAAGGGCCTCTTCTCCCACTGATTCCAGATATGGCAATCCTGTTACATATGCAGCTGGAGCCATGGGTCCCTCCACGTGTACTCTTTGGTTGGTGATTTAGTCCCTGAGAGCTCTTCGGGGAATCCTGGTTGGTTGATATTGTTGTTCTTCCAATGGAGTTGTAAACCCCTTAGTTCCTTCAGTCCTTTCCCCAACTCTCCACTGGGGTCCCAGTGCTCAGTCTGATGGTTGGCTAAGAACATCCACATCTGTATTGGTCAGGCTCTGGTAGACTCTCTCAGGGGACAGCTATACTAGGCTCCTGTCAGCAAGCACCTCTTTGAATCCACAATAGTGTCTGGGTTTGGTGTCTGCATATGGGATGGATCCCTAGGTCGGGCAGTCTCTGGATGGCCTTTCCTTCAGTCTTTGCTCCATTCTTTGTCCCTGCATTTGCTTGAGACAGGAGACATTCTGGGTTAATATTTTTGAAATGGTTGGGTGGCCCCATCCTTCAACTGAGGCCACGCCTATTTGTATATGGTCTCTAAAGGTTTTATCTCCCCTTTGTTGGGTATTTTGGCTAATGGCATCCCCCTTGGATCCTGGGAACCTGTTGCTTCCCTGGCATCTGGGACTTTCTAGAGGCTACCCTCAGTTTCCCATCCCCCACTGCTACACACCTCTGTTCAAATTCCTGACCCTCTGTACTTCTGTCCTGTCACCTCTCACACCTGAACTCTTAAGAGATGAGTAGCATCCTAAGATCAGACTAAGTATGCTTGAACCTTCTCAATATTTCTGAGTGCTCCTTCTCTGCATTCCTACAAAGGGACTATTTTTCCCTATATCTCAGCATTAACATGGTCATCTTATGCATTGTATCATATATGGACAGAATTATCTAGGTGCAGCAGCTCATATCTGTAATCTCTGCTCTCAGGAAACTGAATTCAAAACCATCCTGGCCTACAAATTAGACCCTATCTTAAAACGACAACAACAACATTAACAATAACAACAACAACAACAACGAGACCATCCCAGCCACCACTACTATCAACAACAACAAAATCAAAACTTAACTTCTAAGCAAACAAAAAAGTAAATAAATAACCCAACTAAGCCAAATGATAATTACCCTTTCTTTCTCCAGTCCTATGGCTTGAATCCAGGGCATTGGGCGTGCTAGGCAAAGTGTTTGGCCACTGAGATACAAAGCAGGGTTCTTGATGGAAAGAACAATAAAACTAAACAAACGAACAAGCACTGCCTGTCCCCCAACTTCCCAAGAGGTCTAGTGACTGACTAGTAGAAGATTATATTCACAGCAAGAATAAATTAAGTTGTTACTCAATTTTAATTTTAGGATAATATTCCACTTACAAAGATAATACAGGGAGTTCTTGGCCCAAATACTTTTACAATATGTTCCTAGTACTAAACACGTGCAAATGCTCTTCTAGGCTGTGGGGAGCTGGGAAGAGAGATTGAGAACTAAGAGCTGTGAGTCATCTGGTCCCCTCTACTTGTTCACCATGGGGCAGTTGTGTTTCTGTCCATATATTTGTCCAGTAGTTATAGAGAGCTTACCAGATGCTCAGTAGTGTTAAGGCTGCTGCTGATGGGCAGATTCCCACAACTATCAGGGACTGTTGTATGATGGCTGTACCATACCAGGAAATAGAGATGTTGCAATGAGTTGAGCATCCACACAAGTCAGTATTGTCAAAGGCAGAGGGAAGACAGATATAGGATAGAACCATGTGAGCTTTGGAGAACAGATGCACCTGTCAGTTTGGCAATTCTAGGGAGATCATGAGATGCACAATTAGGAGGCCTTGCCACTTCTAGCATGGGCTTTTGAAAAATATGTGCAGGTCTTAAAGGGGTCGGGACATTGAACCTGACCTTCTGGTGATGGGGTGCCATTGACTAGGGTACCAAGGGATCAGATCACGTGACTTTTTCACCCCTGCAATGGAGGAGAGAGGCGAGAGTCTTGGAGAATTTAAAGCAAAACGAGAAGAGAAAAGGAAGAAGGTAAATTAAGATCCATGTTATATTTAGGAAGGAGCAGCGTCTGAAGGATTTCTGGAAGCCTGGCTCAGTCCTCAAACATTTTGTCACTCCAATCATCAATGGGGGCTGATTTTCAATTTCTTCCTGTAGTAGCAAAGGGACTTGTTCCTTAAAATGCCCTGAAGAATGTTGCAATGCTCCCAAATCAGAAACCACTTTATTTTTAGTGACTTTCACCCCTTCCTCCTGTGAAGGACTTCTTGAATCTGATAAAGGCAATAGAGAAATGGTGTGACCAGCTGACCTTGTGTTCCTGGAGAAGGCAGCTGTCTATGACCTAGGCGGTGGGTGGGCTCTTTTTCCTATGAGTAGGGTGCCCACTCCCATTCTTATCTGTTCTTGTTAACTTCTTCAGAAAGCCTTAGATGTTGTGAGCTTTTAGATGATGAAAGTCCTACTTGGTCACTTCTGCATTCTTGCTCAGCATAACATGTGTGCAAATCTCTTGTTCTTAAATAATTTTCTTCATTCTTATGAATTTTATATGCATATACATTAAAATATGATACTATCCATGGCCTATTTCCCCATCCAACTCCCCCTCTGTCCTTCCAACATATCTTCATCCTAACTTCCTTCTTTCCTTCCTTCCTTTCCTCCTTCCTTCTTCTCTCTCTCTTTCAAACCTCTTCTTCTCTTCACCTTCCTCCTTCTCCTCCTGCTTCACCTGCTCCTTCCCCTCTCCTCCTCTTTCTCCTCTTTCTTTGATAACCCACTAAGTCTAATTACTGCTGTTCACATATACATGATTGTAGAACTGTTAACTGGAGCATGGGAAATATACCAGTGGTTACTCCCTCAAAAAAGGATTCTCATTCCCATAGCAGCTGCCAACTGCCAATAGCTTCTGAGACATGGATGGGGCCTGGAGAGTAATTCCTTTATCTCTGCTAGATTTTGGCTGGCTTGATCGTGTGCATGTCTTGCCCTTGTAATCATTGCTGCTGTGAGTTCAGGAGTTAGAGAGCCATGTCACATTCATAAGACAGCGTCTCACAGCACTCCCATTCTCTGGCTCTTACATTCCTTCTGCCTCCTCTTTCATAATATTCTCTGAGCTTTATAGTGTGTAGATTGATAACAAGATTCTCTTTGTGTGACTGAGAAATCAATCTTATTGTTAACAATTGATCAGTTATACCTTTCTGCACTGACTGCTTCCCATTATAGAAGGAACTTTCTCTGACAGGGGTTGAGAGCAGCTAGGTATATGCATGCAAACACACATATGTAGAAGGCAGTATGATAACATGACCACTTAGCAAATTAACAAGTTTACCCTCTGGCCTCAGACTTCCTTACCCATGAGGATTTCATTGCAGTACCAGGCATGAAACTTTCTTCTGTGGAGCAGGTCCCAAGTCCAGTCAAAAAGTGTTTATTTACCAGTAACAGTTGAGCCACTATTGTTCCAGTGTGCACATCTGGCAAGTTGGCATTTTATGATGTGAGGCCCCCAGAAGAGTAGGCAGTACTTTCTAGTACTAACACATCCAAATCTTCATAAACCCAGTTATCTCTGCACAGAGTCTGTATGCTTGAGTTCTACCTGGATGGATTCAGTCAATTATAGGTAAAAACTATTAAAAAGGTTACATCCACTGTGAACATATAGACAGCGTTTTCTTGGTAATTATTTCCCAGACAGTGTAGTTACTTCAAACACAATATTTATATTGAACCAAATCTTAAAAGTAAAGAAGTCATAAACTTGAAAGAGAACAAAGATGGTTTGGAGGGAGGAAAGAGAACGGAGAGATGATATAATTATATTATCATCACAAAAATTAAAGAAGATGGGAAAAGAATAATCTAGAGATGATTTTTAAAAATATAGGAGGAAGTGTGTAGGTTGTATGCAAATATGGTACCATTTTATATGAAGGATTGAGCATCTTTGGAAAAGCTTTATGCCTTTACTCTCCAGACCCTGAGAGACTGCTGTGTCTGACTGAAGCAGAGTGAGAGATCTGTGCTTTCCTGGTATTGTGAGTGTTCCTTATATTTGCTGATGAGTACTCCTCATATTTGCTGATGTGTTGTTCAAGTCATGGAACATGTTTAATCATGTTGCTCTAATCATGTTCTCATCATGGAAGGCAGAAGTCTTGATCACTGAAAATTCTCAGTCCCTACCCTATGCTTACAAAATCTAGGTTTAAGTTCACTGTTGTTAACTTAATATTTTTTTCTCCTAAATGCCACAGGATAATGAATTTTCATTGTCGATTGACTATGTTTAGAGTCATCTGAGAGGCATACCTTCGGACATCTCTAGAAAGGCATTGGTAGAAGGATTAACTTGAGAAGGGAAAAGCCCATCTTGTACCTTGGGAGCACCATGCCCTTGATTGATTGGAGTTCCAGATTGAATAATAAGAAGGAAGTGACTTGAATACTAGCATTCCTCACCACAGATGTAATGTGAGCAGTCCCATCAAACCAAGAGTCAAGCAAACCCCATCTCTTTTAAGTTGCTTTTGCAGTATTTTATCACCATATATCTAATATACTTGCTCTCTTTTGAATGGCATACCTGCCTTGCAGACCTTCAAGTTGGAAAGCTGAGAATGATTTTCAACTGCCTGTCTTTCACTCCTTGCAAGATCTGGTGACACTTCTAAACACTATGCCTCTTATATTTCTCAGAAACATCCAAGCCTTCACATTCATCCTTTGATCTCCAAACAGATCTCCCAGCCCTCATCCATTCTTCAAAGTTGTCCTTGTAACATTTAGAACTGATGATGTCCCGCTTTGCTTAAACTCTTCTCACATTAATTTCAGGTTCCACCATAGTCTGGAAATGAGGACTCACACACTCCTTGACAAGGCACGTGCCACCCCCTTCCACCCCATGAGCCCTCAAACTACTTGTGTACCATAAGCTTGTTTCCTAAAAACTGTCCCCCTCCTTCCTGTCTTTTCCTCCCCTCCCTCTTCCTGCCTCCCTTCTTTCCATTCTTCCTTTATGTGGTCCAGGCTGGCCTCAAGATGGTGACGACTTCTCCCAAGTACTGAGATTATGCGCCTGATTCCCCACACTCAGCTTGTTGCTTCTTTCTTATTGTGCATTATATGAATGAACCTTCTGGAAGCTCTGGGGAGGGAAGAGTCCAGTGAGATTTTATACAAAGGCTTATTTGCTAAGTCCAGTCCTTCTGCCTCAAGTGTCCCAGGAGAAACACAGCCTGAGGAGACTCATCATCAACTTTATTGACAGCTGTGTAAGCTGATGTAGTGTGAGGGAGAGGGAGAGAGTAAGAGAGAGAGGGAAAATGAGAGAATATAATGGGCATTTGAAACCTCAAAACAGGTCCCCTCTCCAATAAGGCCACACTTCCTAATTCTTCCCCAACAGTTCCACCAATTGTAGACCAAGAATTCAAATATATGAGCCCACGGGGACTATTCTTAGTCAAACCACCTTACTTTGCACCAGGGTGCTTCTTTCTTAACAGCTTTCATAACAACCTATAAATTAAATATAAAATGAAAAGGCAAAGAACAAAGACCAATGAGATAATTTGCTTCTAATTTGTTGCCTACTTGGATCATCTTAAAGATTTTGAAACTTGGAGGCTCCATAGATTCAAGGGAAGATGAACTTCCCATAAATCATCAAACCAGGCTATTGGAACAGGGATTTACATAACTATGCCAGTAATCACTTCATTGATAAGCCAAAGATTATTGCTTAATGCACTGTACATCATGGATATAATTTTATATCTAGTCTGGAATCTTAGTCTAAATTTTAAAAACTTAACTTCACAAAGCATGTGGTTTCTTGTTCTTACTCTAATCGGTTTTAGCATCTAATTAATCAAAGAAGGATAAAATCCTAGCTACTTGCTTGTTTTCTCCTGTTCATTTTCTGTATTTGAAAAAAAAAAGTTCTTTACAACTTTTTGAAAATGATGTTTTAATATCAGTGCTTTGGAAACATATATCCCACTCTTCTAAAAGAAGTGAGCTGCTATTTTCTGTTTTCGTAGCCCAACTTTGTCTTAGAGCCTCCCTTCGATGGAAACAGTTTCTCTACTTCATTATATCATCCCCGATCTCATAAGATATCACCATCACTTTTATTCATAAAGCATTTTTAAACAAACTGTAACACAATTGAATGGCCTAGTGGTATTTAATATGGAGCCTATCCCAAGACTACATATTACTTTATCATTCATTATACCACTTCAAATTCCTAAGGGCCAAGCAGGCATTCACTGTAAATATTAGGAAGAATGGATGAAGGATAGGATAGGTGGATGGACAGATAGACTGGACAAAGGGGAAAACAAAGTCAAGACTCTAATCAGCTTCCTGGGAAAGACAGGCTTCCATATGGTAATTGATGCAAAACAGAGTTACATTTATTACATTTATGTAGGTCACAGCTTTCATTTCAAATTCACTCCCTTTCCCATTCCTTTTGCCTGGAGTCAAGAGGAGATTTCTGATCCCATCATTGTATATGTGTGTTGTTTTCCTTCTCACAGGGATGGCTTTTTGATGACTGACGATTGTTTAAATAACTCCAACTAAGCTGTTCTGCACTTGGGCTTTGGGACTTTTGAGCTATGTACTTTGGAATAGGATATGGTATTATTTCAAATACAACACAAGCCAAATATCATTACTAACATGTCTCCTGAGGAACCAGATGTTGCCAATGCTTAGTTTTACTTAATTCAAATAATCTTCAACAAAAAATTATACTCGTGTAGCATACTTCGGAGAGAATTTTTAGAATTTGTTATTATAGGATTAACTCATTATATTAATTATTACTAAGAGTCTTGGGGAATCTCCTCGTGTTCACAGCTGAGAGATGGGATTGTTCACTCAGTTTCTGTGGATTCATTTTTTTTTTCTGAATTCAGAGGGAAAGCCTGTGCAGCATCACTGGCTGAGGAACCATGCCTGATACAGTGCCTGATACAGTATCTCAGGCACTGATACAGGACCTGGCACTGGGTAAGCATTTTAAGAAGTTTTGCTGTAAGAGTGAAAGGCAAGCAAGGACTGTGAGTCCTAGGTAAAAACCTCAGTCTTTGTCAATGATCACTTTAAATTAAGGCTTAATATTATTCTTAGACAGAGAGAACTTGAACACACATTAAGAGTGTCTTTAACTTATTAATTCAAGAGCCAGGCAGCTGTTTTAAGTAGGTCAAAGGAGACTCCAGAGAACTGGCATACGGATAGATGAGAAATATTGAAATGAATATGCAAATCAAAGCAAAAACAGGCTTCTCCATAGCAGAAGAGGAAATCAGTGGAGCCTCTGTGCATAGGGCAGAATTTGCACTTTTCCTTATACAAGGCATCTTGTGCGTGGCTGTCAGTACTTTATGAGTTCCAGCCTTGCAAAAAGGCTTGCCCATAGACTCGGAATCGGGACACCTGGATGATGTACTCTAGACAGTGTGGTCTTACTCATTACAGTATAATATTTTCCCTCCAGTTCAGTCCTGTGGTATGCTCACCAAGGGAGGGGCGGTGTGCTTAGAGATAGCAGTACCTGCCAAGGCCTGGAGTCATGAAGCATCCTGTTGCTTTCTGTAAAAGGAAGGAAGATATATGCTAGGAAGAGGGAGTGAGCAGGTGGGTAGAACTCAGATTGTTATAAGTTCTGTAAGTCAAGATGAGGAATTTGGATTTAAGGCAAACTTTTTGAATCATACAACCCTTATACAAAAGTGTACTCTGAGGCTGGACATGTAGGGGCTCATGCTTATAATGTCAGCACTGGGGATGGTGAAGCAGGAGGGCTGCTGTGAACTGATGTTCAGCACGGGTTCCCCGCCCCACCCCTCCACTATTCCCCCAAATAACCCTGCAAGTACTTCATCAAAAATTGTGTGTTTACTGAAAATTATTGATCTTATTGTGATCCCAGAAGAACTCTAGAGGTCACACTGCAGTTGGGAAGATAAACAGGGCAGTGCAGAGGCATCCAAGGCTGTGCAATTGTCGGTGCTGGGGAATTAGTAGACACTGCGGTGCATATGGCAAAGCTCGGTGTCCTGGATGGACACATCCCTGGCCTGTTTTGCTATAGATTACGGTGATTGTAACGTCACAGGGAAAGCACCCCCCCCTCCTGCCATCTTGGCAGAAAACCTTCGAGGAGTCTCATCATGCCTATTTTACCATGAGGAAACTCAGACCCAGTGGCCATGAAATGAGAATCCCAGCTGTCAGCCCTCTGCTGGGTCTAGGCTGGGCAGGCAGAGGCTCCAGCTAAGCCCGGGAGCACTGCCCTGCCCACTCTCCCTGGTCACTCCAGTTCTCTCTGCTCTGTTACTTCTGGGACTACTGCTGAGGCAGCATTTAAAGAGCAGGAAGCCTTGGCACTTGTTGGGAAGCACCACGGGATCTCAGTCCCCACTTCGAGAGGTGGGTGGAGGCAAGGAGAGGACCCAAAGGGTCCTGGGAGGCTCAAGAAACCTAGAGAACGCCAACGGCCTAAAGAGACTGGGCTGCAGGCTGCTGGTAGGCAGGAGATGAGGGAGGTCGCAAGACGATCTGATCTTTTAGTAGTCCACTCTCAAGACAAACCGAAACGCTCAAGGAACTCAGGCTGTGGCAAAGGAGGAGAGGCGGTTGCCTTCGGGAACCCTCTTGTGAAAGGGCCAAAGTCTGTCTATCTGGTTCCTCTCTCTCTCTCTCTCTCTCTCTCTCTCTCTCTCTCTCTCTCTCTCTCTCTCTCTCTCTCCCTTCCCCTCTTTCCTTCCCTCCCTCCTCTTTCTCTTTCTGTCCTGTCCTTGAGACCACCTCCATCTATTATAAAAATCTTACTACTTTTATTTTTAAGGTTTATTTTTACATTTATTCATGTGTATATGTGTGTATATGTATGTGTGAGTATGTGTATGTATGTATGTATGTATGTATGTATGTATATATATGACTTTAATGACCAAGGAGAATACAAAAGGATATGGAATGACATGTCAGATGTGGGTGCTGGGAACTGAGCTGGAATTCTTCTGGAAGACTTACACATTTTTCATTGCCGAGCCATCTCTCCAGCCACAAATCTTACTGTAGTCTACTTCAAGAGGACGGTGGAGGCAGGGGGAGCACCAAAGGGGTCCTGGGAGGCTCAAGAAATCTAGAGAATGCCAACTGCCTAACAGGACTGGGCTGCAGGCTGCTGGTAGGGGCAGGAGATGAGGGAGTCACAATAAAATGTGCACACATGAACATTACCTACAACTCTAAGACAGGTTTTACCTCGGGGCTGGGAGATAGCTCAGTTGGTCGAGTACCCATTCTGCAAGCACAAATGCCTGGATTTAGTTCCCAGAACACATGTGAAAGAACCGAATATGGTGTTTATCAGACCTGGGTATGGCGTTTATAATCCAGTGCGGGAAGGCACAGACAGCTGTATTTCCAGGGCTCACCAGTCAGCCATCATAGCCAAAGTCCTGATCCCTGGGCCAGTGAGGGACCCTGCCTTGCACAACAAGGGTGGGCTGACACGAGAGGCTGACCTCTGGGCTTCACAAACATACACAGCTTGCATATGTATCTACATACACATGCGTGTTTTATCATCTCAAACATGGAACTTGCAATTAGAGGCTGAATAAGTAGCAGAGAACCCTGGACCCCATGTTAATGAAGAAAGTCAAGATGATTTATAAGTTGAGCCTTTCACCTGTCTATGACCTTAACAGTTTACAGGGCATATTTTCACTTGTGAGCGAGCGTCAGCATGTAAAGGTTCGCGGACAGGGTGGCCAAGGCGCTGTTGTGCTGCCTTTCCTTGCCCTGGGCTTCTTCTGTGAAAGGCTCTCCGGCTCTTTGAGGGTGACTATGTGGATGGTCGAGTGAGTGAGTCTCCAGGCACACCCTTGGCTGAGTCATGGTAGACTCTCAGAATTGCTCATAAAAACGTTATCTTATGGCAGACCATATGCTTACAGGAACTAGATTAGAATGAATTCTAAGGAACTATTTTATTGAAATGTGTGCTGTCAGCATTTGTTAAATTGGTTATATACTGGACCATGATTGTGATGATGGCTTAGTTCACTGGGTTCTATTGGAATTTAAGATTGGCTCAATTATTTGTCTTCTTTGGGCGAGATCAGTCTCCCATTGCCTCTTTGGATTTAACCAATTAGTCTTTTTTTTTTTAAAACAGAATCTCATGTGGCCGTGACTAACCTTGAACTCATTATGTAGCCTGGGATAGCCTTGACCTCCAGATCCTTCTACCTCTACTTCCTGAGTACTAGAATTGCCTGTATGTCATGATGCCTAAGTTCTCTTTGGATTTAGAGGTTCAGAGACACCCAGCTTGTTCCAAGCATCACCAGCTTTTGCTCACAGAGTACAAAGCAGAAGCATCGCCTTCCCACCATAGCCAGGGCAGCTTCTCTCTCTAAAAGGGGACGTTGCTCCTTTTGTTCTCTAAATAGGCCGTTCTGGCCCTTTGAGGGCCACAGAGAAGTCAGTTGCCTGTTCAGGGGAAGTAGGAGCAGGCTTGAAGCAAGATACAAGTTTCTGATGCTTGAAATTTTTTTCCTATAGACTTCTCCCCCTCCACCCTCCGCCCCCTTCTCCCCCTGAGTGTGTGTGTGTGTGTGTGTGTGTGTGTGTGTGTGTCTGGGCATGTAACATTCTGTCGAACTCAGAATGTTTTAAATTTGGATTAAATTTGGACTCTATAGAAAATGAAAATCACCAACAAGCGCGAAATAAAGCAAGTCCGTGTCGCAAGGCGCCTTAGTGTGTAGTTGTGAAACAGCCAGCGCTGGCTTTGTCAGTTGCAACTGAGGTTTTCCATGAATCTGTTCTGGCGTCACCTTTGCCCCTTGAAGCAGATGCGGTAAGCTCTCGGTGATAAGAGACAAATGAGAGTGCGCACAGCACAATAGCAACAAAGACTCCCACTGTCCATCAAACGACAATGGCCATAGAACCCTGATTCCAAGTTAAGCTCCGGACAGCTGGTTCCATAAGGGAATTGCACAGGTTTTAGAGACACCACAGACCTAGAAGCTCCCAGAAGCCAGTGCTAAGTCATGTGGGGTGAACTAGAAAGCACAGGACAACAGTGTTGGTTCATGAGAAATATCCAGATTCTAGAGTCTTAGAACCGCTTGTTCCGGGGTGGAGGTGGGGTTGGGGGGGGAGAGGTAGCACAGTGGGGCAGGACCTGGGCGCTTCCAGCCCAGCCTTCTCTTGTATTTCACACCCCACATGCCTGAAGCTGGCGTGGACTCCAGTCTCTGGACATTCCCAGCCTCTGCTTGCCACCTCACGTTTTGAGGCGGAGATGCCCCTTGAGTGTGGAGCTATTTGATTGGCTGCCTAGTGAGCAGACAGTAATCAGTCTCTGCTTTCCCCGCCCTGGATTGCAGGAGCACACTGCCAGACCCAGCTTTTCTGTGGGTGCCAGGGATCGGAACCCAGGTCCCTGTGCCTGGGCAGCAAACACTCTACCTGCCAACCACCTCCCCAGCTTCCAGAAGCAAATTTACCTTTAAACAAAAATGCTCCATCTTTGGAGTGTGGCTTTGGGATACAAATGTGGCGGGCCAATAGCTCACCAGGCCGGAACGAATGGAAGCCGTTTTCATTTCAGTAGCACTTCCCCCATTTCTGATGGGGTGGTCAGCTCCCAGGCATATGGAGAGCTCCAATTTGTTGCCTCATCCTTTTTACTCCTATTTTATTCTATGCCCACCTTGCTGGGCTTTTTTGCTTTTAGGAACCTTCTAGAAGGAAATGTACCCTACTCGACTGTTGGTTGTATTGAGGGGAGAGACTCCAGTGAGTCCGTGACATTCCTATTCATCCTACTATTTAAACTATGGAAGTTTAAATGACAGGAGAGGACACAAGGACGCCATTCTGGTGTCAACTACCCTTAGCTTTTTCTTCTGGGCTGGCAGTGAAAGTAAGCCAGAAAAGGCCAAGGACTGGAACACTGTGTCTCTCATATGCAGAATCTGGAGCTGTCCCAGGGACTAAGCCTTACGGCTGGCCAACATGACAACATAGAAATCGCATGGTTGTTGATAGTCCCTGTAAGGTTAGATCCTGTACTCACTCACTGCACCCCAACCCTAACATCTCCATGCTCTGGGTTCTGGTGGTAGAACCTGTGTCTATCCTTTCAGAGTTGTCTCTTTTCTTCCACGAGATCCCCAGACAGAGCAGAGTTAGATGGGGGCTTTTTGACCCTTGACCATAGCTGATCTTTTTGGACGTTAGGGAAGGTGAGCTAGTCAAGAGAAGCCACAGTATGCTGCCTGCGTGAGTGTCAGACATCGCAACAAGGAGGCTTTCAAGGGACCTGGCCGGGATGGAACCTTGCCTGCCTGCCTGCCTGGCCTTGTCTGGGCACTCTTGGGTCTACACCATACTCTGGCTGCTTCTACTTAGATTCACCTTGAGCCACACCTACCATGGGCTCCTCAGGCTATTAGTTTTGTGGAGGATGCCTGTGTGTCTCCTATGGTCAGCCATATTGACAGTCAGTGACTAACCCAGGATCTGGTACCTTGAAGCGGCCAGCACACATTCCTAGAATGAATGACTTGAGATACATCTAGTTTGTAGTCTTTTGTCCTAGGACTTGAGATCCTTAGTAACCTCTTGAAATTTTCTATTAAGCTCTTTCAGGAAGACCATAAAAGTTTCCATCACACAAGGTTTAGCTTTGGTCTACTTGGGAAGACAAGACAAAGAGTATAGCAGCAGGTGTGGAAAGACTTTCTGAAACCTGTGATATCTCCTTGTGTTACAGATGGTGACAGGGATCTCTTGGAATTCAGGAGATGGTGTATGGGCTAAAAGTGGTAGCAGAGGCACCACTCAACATTCAGCAACTTCATTTGACAAGGGCCCCTCACCATAAGAGACACACTAGCATACTGTGAAGATACTGCTGACTCTGGACTTGGGGTACAGCCTGGTTAGAGGGTGTCTGCTTACCATGCATGGGGAACCCATGTTCATTCTTCCAGCTTTACAAGCAATAAATAAACAAAAAGTACTAACAAATTGCTGGTTCAGGCTTTGCCATATCATTTCTACATTGCTACATCATTGCTACATCACGGGTGTAGGCAACTTATAAACCTGCCTGTGCCTCAATTTCTTTACCTGCACAATGGGGAAAATATTGAAATTTAAATCCCCTAGAAGAACATCAAAATCCTTAGAGCAGTACCTGCACTCATGAGCCCAGTGTGACTTTTCTTAGGCTTGTCACTACATTCTTTAAGGATCTGGATAATCTGAAAGTCCTACCCAGTTCTTGGTTCTAGAGCTGCTCTGTCCTGGGAGCACGGTAAATCTGGATGAGAGAATCCAGATGAGCCATGACTTTACCTTTAAGCTGCTTACAAAATCCCTTTAATGGAAATATCATGAATGAATGGTATATCTGAGCCAGTCTCATGCTCCGAGGGAGGCAGATGCCTGGGAGACACACTGTCGCTATCTTCATCACAGAGACGAGAAGAGCGAAGGCCAGGGCATGAAAGAAGTCTGCTATTGCCCATGACAGATTGTTTTCCAAGAACAGCACTACTGAAACTTCCTATTCTGCATGTTTTTCTTGATCCTTGGCATCTTCCCTTCACGAAGTAGCTTCTAATTCCCTTCCGCTTGCATCTGGGCAAGGCTCCCAGTGTGCTTGGAAGGAGCAGAGGACAGAATGCCACCATGGAGGAGTGGAGTGACTGCTGGAGTCGAGTCACAGAGGCTCTGGCTGGGCACCCACGGGGACGTCCTACCTCTAGCTGGGAGGAAGCCTGCATGGAAAGAACACACGCGGATTCTCTGGCTGACAACCCAGATGAAGGCTGAGGTCCCCGCTGACTGGCAGATGGGAGAGAAGGTGGCTTCAGATGACTTCAGTCCTTCCCTACTGGACCCCAGCTGTTGCGTTTTCCTGGATAAAGCTTTAGAACTGATGAACACATAGAGCCAAACCCACTTTCTTTCTAAATCCCTAACTCAGAATCTGTGAGGACACAGTCATCTTCCCACCATTGGGACAAAGGACCTGAGGCAGTCAACTTAAAAGGAAGAGAGGATTATTTCAGTCTCTGGTTTCTTGGTCGGTCATTTCCTTTGGGCCTGTAGTGAGATAGAGCATCAAGTGGGAAGCATGTGATAGAGGAGCACTTTTTGCCTTGTGGCAGTCAGAAAGCAAAGGGAGAGACGAGTTGGGAGTGAGGTTCCAGTACCCCCTTTTAAGGGCATGTTCTCACTAACCTGACTTCCGTATCCCTTCAGCTCTATAAAGTCATAGGCTAGAGACCATGATTTTCTAACATGGACTTGGAGGGATATTTCAGATCAGATCTATCCCAATGATGACTATTTGAAGTCATCGCATGTTGGAGTTATTTGTTATGTGGCAATAGCAGCCAGCACTTAGCCCTCTAACCTTCTGAATGGCTCATTCCCTTAGGATTCCTGCAACAAATACTTCATTCTCTAGAGGTCTTAGAGGAAGAAGAAAACGTGCTCCCAGCACAGTTAATAAGATTTGTTTCTTTAGCAATCTAGAGAACTCCCAGTGATCAAAGATCAAACAGCTGGAAAAGTTTCTAGAGATGTCATGCTTGCCAACATCTGGCTGTGATAACGTCCGAGGGAGTCATCCCTGGCACCCCAGAAGGGAGGGTCATGCAAGATGATGGAGTCCCCTCATCAGCCTATGCTGTCTCGCAGTTCCTCTGCTGAGCTGGCATGGATCACAGCAGCTGGTAAAGATGAAATGAAGTTAATAAAGGAGAAATGTGAAGTCCACCTGGAGGGACGGAAAGCCTGTTAACGAGAGCCAAGAACTCTTGATCTGCTCCACAAGATGGCTCCCACATTTTCCCCAATCTGTGCTATTGTCTGGTGCTCATCAGATGCTCTGTATTTTATGTCGAATATAATGTTCAGTTTCCACAAACAGGATGAGAAACAGTCAACCTCACTAGAGTAGAGTTGTAGATACTAAGGCTTAAAAGATTAACTGGAACTGGCATGTCTAACCTATAATTGGGTCACATGTGGCCATGGATGGCCATGGATGGTCTGGAGGAGAACATTGATTTCTGTCTATTCCAAAATAATAAGGAGAATGCTAATTAAAAGGATGTGCTGATTCTCACTTTCAAGGCCGTTCTGAAGCCCTGGAATTCTGTGCTTCATTTGAGTGATTCAATTAATTTTTGCTCTGAGTGTTGGATTTGTGTGACTCTTCCCAGAAGCAAGGCGCTCGTAATTTTCAAATTCTTTCCATCAAAATGATACAAAATCGATTTGAAGTATTTGCCCATGCCAATGGTGTAAACACTCAAAGTGTGGCTGACTTCAAGCTAGTAAGTCAGCATCATTCATCAAGCTGAACAGAGATGCCATGCCTAACTTTCGCAAGCCAAAACTAGCCAAATTCAGCAGTGGATGAAACCAATGCATTTACAGGTCCTTTATAACTCTTTTTTTTCAAAGCCTTTGTACTCCTTTAACTCAACTTTTCATTATCAGAGATAATGAGGAAAAACAACCCGTTGTTTATGAGCTAGGAAGTACTTTGTCTGCAGACACATCTGAAAAAGACCACCATTGTGGAGCAGAGATGTCAGTCCAAAGAACCTCTTGTATCAGTAGCCATACAGTGTGGATGCAGGAATCTGAATGCTGATTCCATAGTGTGGTGTGAAAACCCTGCTTGCATCGTTACAGAGGTGGAGGACAGAGCTGTAGGTCTGGGAGGTAACAGAGGGCCAGCTCCCAACCCAGCCTGGCTTCACAAAAAGAGCCAATGCTCATACAGTAGCTTCTGGCTCCCACCTTGCTGCGGCTGTGGAGAGAGAAAGGTCCTCAGCTTCTATCTGGATGCTCTCTTAACCCTCTTAATGGAGCAGGGTGTACCACCCTCATTCCTGCCCCGATGGTTTTCCCCAGTGCCTCCCTTCTCTCCATCTATTCTCTCTTTATTCCCAGGCATCTTGTAGCATGTCCTTTTCTTACAGCAGAGTGGAGGGAAAGAAATCGATAGAGTCCTCAACATAGACACCTGGTCTAGCTGGAGACCAAAATCCCAGAGGTGCCGGTGTGCATGCATCCAGGGGCAGAGCATGGGGTCTCGAGCACTAGAAAGGGCAGCTGGTCGAGTTATTCACATCTCAGGACAAGCTGGCATGAAGGAGGCAGAGGACACCGGGAGGAACCTGAAAGCCAGTGATCTGATATGTGTTTTCTGGCATGTCCAAAGTGAATCAAAGTGGGTTTCCAATTCCTCCAATACACAGAAGTCTTCTTACCTTTGTGACTATGAATCAGTTCACTCTCCAGCAACCCTGTCCTGTGCTACCATCTGCTCACCATGTGAGATGCAGCTTGGTTGTTCCTCCCTGGACTCTTTTGACTCTGCCTACACACACACACACACACACACACACACACAGTACTAGAACTGTAAATTCTGGCCTCAGCCTCAGCATTGCCCTGGCTTGATGGTCTCGAGTCACCCCCCCTCAACCCACATTTCCTCATCTGTGAAACCAGGGGCTGGTCACCACTGAGCTATTCTGGAGTTCTGAGGAAGTGTGTGCCCGGAGAGTCTACCCACAGTGGTGCCCAGCAACCAGTGTTGGCTCTCCATTCTGTTCTAAGTAGAACGACGAGCCTCAGGTCACAGCAATTCATTTCTGACACTCAGTGCGGCCTTGCCTTCAGTGGCTCCAATTGCATGCTGACATTTTCGATGGGACCAACTTAATGGAGAAAAATTACTCTATTCCCCAAACAGGACAGACTTTGGCAGGGGCTGGGGTGGGTCACCGGGACCTTTGATTTACATGTCACATCTCTCTAATTCTGAGGGATTCAAGCATCGCCTCTGCTGTGCCTCTCATTCCCTACCCATCCTGTTAATAAAGATTAATAGAAGGAGGACTCGATTCTAGTGAGGAAAACAAACCAAAATAGCAATTTCCAGTGCATTGGCCTTAGAAACACGGCCCGGCCCGATTTGAACGTCTCATAAAATGCCATCCAGTTAAATCTGTGGTTATTAAGCAATTAATACCCAGTTTTGGTTCTGCTTAGTCTCTGGAAATGGTATTTTCCAAAAGCGTGAATGTTACAGGAAATTTCTTCACTCATTTATCCTTGGTAGTTTAAATACTGTTTCATAACGGAAAATGGGCTCTCCTTTTCTTCAGCATTTTTTTTTTTTAAAGCTGGGTGTATGGCTATGGCCTTTACTTCTTCCTGGGGTGACAGAGATGTAAGTAGACTTATGGACAAGAAAATTCTTTCTAAACTCCAAGCACAAATGTACAGGGGCAGCGTGAACATGTGCAGTCCCCGAGAGGGTTATTTTCTAGGCGCTCATGTGTATTTACTTCAATCAATTCCCGTCCCTGGGAGAACAATGTGGCAGAGAAAACTGTAAGATGAGGCCAGATTCCAGCACAGAAACAGCCACTTGCATCGTTAAAGAAGTCCAAATGGAAACTCGTGCACCAGATCATGGCTTTTTCTCTGTTGTTTCTTTCTTTATTCTTGTGATTGCCCTTTGCCCTCTGATAAAGAAGTGATATTTCTGCCAGTGCAGTTCCTCAACCGGAGTTCGAGGAATTTGCAAACAGTCATCTCAGATGGCATGGCCTCAAAGTTTCCTCATGAACTTGGCCATCCCACGTCTGACGGGACGCCTGTGAAGCACAGGCCTTGTGGCTGGGAGTGGCGGTCAGTGGCCTAGCGCTTGCCCAGCCTGCCTGAGTCCTTAAGTTTTCTCTCCAGCAACAGGAAGCCACACGAAAGGAGCATGGGTAACGGTGTTTCATGGGTAACTGAGTCCCACGATGCACTGGAAAACATAAATGTCAAGGTCACTTTGTGTGACCCTAATCTGTGAGGTCTTTGCATCTTTGAGGATAACATCCAAAGACCCAAGGGTCCTCCCTCCTGTGTGAGGAAGTGCCTTGAGAGCTTTCATAAGCTCTCAAGTGGGAATAAATAAAATAATTTTCAACTGAGGATTCTAGTATTATTTCCTTTTTTTTCCCTAAGTGTGATAAAATGCTGGGGAGACTTCAAGGAGACAGAAATACATGCAGTTTGTACCTCCATACGCTCCCACTGAAGGCAGAGCTGTGTGGGCCATGTCCGTATTGCTTCTACATGGAATGAAATACAGTCCTTCATGGTTTTCACATGGAAAGAAAATCAGCCCAGGCAAAGGAACTCTGTCTAGATTATTCTTCCCTTTATTTTGCTCAGCCAAAATATTAGTACCTTATTCCTCTAAGCATCACACGGCCAACTGAGATCAGAAATGTCCATTTTGGGGGGTGTACCAATAAATATTTTAATTTAAATAATATTAGAAAAATTCTTTGGCGAGCCAAGTACTTTTTGACCAACTCACTTTTGGTATAAGAGAATATGAAGTTGATGAGGAATAACCCCACTGGTAGGCATCTAAGCTCTTGCACTGGGCGTACAGTGCACATAATACTTGCTTGGCATACATGTGGTCCTGGGTCTGATCTCCAGCACTGGGGAGGCAGAAGCAGAAGAGAAAGTCAAGATGTAAATGTCTCACCTGAATTGATTTTATAATTTTTGTCCAGCATCTCTCAGTTTCCTGGTGAAGTAGGCAAGGCAGCACAGCTTCCTGCTAACTTCACTGAAATACATCCAGACATCTGGACAAACTTGTGCTCTACAACCACACAGCAGTCAAGGCATGCATGTAAGTATTTTGGCCCGTCCTGTCATCTGACCATTAGTAACTGTCCTTTTCTCACCTGGACTAGTGAGGAGACCAAGGCTTGGTGTTTGATAGAAAGGTGGTGGTAGTGATGTCTTTGAACCTGAACTCCGTGCTGCTGGGTCTAGCCCATAGGAGATGACTCCGCATCATTAGATGGACCACAGAGGATTCCATGCATGTAGTCTTTGGGAGGTGCTATGAGGGAATGGCAGGGCTGGGAGACCCTCCACTTTATCCCTAGTTCCACCATTGCAGGTCCAGTGTACACTGGATGCCACAGACTATTTCATTTGAATAAGTGCTCCAGGACATTTTATTTTTTACACTGTGTGGGTATTTTTTTCAGTGCTAGAGGACAAAGTCAGATCCTTACACACACAGGCAACATGTTCGCCACCTAAGCCATGCACATTTAATACTTGCTGAAAATTAGCATGCCGTGTGTGCTGAAATCTATGATCCCCCACGTTTGGGGTGATTAGGATGGAACCCAGGGCCTTGTGAAAGCTGGTTCTCCTATAAAACTACACCTCTAGCTCTAGGTACCCCAACTTTTAAACTGGCATTCCCAAGTGAATGAGCCAAAGGTCGTGGTTACATTCTTTTGTTTTGTTTTTAAGTTGATTTTATTCTGAACAACTTTCTGTTGATCTGTCAAATCTTGTGATGATTGGAGCCCCACTGGGATGCTGGGAAAAGTCTCCTGGGGTGATGAGAGTGGGGTTTGGGTCCTGGTTGTACCGTCAAATCCCTGTGCAACCTTAAAGAAGTTACTTCCTCTTTGGCTCAGTTTCGATATCTGTAACATGAGGACGTTGGACTAGATCATCTTCCAGGCTCTGCAAGTTTGAGGAAGACCTGAAGACTGCCCCAGTCTTCTGCAGTGAGGCGCTCATGGTTGCTGGAGGGAGGCTTGGGAACGCTTAGTAGCACACAAATCACAGACCATCAAGGTAATGTGAACTTCAGGTGTACATAAAATACATTTCTTTTAATGTGTACATATATTCAACACAATATTAGGAACATGATACTATTTCATGTGCCATGTAGACTTGTGAGATGCTTCAGCAGTCAATGGCACTTAGCGCTAGCATTGCCAAAAAGAAGGCAAATAAATAAATAAATAAATAAATAAATAAATAAATAAAATATCTT
Source organism: Apodemus agrarius (assembly GCA_964023405.1). Taxonomy (NCBI): domain Eukaryota; kingdom Metazoa; phylum Chordata; class Mammalia; order Rodentia; family Muridae; genus Apodemus; species Apodemus agrarius. Next base: position 97,389,037 of record OZ030009.1, on the reverse strand, counting down.
AAATCACATACTCAGATGAAATTGTATACAAAATCCTTGTAAGCTAAATTCTATCCCATATAAAAGTGAGAATAATTCTACAAAGTCATCCTCTGACCTCCCTACACACACTATACTATGCATGAAACCACACAAACAAGGTACACATTAATAATACATTTCTTAAAAGTCATTAAAATAGGTTGTATATCTGAAATTCATATTTTTCCATGGGCCCTGTACGCCATTCATTCGTGTTGAGAATTGTAACTCTGAAATGAAAAATAATTACAAATATTTCAGCATATACACTGTTGTTTTTCATATTTTGTTCTAACTAAAGCTTTGGACTTCAATGAAATTCTGTCTCTTTTTTGCCCCAAATACATCTTTTTGGCTGGAACACACACTGGCATTAGAAAGAATTCTGTTGGTTGACTGTCTTTGGAGTCTCTTCATATTGTCTTAATACACACACACACACACACACACACACACACACACATCTGTGGCATATCCACACTTGCACACACATACACATGCTTGTGCACACACAAAGACATACGTAGCGTATGCACACACACGTATGAGCATGCACATACACACAGGCATATGCCCTCACACACATGCTCCTCCAATCCAAACTTGCACTTGCTGCTTTTCAGCCAGTGATTGCATGTGGCTGGTGGTTTCTGTGATTGTGAAATAGTCTTGAAATACCAGTGAAGAAAGTGTTCCTCCTGCACTTGTGGCCACCCCCCCCTCCAACCGGGAACTTCAGGTTTCTTTTTGCCCCCTTGTGTAGGGAAACACTATTGGGGTAGCTTTGTGCAAGGAAAGCACAGGCTGATAAATAAGGCAAGGTGCCTCCCCTCAACACACACACACACACACACACACACACACACACACACACACACACAGTCCCCCTGTAGCTTCTGATGGTCCTTTGGTTCTAATGGGAATTCTTTGCATACTGGATAGAATCAGTCAAGAATCAGCATGGGTAGCACCAAACCAGTGCAGGGAGATGTGGGGAGACAGGAGCCCTGGATCTAGGCAGGGAGCCCCCCAAAAGCAAGGATAGCTGGACAGCCTGTGCCTGGCGTACACTCAGCCCCATGAAGGAAGAGGAGAGCTTATCACACACAGAAGTGAATCTGGAGGGAAGGCTGATTCTGGAAGCTGCTAGTGGGAACAGTGAACAGTGGTCTGAAGCTAGAGTAATGGCCAGCATTTCCTTAAGGATGGCTCATCCAAAAGAGAGAGGGTGAGAGTTCGTGGAAAGACTTTCGTTGGGCTCAGCATCTAGCTAGGAGATGACTTCTCTGTTATAACCCCACTGTGCTGGCTATCAGAGGACCAAAGAATGAGAAGCTACATGGAAGGGAGTGGTTCTGAAGGTTGTGAGAACTGTTCTTTCTTCCTGGGTCTACTGGGAGCTCATGCATGACCTTGGATCTCAAGGTCTATGTATATTTTGGGTGGGTTGAACTGATCCCAACAAGATGATCCAGGATCGACTTTTTTTTTTAATTTTTGATTCTCTGAAATAGTTTCCCCATTCTCCTCCCCTCCCCCTACACACCACTCCTCTTTTAATCATGATTATTCAATAGTCTTCCATTGCAATATGGACTTTTCACAGAAGCAGAATGTATGGTTTCCCCATCTCTCATTCTTCCAGAGAGCTTCAAATGAGACATGGAGGTGTGCCCAAATTTCAAGTACATGTACCTGGTTCTACTTAGGGGACAAAGGTCCTGCCCTGGGGATCTCATATGCCAACGGTGGGCAGAGAAACAAGGAAACTGGCCGTCTGAGCAAGCAAGGACGCCAGTGGTGGAAGAGAGCAGGGCAGAGCTCTGCAGAAAGAAGTGGTTCATTTGACTCTGCTGTTTCTCTGTGGAAGTGATATGTGGGGGCGCGGGGGACTTGAACTATTGAGGCAGCAAATAGAGGAAGTAAATGCTATCAAAATAGAGGAGCAAGGAGGAAATAAAAGTTCTCCTAACAGAAACGCAGAGAGGCTGGGCAAAGCCAAAGGTTGGACTGCTTTCCCTGCCTGTTTGTGGAATTGGGATAGTTCTCCAAAGGACAAAAATGATCAGGGAAAGAGACCGCCTGTTGGCAAGTATGACACTTGCTATTTGACATAATGCAGACACGTAAGCATCCCTACATCCATCAGGAAGGATCCATGAGAGGATGGGGAGGATGCTTCCAGAAGTTTTGTGTTCCTCTTTAGGCCACCTGGTTTGGCCGCTACCGCAGATGAGGCTGGTCCCATGGTTGCCTTGTATACTCAGATCCCTAAAGAGGGTGTGAGGCCACCCATGCCAAAGTATGCATCTGCACATCTAGGTTGCATAAGTCCATGGAGAAAGGAAGTGCTGATCTGAGAATAAGCAGCTAGGTTATAATCATGGCATGGGGCTCCCAGAGTGGGCTGTCTGCCATGGAATAGAAACATGATACACGCATATTTTCCCTTGTTTCAATTCCATATGGACCTCCCAATTAGATCTTCCAGCATTTAGCTATAAATCCAGATACCCTTCTCCTGTCTAAGAACTTACAGAATAATCCATGTACCCATCCATCTATTCATTGCTACTGCACATGGTCCTGTCCCATGTGTCTGTTGTCTGTAGATAGGCAATGGTTGGCCAGATGGTTGGGTGGATTTAGACGGTGAATAAAGATAATACAGAAAATCACTTCAAGGAAATATAATGGAGCACTCTCTGAGCTATGTTATGGGGAGGGGATGTCTCATGAATTCTGGGTCTCTGAAGATCTCCCTTCTCTAGATGAGGAAGGCAGTGAAGCAACCCAGAAGGTGAGAATGGGAAAAGGCAGGGATGTGCTTAGTCCTGAGGTACGTTTCGGGGATAGGAAGCTGTGCCCAGAGTTGAGGCTATAGAGGATGATAGAAGACAAAGCTTGAAGTCGTGCCATAGTGATAAGATTTCCTCTTCTTATGGAAACCACACAGATAAATCAAGGACTTTGTTTACATTGGATCTCAACAGTTTCCTTTGAGAATGTTTTTTTTTAATTGTTCATAACAGTCTAGAGTTTACTCTAATATTCTCTTGTTATCCTTAAATGATTCTGTGTTGGACTCTTTTAGGCATCCCCCAGTCTGGGTACGCCCTTCATTTTTCTTCTATAGATGATAGACCACATTGTGGTGCTGCCACATTTCTTTTTCTCTTCTGAAGTGTATGAAGTTGAGGATGTTAGAAATAGGTCACAGTAGCCATTAAAACTTTATTGACTACCATGCCAATTTTATTTAAATAGTGACCAGGATTGACAAGAGACTAATAGAACACTTTAGAACTCATAGCTCTTCATTCTCAACTCAAAGAGATAAAAAAACAAAAAACAAAAACAAAAACAAAAAAACCCTGCTGGAGATAATTTCTCATGTGTGTGCACAGGTGTGCATGTGTGTGTGTGTGTGTGTGTGTGTGTGTGTGTGTACACATAATTAGATGAGAGAAGTCAATGCCAGGTCTTTTACTTGATCACTCTTTATGTTAATTTTTGAGACAGGGTCATTTGCTGCATCCTGAGCACACAAATTCAGCAAGTATGGCTGGCTGGCCAGAGAGCCTCAGAGATCCTCTGTCTCCACCTTCTCATCGCAGGCATTGTGAGCGTGAGCCACCATACTCAGCTTTATATGCAGATCCTGGAAGCACAATCCTGTTCCTCATGCTTATATGGCAAGAGCTTTACTGACCAGCTCATCTCCTCAGTCCCCTATTTTCTTAAATAAGTCATTCTATATCATCACCAAGGCAATTATAGCAAGAAATACCTGTAGTTGGGCATAAAATGATGACCTTTAAGTAGTTACCATGACATTTAATCTTTAATGCACTTTTGCCTATAACATTCTGGGATCCAGAGAACAAATAAGAACAGTGGATATTTGAGATTTGAATATGGATTAGATAGTACTGAACTGTGATCCCTCAAACGGTTTTGAAGTCCTTGCAGTACCTCAGAATGCAGCCTTATTTGGCAACAGTCATTATGGATATATATTAGTTAAGATGAAATCATACTGAGGTAAATAGATCCTTAACCTAATGATGGGTGGCCTTGCAAGAAGACAGCATGAAGATACCCAGAGGGAACTACATTTGATCGCAGAGGCAAAGACTACTGTGACGCAGGTACAGTCTAAATAATGCCTAGATAGCCAATCATGGCTGGCAGCTAGAAAGGGAAAGAGGGCATCTGCCCAAAGCCACAGAGGGTGCATGGTCCTGCTGCCACCTTGATTTTAGTATCTTAGCTTATGAAAGAATAAAAGAAAGTATTACCAAGGCTAGCCTGGTCTACAAAGTGAGCTCCAGGACAGCCAGGGCTACACAGAGAAACCCTGTCTCAAAAAAAAAAAAAAAGAAAGAAAGAAAGAAAATATTACAAAATATCTTTTATCATTTAAGCCACATAGTTTGTCACATGCTTTTTAGCAGCCCTGAGAAACTCATGAAAGATAGTCTAAGAGAGATTGAGAGCCTTTCTATCCAACCCTGTTGTCCCAAGGACAACGGACTCACTGTAGTTAAAGGTTGGATCGGATCCCCAGGCAACAAGGTTCAGAAAGTTCTTCTGAAACATTGTCAGTGGCCTGAGTCCCATGGGTTCTCAGCAATGCCTTAATTAAACCAAGTCTTAAATTAGACGAGAAACTTCACAACAGTGAGAGGAATTCAAAATATGAAGAACATTCAGCACATTCAACATCATAAAACCTCTCATTTTTAATGGCTCTTTCTAGCATTCTTCCAGTTTTAGATGGAGATGTCTTCCTGCAACTTTTGCTCGCAGACTACACTGTGACCTGCGTCCATTTCCCACATAGTACTGTTAATATAATCTTACAATGCTTCCCTAATGCTCCATCTGGGCATAACTCCCAGTCATTTACACCAAGGCAAGGCCCATGGTCATTAAGTTGGATGCTTTGAATTTTATGAATTTATTTACTTTTTTCATAAATTTATGCACTTATTTGTGTGTATGTGTGCACAGGTAAACATGTGCCTAAGTGCACATGCCAAGATCAAAAGACAACTTGTAGGGCCCAGGGACTGAACTCAGGTCAGCACACTTAGCAGCAGTCACTTTTCTTGCTGAGTCATCTTTCTGGCCTTTGGATATGTCTTTCTCCCTTTATTACTTATTTAGGTAACATTGCAAAGGATAATTCTCTGTAAATAAATTGCTTACTCTTTTGTGTTTTTGTGCTCTGGAGATTATGTTCTGGGGCAGGTTTACCAGCTCCAATGATACAAATAATAGTAAAGATATTTACATAGAAATACAATATGGATATGTACATATTTTATATTATGATTTGATGCTGTGGGATATGCATAAACATCAAAACATTACTGATTTAATGAGGGAAATCCACAAAACTATTACCTCACATTGTCACCTCCTTTTGTGAGTATGTGAGTGTGTGTGTGTGTGTGTGTGTGTGTGTGTGTGTGTGTCTGTGTCTGTGCATTTATGTCTGTGTTTGTGTGTTAAGAGCATATGCTCACTCAGCAGGACTCCCATGCCCACCTGTGGTCTTTGTGTTGTGATTTAGCTCTCTAGTCTTGTTCATCCCGCTATTTCCTACAAGAGCATAACCACAGTTTATTGCCAATAGGCTGTGTGTATTTTATTTCCTGAGCTTGGAATGTGTTTATTTCCTTGGTGGGATTGGCTTTGTGCTAACTAAGTTCCCCCTTTATTCAGTAGGTTCTCATGTGCTGGGCGGTTATAGATTATGCAGCATAGATATTAAATAATACCATCTGTGCCCTATTTTTGGAAATATCTTTTGTTTACCTTAGTGGCTTTCTTTTCTTTTTCTTTTTGGAAGAAAGTTACGTTTCCTGAAGAGAAATTTGTTAGTGAATTTGAACTTTTGTTTTAAAGCTTGATGGTTGCATTATTTGTTACTTCCAAGAACTGTCTCTCCACAAGTATTATCCAATACTTTATTTTACTTACGCTATTTCTGAGATTCATTTGAGTAGTTTTTCACTTTTGCTTTTTTGGGGGTTGACTTTTGCCTGCCATTTAAGAGCAATGCAAATGAACTTATTTGTAAATTGCATTCCAACTGCATAAAACAGCCAATTAAGTAAGCAACAAGTGTTCTGGTGCATTTTGACGTTTTCTTTCTTTAAAGTAATTATTATTTTAATTTTAAAGAAAATTTTAATGATTTATTTGCTTTTATTTTACATGTGTGAGTGCTTGTCAGTACGCATGTCTGTGTACTACCTGCTTGCCCAGTGCCTTCAGAGACAGAAGAGGGCCTCTGAGCCTCTGGAACTTGAGTTCTGCTCAGCTGTGAGCCTACAGGTGGGTAAATGCTATAAACTGAGCCTGGGTCATCTATCTGAGCAGCAAGTGCTCTTAATTGCTCAACCTCTCTCCAGCCCAGTGATGCTTTCTTGATACTATACTAAATTACCAAATATACTCCTTTCTCTTGTACAAATTAGTTTTCTATACTCTTGGAGTATCGCAACTTTTCGCTCTCACTGTTATGGTTATCATTACTATCATCACCATCATGTGGTTTAATTCCCAGAGCATCTGACTCTTCCATCATTGCTTATTTTATTCTTATGTGATCTCAGGGACTCCTTTTACCTGTGAGCTCAGGATTACTCTTTCTGTCTCTAAATAGAGACTTCCTACCTGCTACATGGGTAGGGCTCATTTAAACATACATTCTTGATTTGGTGGATCAGTGGAGACTGTAGAGGAATAATTTATTTGAAGTGGTGTGTGGGTAGACAGGGCTGCCTTTTTAATTGGATCTTCATTGGAGATAAACTCCGTTCTGCCTCCTGCATGCTTGTCCAAATTATTGAACCCCTCTGACCTGGTCTTCTTTTTAACCACACAGGCACATTAAGGCCATCCTCAGAGGGTAGCTAAATTGAATGTGAAACCCACAGCACATGCCTGCCTCAGTTTAAGCCCGTAGTTCTGATTTTGTCCCTGCTTTCTTCCATTAGTAGCTTACAGCTTCATCTGACCTTAAACTCATTCCAAAGCCTCGATGTACTATGCACATTGCATTTGCTTCATTATTCTTGAACAGCTAGCTGCCTAGCTGCTTCTTGCTGGTGAATCAAGCTGCTATAGAACCTTTTCTTTTCAGCTTCTTCTTATCCTGGTTCTGAAAGTCTTGCCTCTTTTTCTTCTTTTCTTAAAGCCATTGGCTGTTCCCAAAATAATGCTAGAGCGACTCGCCATCCCATGTCAGAGGCTTCTCTTTCTGTGCTCCTTTGAAGAGTCCACCCTTGTGTGTCTTGGCTTCTCACCAGCAGGGTAAGCTGAAGGACTACACGACATGCTCTACGCTTCCTCATGCCCATCCAGGTCCCAGCCAGAACCCAAGCAGCTGTGGAGACTAGCAGTTTCCTTTGGTCTCTTAGTCACCATAGCACATGCCTGTTTCCCGAGCCACCAGGCCACTTGTGAGCAAGAGAACATAAGGAACAACTGGCACCTATAATCCGAGTCTTCATCTTGACTGCCACGGACCAGTCGTCACTCACTAACACATTTATACCTCACTCTTCCAAAGAGGATGTAAAGTTTCTTCATAAGTATAGGAAATAAAAGTAGAAATTATGAAGATAGTAGAGGGTGGGGCAAACAGACTCCAGAATGACAGAAAAACAAATATAAGCCATTTGAGTAGTTCTTTCTGGTCATACTTGACCTTGACTTTCCTAGCCATGGGGGAAACAAAGAAATGCTTTTAGGTGAATGACATTATCTCTAAATCTGAGTTTCACTGTGGTTAAAATGAAACTAAAAACATTGACATCATAGGATTGCCCTAAGGATGAAATGAAGGTGGAATGTGAAATTCTTAAGCGTAAATATCTTATGGTGAGAGATGTGTTTGCGTGTGTGAATGTGTGTGTGTGTGTGTGTGTGTATGTGTGTGTGTGTGTTGTGTGTGTGTGTGCATCCACACATGCATGCATACAAGCATGGATTTAAGAGGATGTATCATATGCCATTCCCCAGGAGCTGTCTACCTTGGCTTTTGAGATAGTCTCCCGATGGCCTGGAGCTCACTGGAAAGCCTAGGCTGCCTGGACAATGAATCCCTTTCTGTATCCACCTCCCTTGGACCAGGATTATAACTACATGCCATCATACTTTCAAGGCAAGCACTTTACCCTTATCTCCCTGGCCTAGTGTATGGTTTTTACTGTTATTGCTGTTTCTCATACTGTGTCTGCTTTGAAGGCTGGTACATTAACTAAACCTCAGAGCTCATATTCCTTTCTCTGTGTGGTACAGGGTAAGCCACGTAGATGCATGGTTAACTATAATACCAATGGGCATGTGCAGAAGGAGAACTTGTCTCATAGAGGATGGCAGGTAAGGACAAGGATGCTCCTTTGTATCAGTCCTTATTCTAATCCACTTGCCAGGAAGAACTGACCTCACCGGAACAGAACTGTGGAGATGGAAGGGAGCAAGCTGAGCCCATCAGTATCTCTTTTTGGGATAGGGGTGGGGGTGGGAAATGAGGTAGAGTTGATGTTCTCACTCCGGGTTTTTTTTTTTTTTTTCTTAAAGGACTCACTCAAAGGAGGGTGCAAATATGAGATTGAGCTAAAGGGGAGAATGCAGCTTTATTTATAGTTTAGGGAAGTGAAAGCCAGTCTGAGCCCTGGCTCCCCATTGCTACACTCAGCCACCCGAGGATCCTCTATGCCTCTCCTCCCCTCTGCTGGCCCTGGCAAGCCAGGCTCCTGCCAGGGCCCAGCCAACAGCGAGAGCCCCACTGCTCTATGCAAAGGACTGCAGTAAGAAGAGAATCGTGGAGGAGAGGAATGTGGGGTGTTAAAGGGTCTTGCTTTCCTAAGTGCTTCTATGTTTTGACACAGCATCTTCTTCAAGCCCATCTCTGGGCTATTTAAAACTTGAAGAGGAGTTGCCTTTCAAGTGTGCACATGTGCTTTGGAACCTCTGTGGAGCACTGGTTTATTTTGAGCGGCAGTGTTTGGCACTCTGATCCCAGGCCAAGCTCATCACGAGGCCCTTTTCCTGCCTGTCCCCAAGCAACTGACAGCCTACATTCACGGCAGTGAACGTGAGTGAGGAGCAGTCAAGCTGGCTATGAGGAGGCCACACCGGCTGAGTCGTTACATCCCACAGAACCTTTCCCTGTCTACCTCCATCCTACTGTCTCATGGGCCAGGGGGAGTGGGTATTATTAGCAACTGCCCCTATTTAAAAGATCATGCAGAATAGTGGGCCAGTCTACTCAAGGTCATGGTCACAAGCTCACAAAGGTGCCAGACCCCATGCTCAGCACTGTTTCTTGGATACGGTTACATTCTACTTTTTGTGGAAAGAAAGAAAGGATCACTGGGGAAGAAACAAACAACTGTAGACCCCAAACAAATTAGAGACGAGCTTCGTTTCCTCCAGTCTGTGCTGTGGTCATTCAGTGGCATCTCTGGTGTCACCGATTGCATTAGCAGAGTGCAGATCAGGGAAAAGAATGCTGAATTGCATTTTCTGGGTGGGGTCAGCACAACCTGATGAGCCTAAACTGTTGGTGAGGTCCTAAGCAGCAAAACCTGTCTCTCTGTGCTTCCTCTCTTCTTTGTCCCATTTCCCTTTCCAAGTTGGTCACTTGGGGTACTCAATTCCACGCACATCTGTGTGCACTTGAGATCTGAAACCCCACCAGCTGCAGAAGCATGCCACTCATTGTCATTTTTGGAAACCAAAAATGACCGGTCACACAACAGTGATTAGATAAAGCTTGTAATTAGTGTTTGCTGTAGTCAGCGACGTGGTATTTTAGGGACAAACAGCCACTCGGTGCTACATATAGCTTGGAATTTGTGGGTTTGGTATAACCCACCATTGTATGGTCAAGGAAGCAAAGGAGAAAGGAGAGACAGAGAATAGATAAAAGGAGAGAGGTTAGGAAGGCCCCTCCCACGAGCAGACTTAAAAGCTTAAAGGACCCACAGAACTTTGGAGTGGACTTGCCTCAAAGTGGTACCTATTAGATGTCAAGGGCTGCCTGGTTCCTTGATCGAGCAGTGCTTTCCAGACAGCTGGAGACACTTGACTCTCAGTGAGAGACTCAGCCTTTATCAGGCTCGAGAAAGAATCCTAATGAGACCCAGAACATGGTGGAAGAATCCCAAGTTCAATTCCCCAGTGACTCATCTTCCCAGGCTGACTACTCTCCTACTCTGATCTAGAAGGCCTACCTGCTTCCTTCCCCTCAGTTCTGGAAACAATATATCTCAGCTTAATAAAGCTTTCTTTTCAGTCACGAAATATTACCTGAGAAGCCTCACATACCAGGCTGGGAAGGGTGCTGGTAATATTGAAGCAGTTTGCCTGGACAATGTCCCTTCCATTATTGTCCCATCCTCCCCTTGGCTGGTGGAAAGCTAAGACTCTTTGGGAAGATGCTAGTCTTGCTATGACAAGACCCCACTGGGACTGTCAGTCTCATGACCAAACTGGGAGACAGCATCCTACCAAAATGTCTCCTCTGGAGCTGGACAGAAACATTTCCCCAGGAAGGTGTGGTGCTCTTCTATTCTATGCAGAGAACTAGGGACAGATGTGTGAACACTTAAAAGGAGACTCATCGTCCTATAATGAGCTTATAGCTCTCATTAACATGATCAAAAACTGGACTCTTCAGGGAAAAGACACAATGCAATGAAGTTATCAACATTCAGCAAATGTTTGAAAAGAAAAGAGATTATAAAATAGTCCTTGGTCTAGAAATCAGTCCTTTTCTTATTCGGCAGTGCTGGCATTCTGGTTTCTGAAGGTGTGGCTTGAGATCTCTGTAGTAAACTTGTTTCTTACTAGTTGAGGCAAAAATCTGCCTCCTTCAGATGGGTTGCTGCTCATTTGCCTTCAGTGAGATTTCCTCCTGGCTCTGGAACTCATTCTCTCCACTGTTGACACTGCTGCTGCTTTAGAGATGCCAGTGACTTTATTTATAATGTAACTCACTGTAGTTGCATGCATCACCAAAAGCCTTAGCATTCATGAATGCTTCATTCATTGGTGTTTATTTTGTTACTGAGAGTTTTGTTTTGTTTTGTTTTTTTGTTTTGTTTTTGTTTTTGGTCAACTTAACACAATTGAACTCATCTTGGAAGAGGGAGTCTTAGTTCTAGAACTGAGTCTATCAGATTGGCCTGTAACGGAGTCCTTGAGGCATTTTCTTGATTGATATGGTAGGGCTCACCCCACTGTAGGCAGTGTACTCCCTGGGGAGATGGTCTTTGGTTATGTAAAGGAATAAACTGAGTAGGGTGCAGGAGTAAACCAATGAACAGCATTCCACCATGGCCTCCGCTGCTTGAGGTCCTGCCTTGACTCTCCCCATGGTGGATTCAAGCCTTTATGCCAAAAACTCCTTTCTTCCCCCTGTTGTTTTTGATCATGGTGTTTATACCTGCAATTTAAAGATGAAATTTATAAAAACACCAATCCATTTCTGATAGTTTCATCTTAATGTTTTCTTCAGGGGAGGAATATATATATATGTATATATGTATGTATATATATACACACATACACAAATATATTTATATATACATACATATATACACATATATACATATATGTATATATATATGTGTGTGCATTAGATTTTGCCTATTGTGTTAGTTATATTGCTGTTGCTGTCATAGAACATGCTAACCAAATCCAACTATTCAACTTGGGGGAGCAAAGAGTTCATTCCAACTTGTGTGTCTAGGTCACAATCCATCACCAAGGGAACTCCAGCAGGGATGGGAGAATGCTACGATCCTGGCTTTGTCTCCCGTAAATGCTCAGCTAGTTTTCTCATACAGCCCATATCCACCTGCCTGGGGATGGTGCCACCCATAGTGGGATGGGGCCTCCCATATCAGCCATCAGTCAAGGCACTTCCTCAAAGTATGGCCATAGTTTACCTGATCAAGGCAACTTTTCAGTTGAAGTTCCTCTTTCCAGAGGTTGTGTCAAGTTGACAATAAAAATTTAACCAGAACATCCTTCTAACATTTCCCGTTTGTGGGAGGCAATAAGACAAGTACAAAAAATGCTGGTGCAAATTGTTGCAAACAGGAAGACCTTCAAGAAAGGAACAGAGGTTGTTTGTTTAGAACTTTGCTTCTAGATGAAGGTAACTCTCTACAGGCAGCGATCATCTGCTCAATGCTCTAGAAGGATTTGGGCACAGAGAATGTGGACAAAAGACAGCAAAGGAATACTTCTAGCTGGGGCCCTGGGAAACTGAGTGTGAAAGGCTGGGCTGGATATGATTTGGAAGGAAAACATTTTATGCAAATGAACTAGAATAAACTGTGGTACGATATGAATAAGGAAAAATATAGTAGTATATTATCTTTTTATCTATCTATCTATCTATCTATCTATCTATCTATCTACCTACCTATCTATCTATCTGGTATGTGTGTGTGTGTGTTGTATGTGTGTGTGTGTACTTGTGCACATATATCATAGTATTTTTGTGTCAGTCAGAGACCATTTTCTAGATTTGGTTCTCTCCTTGTGGTGATTTCAGGCTTGTCTGCCAAATGTATTTACCTGCTGAGTCTTTCCCAAACCCCAGGCTGGGGTCCTTAGGAGGTGATGTGAAACCACAGTGACTTGGAGCCTACTGGGAGGATTTTAGAATATGGGGGGTCTTTCTTGTGAAGGTGATTGTGGTCCTTTACTCTTTCTCTTTCACAACCATCCATGGCATGATTGAGCCTTCTTTATTTCATGTACCAGCTATAATTCATTGGACTTCCTTAAGCCCAAAGCAATGGAGTCAGTTGGCCATAAACTGAAACCTTCAAAATCTGTGAATAAAAAAATAAGCCTTTCCTTTTTGTATGTTGACTTATATTGAATATTTGTTATAGGAATGGGAAGTAGACGAATGTTTTGGTTTGGAGATCTTAAGTGATTGACATGTTTTGGGAAAGGCTGCTGATTATTCACCATGGTCAAAAGGAGTGGGAACATTTGGGTAGGACTTCCTCTTCAGAATAATACTGGGTGACTGTTTGGAAGCATGCTGACTGAGGACCTCTTTGGAGTGGTTGAATTTTTTGACAATGTCACATATCTTATGTATGTCTTCTGGATTGCTTTCTTCCTCATGCCTTAGGTTTATTTATCTAGAGTTACTCTTGTTGTGGTGAAACATTATGAGAAAAGCAACTTGGGCAGGAAAGGGTTTATTTGGCTTATACTTCCACATCACAGTTTATCACCAAAGAACAGGATAAGAGTTCCAGCAGGGCAGGGACCTGGAGGCAGGAGCTGATGAAGAAGCCATGGAGAAATGTTGTTTAGTGGCTTATTCTTCATGGTTCGCACAGCCTGATTTTTTGTAGAGCCCAGAATGACCAGCCTAGGGATGGCACCGCCCATAATGGGCTGGCCCCTGCCCCATCAATCATTAATTAAGAAAATGTTCTAGAGGCTTGTGTACAGTCTAAATTTATGGGGGTACTTTCTCAATTGAGGGTCCTTTCTCTCAGATGACTCTAGGATGTGTCAAGTTGACATAAAACTAGGCAGTATAAGTGTCAGTTGGTTAAAGCTTCTTGTCTCCATCTTTATGGAATTTACAAGTAAGTATGAGATCTGTTTTCCTGACATCATATATCTTAATAAAACATGGGCAAAACATGGAGTTGTTTGGGTTATATCAGAGAGAACATCTGGATACTTGAAAGCATCTGGTCAGTTTTCAAAAGAAAAATAAAGCAATACTTTGTATTTGAGCATCTGGAATTATGGGACATAGGCAACACCTGAATCACCAGAGTTTGGAAGTACAGTTCCATAAAAACTTAGAAGTCTGTCCACTTCTATCTCTTGCCCACATTCATCTCCACACTTTATTTTATCTATGGCAAGCTATTCACTAAAAATCAGTATAGAAATGAATAGCTTATCATTTGTCATTTTATTTCTGAAGAATAGGCTGCCTCTGATAACAGTGTTTAGAGGGGTGAATGATCCAGATTGCAAAGAGGAAATTAGGTTACTTCTCCACAATGGAGGCAAGAGAAGTTATGTCTCAAGTGTAGAGGATGCTTTAAGGCATCTCTTGGTGCTTCCATGTCCTGTGATTAAAGTCAATGGGAAACTACTACACCCTAGTCCAGGCATGATGACAAAGAGCACAGACCCATCAGGAATGGAGGCATGGGTCACTCCTCAAGGAAAAGAGCCAAGACTTGCTGAGGTGCTTGCTGAGAGTGGGGGGAAATACAGAATTGGTAGTAGAGGAAGGTAGTTATAAATACAAGCTTTAGGCTATGTGGCCAGTTGCAGAAATGAGGATTATAGAAAACATAAGTGCTTCTGCTGTATCTATTAAGAATATGTTTGCACATTTGTGCTTTCTTTCAATTTCCTTATTACATGCTGTAACATAAGTTAAGAGAATATCAGTGGTTATCATATTTAAGTTTGAGACACTAAAAGAATGCCCACAGTGACATTGCTACCTATTCTAAATTTATAATGCATTTATAGTTGTATTAGGAATAGTTATATACTGTTAGACATAATTATAACCTGGTTAAACATATAATGCATTTATAATTGTATGTGGGGTAGTTGTACCATGTTTAAGTGTTATTGTTTTAATTTGTAAATTATTCATGACATGAAGAGATATGATTGTGTATCAAGATGATAAGGGGTGGTCTTGTGATGGCTATTATCAGTTGTCAATTTGTCTATATCTTGAACTACAATCCAAAAATGGAGGGTACACATGTCAGAGATTATTTTTGGCTTAGTTTGAAGTGGGTGACTAATTCTAGTCTGGATCTTTGTGGTAGGAAGAGATATATCTTTGATCCTGATCTTGAAGTAGGAAGACACACCTTTAGTCTAGGCCTCACCTTCTGCTGGAACTTATATAAGGACATAGAAGAAGGAAGCTTTGCTTTTTGCCTGCTTGCCTTCACTTTGCTAGTACATCCATTTCTTCACTGGCATTAGAGTCTACTTCTTTGGGATTCCAGTGTATACAGAAGATCATCTGAGACATCCAGACTTGTGTGTCTGAACAATAACTAGATTCTTGAACTTTTCATGCATAGTCAGTCAATGTTGTATTAGTTGGACTGCAGTCTATAAATCATTCCAATAAATCTCCCTCTCTCTCTACTACTACTACTACTACTGCTACTACTACTACTACTACTACTCTCCTCTCTCTCTCTCTCTCTCTCTCTATATATATATATATATATATATATATATATATATACTCTAGAAAACCCTGACTGATGCATATGTTAAGTCTTTTTGTAAATTGAGACTTGAAAAGTAGGAATCAAGACAATAAAATAAAAATAAAGTTTAGACAACAACATAAAAAAATAAAGCAAATAAATAAAATCCTCCTGGTCCTGCCTTCTTTCCAACTTCTTTTATCATCAAAATAATTTATAGTAGTTAAATGTATCTTAAATATATATGATATCTGCTGAAGCTAAAAGTAATATTAACTCAACCAGTTTTTAAAATCTATTTGGAACATTAAACATGATAAAAGTAGAAAAAAATCTCTTATGAAGTCCTCTATGAAATAAAATTGTGACAAGTTCCTGATTAGAGAGAAACCATTCTATCTCCAAGGAAGGATATGCAGCATAACTGTGGCTTCATAGAAAGGATTGGTAGTGTTCCTTCTGTTTCTATTTTGTGGAATAGTTTGAAGAGTATTGGTATTAGGTCTTTGAAGGTCTGATAGAATTCTGCACTAAACCCATCTGGTCCTGGGCTTTTTTTGGTTGGGAGACTTTTAATGACTGTTTCTATACCTTTTGGAGTTATGGGACTATTTAGATGGTTTATCTGATCCTGATTTAACTTTGGTATTTGGCATCTGTCTAGAAAATTGTCCATTTCATCCAGATTTTCCAGTTGTGTTGTAAATAGCCTTTTGTAGTAGGATCTGATGATTTTTTGAATTTCCTCAGTTTGTGTTGTTATATCTCCCTTTTCATTTCTCATTTTGTTAATTGTCTTTTGTATTTTTGATATTATTTTTATGTTTGTGTGACTATCTTCTTTTGGATTTGTTGAAAAAGATTACTTTCTTGCCTTTTCTAGGGTTTAGTTTCCCTCCTTGTGATGGTGTTTTCCATCTATTATCCTTTGTATGGCTGAATTTGTGGAAAGATAGTACATAAATTTCATTTTGTTGTGGAATATCTTGGTTTCTCAATCTATAGTAATTAAGAGTTTTGCTGGGTATAGTAGCTTGGATTAGCATTTGTGTTCTCTCAGGGTCTGTATGACATCTGCCCAGGATCTTCAACCTTTCATAATCTCTGGTGAGAAGTCTGGCATAATTCTGATAGGTCTGCCTTTGTATGTTTCTTGACCTTTTCCCCTTACTGCTTTTAATATTCTTTCTTTGTTTTGTGCATTTGGTATTTTGACTATTATGTGATGGGAGGAATTTCTTTTCTGGTCCAGTCTATTTGGAGTTCTGTAGGCTTCTTGTATATGTTCATGGGCATCTCTTTCCTTAGGTTAGGAAAGTTCTCTTCTATAAGTTTTTGAAGATATTTACTGGCCCTTTAAGTTGGAAATCTTCACTGTCTTCTATACCTACTATCCTTAGGTTTGGTCTCCTCATTGTGTCCTAGATTTTCTGGATGTTTTGGGTCAGGAACTTTTTGCATTTTGCATTTTCTTTGTTGTGCCAATGTTTTCTATGGCATCTTCTACATCTCTCTTTTATTTCTTGTATGTAGTCTGGAGGGACGTGCTCAGGAAGGATTGGTCAGCTGAGCTGTTGGAACCAGAGTGTGGATGTAACATTCTTTACTTTGATGATTCATTTTCTTATATAAATTAAAAATTCTTAGTAGTCCCTAAAGTAGTTTATTGGCTTCAGAAAAAAACTCACAAAACACAACCTAATAAAGAACCACAGTAAATAGGAAATATGTTTCCCCCTTTTATCAATATTTTATGAGCATTAAATAGTCGTTGGCCATGGGATTGAATTATAAGAACCTGCCTGAATAAAATTTATATTAAGAGAAAATCATTTTCATCCATACCACCTCCCTAAATAAATATTGAGCAAGTGTTTAAAGAATACTGTTGGGAGGTGTCACAAATTATGATCCTGCCAGCTCTTACCTCCCACCTCATAAAGATGAATTCAATGTGGTTGTGGAAAAATATATCCTGAGAATGTGAGGAGGCAAACGGTGCTCACAGCTCAGACCAGGAGAGCTATGATTGGCAGAAGGGATGGTGGAAGTCAGGTTTGAGGAAAATAAGCTTTGGAGAAGCCTTGATTTTGCTTGGGAATCATGAGAGCTGTGCCAAAAATGCTGAAGAATTCCCAAAGGACCAGCTGATTTCAATGTCCAGCCCAAAAGAAGATGGCTGCTTTGAGCTTCTAGGAAGGGAGTTCTTTTCTAAGTAGGATCAAGAACAGTGATTCCCAAAGGGTGTTCCCAGACCATTGGTATCAGTGTCACCTGGGAACTAGTAAGACATATGTATTCTTGTGCCTACCCACCCTTGACCTACTGACTCAGAAAGATGATGTAGGTGTCTGTGTTTAACAGTCAGATGAAATAAGGCCGAGGCACTACTGGTTGCAAAGAAGCTGATACAAATAGGATGCCTTCAGGCGACAAGTTGACAAGGGGTAGGCTGGTGATGGTTAATGTCCATTGTCAAGTTAACTAGATGCAGAGTCACATCTCTGGTCTTTAAGGGGGCTCTAGAGAGTAACTAGAGCAGGAAAAGACCCACCCTCAGTGTGAGTGGTGCTGAGGTCTCAGACTGAATTAAAAAAGGAAAGGAGAATGCTAGCTGAGCACCAACATTCATCCATCTCTGCTTCTTATTAACTGCAGAAACCATGTGACCAGCCACCGCACACCCCTGCTCCCGTGACTTCCTCGCCACGATAGACTATGCTCTCAATCTATGAGTCAACATCAGCCCCTTTCTTCCTTATTTTGCTCTTGTCAAGCGTTTTGTCAAAGCAATGAGAAAAGTCACTAATAAAGTGCCAGGAGATGGAATGCATGATCAGAGCATATGAAGAAGACAGCAGCGAGATCCTCAAGCGTCAGACTTAGCAGAGTGCTCTAACCAACCATAGACTTAGCACTGGCGTCCAGGCACACGGAAGCAGACGGAAGAACACAGTGCTTTCTTGTCTTGGAGAGGAAGCTTCAGACTTCTTCCATGCTTTGAGAGACGCAGCTGGGGTTTCTCCCACCATAGGAAGAGGAGAACTTGCCCTAGACTGTCGACCCTGCTGGCAACAGAGTTAAAGTCTTGCTGCTTATATTCCTGCCTTTGTCTCTGACCCACCCTCAGCATGGAAACACTGAGGACAGTCAGCTCCTCCTAAGAATCACTGACCTCAGTGAGATCAAAGAAGAGAAGGTGATGTTCACAATAGGCGAGCTGCATTGTCTGGTTGAATTGATTTTGCCCTATTCAGTAAATATTTCCAGCATACCTAATCTGAGCCAGTCGTTGGCTAGCTACTAGGGAATAGAAAAGGTCAAACAGACAACCTGGCCCTTAGGATGTGTGCTGTAGAAAGGATTTGTTGTTGACGAAGGAAAATCAAAATCCAGGGATCAGTATGTGGGCCACAAAGCAGCACCTGTAAGATGTAGAATTAGGATGAGCTGAAGCTCCTACCCATATGAGAACCCATTTGATAGCAACACTGTTAGCCGTGAACAGTTGTACCAGAATAATAGGTGTCAACAGGGATGTTTCATGGCTGGGGTGTCATGCTGTGTAGAAGCTTCAATACTTGGTAGGGGTTGAAGATCCAAAGCATGAGGGTTGCACCACCTTTGGTGTGCTGTCTTCCCAAGATTCCTCTGTATGTACCATGCTTCACCACACCAGTTGTAGATTCAGTACTAACCACAGTCAGAGGGAGGAGGCAGCAGCTTCCACTCACAGAGGACCATTCACTCATATGAGGAGACAGCTATAGCTTCAGCCTCCACTGACTTCTGCCTTGGCCGCTGTCCCCAACCCTCTCTGACAATCTAACAGTACAATGTTGGGCAGATTTCAAGGCTTCTGAAAGTGTCCTCTGTCTCTTCTCATTTTACATAGCCGTGTCTCGGGAAGAAGCTATTCCAGCATACTCAGGAAGACCCCTTTTCTTCTCTTAAGATCAAAGTGAAGTTCTGTCTATCTGTCACACAGCACCTTTTGCATGGATGCCCTCCTGACTCAGATACCAGTGTCCCATTCAGTAGCTACCAGGTGATGTGAGAACATGATTAGACTACTCGTTTATTTTTAAAGTGTTATTTGCCACAATTGCATGCATGTATACATATGGCATGTGGTATGTATGTGTGTGTGTGTATGTGTGTGTGTGTGTGCATGCGTGCCCATATACATGAGCATATGTAGCCATGTGTGTGAAGGTCAGAAAACACTTTTCAGATGTTCTCTTCTCCCGCCTCGCTCTGGAGGCACTATCTATCTTGATACCCCCATGCTGCATTCACCTGGCGAGCAGGCCCCTCAGTGTCCAGGCCACTCTTGCATCACTGCTGCTGTCTCTTGCAGGATTACACATGCATACCACAGCACCGAATTGCTTTAGTTCTTGTTCATTGGACAGCCGCTGGGAACTGAGCTCAAGTTTTCCTTCTTGTTTGTGAGGTATGTAGCCACTTCTGCCTGCTAGGTTGTCTCACTGGTCTCTTCTTAGCCTATTTGATATCAGTTAGACTCTAAGTATACTGGTTAAAGAACCTATCCTCTGTCCTCTACTGACTCTGTCATCTGGAAGCTGAGGCCTTATATAGGACATTGAGGCGAGCTTGGGACATTGTCTCATTTTACTCTGACTGTGGATGGATTTACATTAAGCCAACCATTTAGGAGTAAAGTGATATAGTAAACTGACACCTCTCCCAAATTCAAATGTTGAAGTCCTAAACACCCGCTCCAGACACAGACAAGTCCAGAAGAAGGACCACATGAAGGTGTAGGGAGAAGGTGACTTTCTTAAGTCTGTTTTGGTTCCTCGTACGAAATACCATAGCTTAGGAACAAGGGAAATTTCTTTCACCTAGTTTTAGGGCCTGGAAATTTAAGACAGACACCAACAGCTTCAGGGTCTGGTGAGGGACAGAGTTTTGGTTCATAGCAGCTTTCAGCCTGTCTTCATGAGCTAGACAGGGTAAGGGGTCCATATGTGCTCTCTATAAAGGCACTCATCCATTTGTGAAGGATCCACACTCGCAACCAGGTTACTTCTCAGAGTCTGCCTGCCCTCATACTATCTCTTTGGGAGCAAGGTCTTCAATATATGAATTATAGGATACGCAACACTCAGATTGTATTTGTGACCGTCTGCAAACCATGAAGAGCTACCACCAAGGGAGCTAACCATGACTATACTTTCTAACTTCAAGACTTGTAAGAAAATCAGTTCTTTGCTTCAGCCATTCATCAGTGGTGCTTTGCTATGGAAGATCCAATGACTAAGATGTGCTGCAAATCATATATCCAAAGGTACCCATGAAGATGCCACCTACCAGTCAGTTTGAGAAAATAGCCAGACCAGATCTTGCAACTGGTTGGCTCCCTTATTCTCTCTGGGCTGCTGCCCATGCCCCTCCAAGATTCCAAGTCATGAACAGGCCAATGGGGTCCCAGCTTTGGTGTCATTTTTTTGATGCATATACTCTACCCCTCTTCAGCCTTGTCAGTCTCACGAGGACTGAGATTCTTGCCACTGGCATGAGTTACTCTGCCATTATTCAGCCTCGCCCCCCACCCCCATCTACTTCCTTCTAAGTGTCAGTTTCATCTTCTGAAATTGTAGCTCGGATCATACAGTTCATGTTCTCTCTCTCTCTCTCTCTCTCTCTCTCTCTCTCTCTCTTTGTGTGTGTGTGTGTGTGTGTGTGTGCACGTGCGCACTCACACACAGTATATCCTGGTGTGCATGTGGATACCAGATGTCGATGTGTTTGGTGTTATTTTTTTATCACTCTCTTCCTTACTTTTTGAACATTAAATTACAATTTTATGCATTTATTTTGTGGGTCTAAGTGTGTGTGTGTGTGTGTGTGTGTGTGTGTGTAAGCATGTCACGTGAAGATCAGAGGACAACTTGCCAATTTATATTTTTGAATCTTGGACTTGCTTTTTTTTTTTTTTTTTTTTTTTTTTAGCTAGATTGGCCGGCCAGTAAATCCAGGGACTTCACTCATCCCAGTCTACCTCTTCTACTCCTGCTTAGCACTGGCTAACAGACACATGCTATTACATCTAGCTTCTTACAGGGTTCAGGGTCTGAACTAAGGCTCTCATGCTTGCAAAGCAGACTTTTAACCCACTAGCCATGTCCTAGGCTTGCTATTTCTTAACAGTTAAAGCCCAACCTCATCTGGTGTCAATTCATCACCCATCAGCACTAGAGGGATATGTCACTCCTTCCCTTTCAATATCTATCACTGGAGTCTTCAGAAAAAAAAATCTACCTTCTTCCTCTGATGCTCTTCTCACTTTCTGACCAAGAGCTGCACCATTGCTAACCCTGCTTCTGCTGTCTAATGCATTGTATGCCTGCCTCTGCATGTACAAAATCCCATTGACTCCCCAAGTACAGCTCACACTGTACCTCTTCTATAAGGCTTTCCCAGTCTTCCCAACTGACCTTTGTGATGCCCGATTCTTGGTCCCACCACACTCCGTCTCAGGGCCCCTAAGTTCTCTGCACCCCACATTACAGTTATTCATGTTCACCCTCATGCCTTCCACATGTTCGCACACCTCTAAACACTTCCTGGAAGGAAAGTAGTCTGGTGGCTTAAGAATGCAAAGACCCATGGTAACTTGGCAATGTGTATAGTCCCAGCCACTTGTGAATGGCAGCAGGATGCAGAGACGAGACGTTTAAACTTCCTTGACTGGGGTTGAAATCACCTGGGAGATGCATTTTTTTTTTATTCTAAAAAATTTCATTTATTCTTTGTACGTATGTTGATGTTTTCCTGTGCACCTGTATGGGCATCGCTGGTCATGCCTGGCGCTGGCAGAAATTGAGCCCTGCATTCCCTGGAATTGATGTTATTTATTGATGGCTGAAAGCTACCAAGTTGTAAACTGATCTCAGCTCCTCTGGAAGAGTCGCAAGCGCTGTCAACCATTGAGCCGTCTCTCCAACACGTAGAAAACACATTCCTGAGCCGTTTCTTTGAGTGCATTTCCAGAGATGCTTAATTGTGGAAAGGCCTACACTAAAAGTGGGCAGTATCACCCCGTAGATAAGAGTCTCAGCCTAAACAAACAAAACGGCAAAAAAAGCAGAAAGCCGACTAGGCATGGCGTCCCCCTCTCTGCTTCCTGACTGAGGATACAATAAGAACAGCTTCATCAGATCCCTTCCACAGCCTTTCCATGCCATGACGTCCATGCTTCTCGGAAACCTTGAGCCAAAATACACTTTTCCTTAAGTGGCTCTCTTGTATTGGGTGTCTACGGAAACAGGAAAAGGTAGCCGCTGTCGGACCCTCATCTTTCTCAGCCTAAGTAGCAGGAACCAAAGCTCAGGGAATCACCCTGGACCTAGCAGGGAAATCACCTCATCTCCTTTCGCCCTTGCTTCCTCTTTTATAACAATAAAATAATACGCGTGTTCATATAAGCTTACAGCTTTTGCATATGCTCACAATATTAACGAGACGTGCTTTGACAAAGAATAGAAGTCTTCATAAATATTCCTCCAGTGTTCTGTGGAAGAGTAGGTGCATCTCAATCAGGCAAGGCATGTAAAGCCCGCAGAACCCTGGCACCGCACTGGAGGTTTTAATTTGTCTACTAATGAACGCACAGCATGGTACAGATCCCATCCAAAGTGCTGTCAAACATATCAGTCGCATTAGGGAGACCCAGGTATTACTCCCACGTTGCAGAAAACAGAGGCTTCTGATAGCTCGAGCGGGGTCCCAGTCCCTGCAATGTATGGTCGGGGAGCCTTGTGGGCCCAGTGGGAACCGGACCAAGTGGGAGGAACGCATCAGGAAACTGAGCCTCCACGGGTTAAAACTAAACAGTGTTTCCAGCTGGGCAGTCAGATTGAGTTCCAGGATTTACTGGGACTATGTTCCCCAGCTGGGCTGGACACAGTCTTGCATCCTGCCTCTATGCGCCTGGCGGGTGACTGGGAGGATTTGGAATTTCTGGGGCTGAACTGGCAGCGATCTCCTCCTCGAGCCAGGAGTGGGGCTGGCTGCTCTGATGAGTAGATAATTAGGATGCTTCTTTCAGCTGCAGATAAAGTCCAGAGCCTCACTCCAGCCATTATCCTGCCAACCCTAATAGAGCCAGATTGATGGATACAGCGCGGAGGGAATTTGGAACATTCTTGCGCACACTATATCACACTCAATAACCGCTCGTGCACAATGTGGGACTTTTATAAGCCATTACAAAATCCATTTTGAAACGTCTCTGGGTGCGACAGCCAGCTGCAAAGCATCTGAAGTATCCCTGACGTTTGGGCTTTGGTGGAGCTTGTGAGATCGCGGGCATGGAAAGCAATCGCGAGAGCACCCGAGCTGGCCAAGAGAATCGCGTCGTCGTAAGCTCAGCAGATGGTAGCACTAGAGCCCACTGTTCATCTTAGAGTGTACCTCAGCAAGAGCACTAATCCTTCTTGTTAGACAAGAACAGAACCCCCCTCCCCAAATGCCTTCCATATGTTCTATTGTCTTCCCGGCACTTTAATTCTACCTCAAAAGCCCCCAACTTAGCAACCTTCGTATTAATGCTAAACATATTACATCAGTTCTAACACTGATATGTTTAATATGAATACAATTAAAGTTACTCCAACATAATCCTGATGAGATAAACAGCGCTGCTTTATTATAAATGTCCCTGCAAGGTCCCTTGTAAAATATTATCAATGCTAATAGAAGTCCCCTCCACCCACCCAGATACTTGGGCTAAACAATGCCACTGCCTCCCTACTAATAACAAATATGTCCAGCGATTTAAACGCGGTACATCCAATGTAAACACCATTATAGCTAATGTAAAACAGTTCCCCAGCCTCAGCTCCGCAAGCCCTTCAACCAGAGAGCTTCGGAAGAGAAAGAACTGTTTCCTCAACAAGGATGCATTACAGCCTGCTGGTGCCATTTGCAATAGATTACTTAAGCCCATAAAGAAATGAAAATTGCAGGCCTGCTTTGAGCCAGAAATGATGAAATCGGAGAGCACAGGCATAGGATAGCATGGCATAGGGCTGCTTCTACCCAGGGAATGCGGGCCTGTGAGGTTGGGGCGAACCCTCCCTGAACATAATGGACAGCTAGAGGACCCCTGGACCCAAGCCTTGTTGGTCCTGTCTCCAGTCCATGGCTTCTGCCCACACACGCATGAAGCCCGAGACCAGCCCGTCCAGAGCTAATGACTTTCCAGGGCTGGGTTGCTCAAATATGTGCATAAGGTTAGCACAGCATGACCGGGGGCGAGGACCATTGCTATGGTTTCTGCCTTCCATTATGGAACTTTCCTTTCCTTTTTAGACTATAGAGAAAGTCAAGCCTTTTTGCCAGAGACCAGAGCATTTTCCAGACCCTCTGAAATGAGCAGGGAAAGCCCCACACTAGCCCAAGGCTCGCCCACAGCGAGCCTTAGTTTCTTACGTGCCCATCTCCCCCTTTCTCTTCATCTCTGTGATTGGCAGGGTCCCCATCATTTTTGAGCACTTATTTCTGGAAACGTTGAGTATGGTTCCAAGTTTTCATCCTGGCCTCTTTTCTTTTTCTCTGTTCATCAAGCCCACTCCTTTTAGATGGATAGACACCACACTTTGCCTTTGGGGCCTCTGAAGGGCACCCCTAGTAAAAAGCAGTTTAAAAATCTTCATTTTGCACAGGTGTATAAGGTGTCTATGGTGACACCATGAACCAGCCTTCCTGACTTCCCTCAAGATGTCCCGGAGAAACTTGCAGAGGGGAATAGTGCCCTTAGGGGATGATCTATGATATTTACTATAACAACCACAGAATTAGAAGGTTCCATTATGACTCAGAGAACAGGAAAGGGATTTCCAAGTGAATTATCCCTCAAATATTTTGACGAATATCAACCACTTCACATTTTTAAGATCTCTCTTTCTGTCTCTCTTTGTGTGTGTGTCTGTGTATCTGTCTCTGTCTTTCTCTGTCTCTGTCTGTCTGTCTGTCTGTCTCTGTGTGTGTGTGTGTGTGTGCATGTGTGTATAAATGCCCACAGTGGCAAAAGAGACTCTCAGCTTTCCTGGAGCTGCAGTCCTAGGCTGCTGTGAGTTGCCCGGTGTGGGTGCTAGGAACCAAACTTACATCCTCTTCAAGAGCACCAAGTACTCTTAACCACTGAGACATCTCTGCAGCCTCTACCTCACTGTTTAACTACTTTTATGGGAAAATGCAAGTACTCATTTCTATGGAACAGAGAACATTTTACAACCGAGAAATACTCATTTTCTGGGGTGGGGGGGGTGGCTCCGAGAACAAGAATCTGAACATACCCGTCAAATCATGTGCTGCGGTGTTCAGTAAAATTTGAGATGGTCATCTTTGGTGCTTTCGACATTTGGGACAACATTGTTCTTTGTGGTGTGATCTGGAAATGAATTAAGACAAACTCAGATGTAAATTCTTGTTTTCTTCCTTAACTGCCTGGGTGGTCCCCTCTGCAGGAATGTAAGACATCTGAGCATCAGTGTCCTCACTCATACAGTGGGATTGGTGGCACTATGTCTGAGGCCCGGTGGCACACCAGCTAGGTTTTGCAAATGTTTATTCCTGATGCCAAGTTTTGGCTGCCATGCTTCTCATTTGAGTCCTGTATCAAGCACCTTCTCTTAGATTGAGCCTGTGAGTGTGCAGAGCCGGGACAGGGTCTCATTTCCCCAAAGTATGGAAAAATGGAGAGCTGGGCTTTTATTTCTGCTAAACATCATATTATTAATGCCAGGCAGCTCTTTCCTAATAAAACCCCAAGCCATGTAAACACCAGTATAGCTTTCAATTTGTAGTCAGATTAAACGCCAGCAGCGTTTGGTTCTTATTTTATTTTACTTTTTAATTTTATTTTTATTATTTTTAAACTGAAATCTTTACAGCGGATTTGAAAGCAAGCTCTTTTCTGCTTTTGGAGAAATGTAGGTTTTGGAAAGTGAGTTTTGGAATGTTTCAGCTTCAATCACAGTGGAAGGGAAAAGAAAACCAAGAAAAATAAAATAAAATAAAATAAAATAAAATAAAATAAAATAAAATAAAATAAAATAAAATAAAATAAAATAAAATAAAATAAAATAAAACTTAGTCAACTCATATGATAGAATTGCTGTACCTCGACTCACTATCTCCTTTACACAGTGCCCTGTGGACTGAAGTGCATGGGGAGGAGCTGGATTTGTCCTGAACACTATTTTATGTCTCTGGAAAGGCACGTGTTGTCCTATAAGCTGCAGCCCTCCATCTGAGCCATTCCAGGAAAGAGGTCATTGCATAGAGAGGGGAGACTAATTCTCCACCCAGCAAATTCATATCGCCATCACGGTTTCTTCTGCTACAAGAACCCTATTCTCTATTCGTATCCATTGGGCACTGAAGGATCCAGCAAAGGATTACCAGATTTTATCCTTAGGTGTTCGCCCCCCACACGTCTACCTTTGCCACACACCAGGTATGGAAAGGAGTGGACAAGCCTTAAGAAAGGAAACTATGTCTGTTTTACTCTTTGGGGACAGCTCTGAGCTTTATTCAGAGTCCAGGGACAGAGACACCAGGTGCTTTCCACAGGGGAGTCTGAAACCAGCAGCCGATTGCTAAGTAGAGAGGAATCAGAGCAGAGAATGGCCGACAAGCAGGTGTGGGTGGGAGCTATTCACTGCCTATGGAAAGCAGCCTGCGGGTGGGGCATCCTGAGGAAACAGGTCACCTCTTAGCCCAGAGCCAATCTCAGAAAAAGCCACAGAACATCAAATAGGGTGACCCCTGTCAGCTTGGTTCCTGCCCTTGTTCAGGCCTATTGAAAAGCCTTATATGGATATCTCCGGAGCACCATTCAAGGACTCACTTGGGCAACCTTCTCATCTCATGCTTCTCAAGGCCTCTTGTTCCTATGACTTCAATGGACATCATGATACAGGTAAAACCATCATGTTTGTCTTCAGCCCAGGTATGGGTGTTCGGTAGGCCCACCAATCTTCCAGAAACCTCTGCTTGATCTGCTGCATCTATCCAGAAGCCTCCCTGACCCCTTTGGTTTACTATCCTCCTGGCACAGCACTTAGCATGCCGTTTTCAGGCTCACTGCTCCATATATATGCCCTGTGATTGACAGGACTCCTCAAGGCACACCCGTTCTTCTGTTACCTGCTCAAGGGTAGGCTCCTCAATGATTAGGTCTCTAGAGTTAAAAACTGCCACAAAGCAAGTATCTATCCCCACAGCTAGTCTGTGGACCAGTGGGTATAGTGGAAGGTTCTCTAATTGTTTGATTGCGTCAACAAAGATGGCAGACACCAATCACAGGGCAGATACAGAGGTGGGTTTTCCAGGTCTGAGGAGGAAAAAGAGGAGATAAGACAGAGAAATGGGCTTTTTGGCCAGGCTTTAGAGAGAGGAGCTTAGACACCATGTAGGCCTGGAGACCATTCCAACCGGTGGTAGCCTTCGTCACCAGAAGGATTCTAGTTTTTTGAAACAGGGTCTCTCTGTGTAGCCCTGGTTATCCTGGAACTCACTCTGTAGACCAGGCTGGCCTCAAACTCAGAAATCTACCTGCCTCTGCCTCCCAAGTGCTGGGATTAAAGGCGTGTGCCACCACTGCCTGATAAGAATTCTAATATAGAATAGCTGACGAGTTTAGGACGATAGATTCTGCACCCAGTGGTTGTGTTATCTAGCTGATTTAAAAATATTAAGATTGGATTTCTTTCCATCTGTGGTAATTCAGGTGGGCAGAAGGAAGGGCACAGCCACAGAGCAGTCCTGGGCAG
Organism: Apodemus agrarius; assembly: GCA_964023405.1. Taxonomy (NCBI): domain Eukaryota; kingdom Metazoa; phylum Chordata; class Mammalia; order Rodentia; family Muridae; genus Apodemus; species Apodemus agrarius. Next base: position 97,360,929 of record OZ030009.1, on the reverse strand, counting down.
TTGGTGGAGCTGCCAGGGAGGTAGGTCGGCGGAACACAAGAGGTAGCTCCAGGCGTTCTCAAGAGGGATGGAAGTTGGGCAGCTTAGCAAAGCACTCTCGGGAAAACGCCAGCTGGCAACATGGTGGCGGCTGTTCTAGGAGCATAGCCAGGAACTCGGGGAGAGCTCCCAAGAAGGAGCAAGCATGCATTTTAAAATTTCATGCAACAAGTGGGAACTTAGCAAATCTGTGAAGTTACAATGGGGACCTCCACTTGTTCTTTGGTGATGAAGAGGCTCACAAAAATGGGACCTTCGTCCACTTAGACTCTCTACTCTTTACAAATGCCATGACAACCTACCAGACCAAGATTGTTGGCGCAGGGTGGGTCCAGGGCAAAGCATTTTCTGTTCACTACTGCTTGGCCCATCTGTATCGTCCTGGATAATCTCACGAAGAACAGGCACTGCTAAAGTTCAGAAAGGCCATCTCTCAGCATGGTGACAGAATGTAAAAAGAAAGGGGTGACTGGATAAAAAGCTACAACCTGCAACCCACATGAGCTCTCTCCTTTGCACCATAGCAGGAATGGCAAAGTCTGTTGAACCGGGTGTGTGTGGGGGAACTGTCAGGGAGTGATCAGAGTGTACAGTGATGCTTGGCATCTTACTGGACCCCACTGGGCTGTAGAGCACAATTCTGGAAGGTCTTAGCTCTCCTGAGATTGCTTCCTACCACTTGGCTGTGTGCTGTCCCTGGACGATCTGTTTATACCAGTGCTTAGTGTGGGAGTAGGGAAAAGACCCTGATCAGACCTAGGAAGTACCTGATAGGTTTTACCAGGAAGGCTGCACTGACACTGGAATGAACATGAAACCATTGTTTCAAATAAGACATATACCTCTGTCGGTAAGAACGTTTCCTCCTGCTTGACAGATAATGCCGATTCTATTGGTTAAAAGACAAAACTGCAACAAATATAGTTTGAAGAACTTAATTGCCTTTATTTCTCATGCTACATTCTAGCATGAGAAATAACGGAGTTCTGATGAGCTAAAGGAAGAGGGCTGAGGAAATCCGACATAACACAAAGATGTGTTCATTCCCTGCAGGAGGCAACCAAGACAGAACCATAGAAAAATTAATTGGAGAACATAAAGAGGCTTCAGGTTTCTTTTATAAAGAATTGAATGGGAGTGTGGTCTGGGGTATGAGGATTGGATTATCATGCCAGTTTAATGGCTGCTTTGGGAAAGTTGGCTTCTCTCTTTTGGTTGCTTTGACAGTTAGTGATCAGTGTACTTTGCTTTTGATGACTTAACTCTTCATCCCAAAGTGACCTTAGTTTGATTTTGACTACGGTCTGTTGAGTTCCAATGCAAGAGTTTAGTTAGAAACAATAGTCTCTTATAGCTTTTAGTCACAATCTTAAAAATATCCCTACAAGAGATATACCTATTTTACAGATGGAAAACTGAGTCATGGAGCATTGGAGCCTACTTGGTTCTTAAGTAGCAGAGTTGACTGTGGGATGACAGATTTTTCCTGCAGAAATGAAACACACACATGTCTACTCACAAGAGATGGGGAACTCACTAAAGACTAAAGTACAGAAACCACCAAAGTCCAACTTGGTGAACCAATGACTTCTATTGGGGTTATTTATACCAATATGGGTGAGGAGTTACTTAAAGAAGTAGAAATGACTCAGAGACAGATGCTGCACCACCAAAGCCCACATCAGCAGGGGTGAGATCTCACAAAAAACTGAAAACCTGGACCAAATGCACAGCCTACAGACAACTATTTGGAGAATATCTTTTTGGTGTCTCAGTCTGTCGGAGTCTCTTCTAGGCAGCTCTCCTGGTCTCTGATTTTCTAGGCTGCTTTGCTCTTCAGAGAGTGATATTCTTGGAGGAGGGAGGGACCCAGTGAAGAGGGTTAGTTTCAGGGACTTCCTGAAACTTTTTTGAGTTCTTTACTTCCGGTCCTAAGGAGCATCCCTGAAGGCTGGAGTGTTTCATCTCTCCCTAGACCATCTGGTTGTACCACCTCCTTGTAATCATTCTGTCCTGAAAATACATAACACCTTCACTTTCCATCTAGGTACCATCCTTTAAGACGTTTACCTCTAAGATGGAATGCTTTAACTTCAGAGGAAATAGCTACACAATACCAGGTTCAGCATGCTAATGTCCTATGCTTTCTCATATGCACAGTAGACACACAAATAACTGAAAAGTTGTACTTCCCATACTACTTTGCAAAAATTCAATTTAATAAGAACTTGATAGAAAGCCTAGCCTATATAATTGAGTTTAGGATTTATACAAGTCGCATGCAGGTTTTTCATTTGTGTGTTTGTTTTTAAATTTTCACACATATATATGCTGTACTGAGGGAAATTCCCCTCCTTGTACCCTCTCCCCTACCAGGTTTTCAGTTTTGCTGTTGTGCAAAATTAGCTGACCCTTCTTGGGGGACCCCACTGTTCTTTCTACCTAGCATGCCTCCTGCCGAAGTGTGGGACTCCAGTATTGTCTTTTGACGATTGGCAGCCTGCTAATGCCTCTCGTCACAATTCCCTCTAAATTCCAGGTCAGAGATGAGTATTGCTTGTCTGAGTCCATTCAGGTTTCTATGGCAAAACAACACAGACCAAATGGCTTATAAACCACAGACACTTATTTCCAATACTTAGTCTGGGAAGTCCTGGATGAAGACATCGTCCGTCTTGCTATTTTCAGAGAGTCCACTTTCTGGTCTTAGTGATAGATTTTTGCTGTTTTCATAACACTAACGGGGCAAAGGATCTCTCTGGGGTACTCATCCGGTAATTGAGCAGCTCCACCCTCATGACCTAATCAGTTCTCAAAGGCCCCACCTTTCCATATCACCACATTGAGGATTAGGATTTCAACATACTAATGTGGGGAGCCGTAAATACTCGGCTCGTTGTAATATTCTTCAAATCTGTTTTCTCCAGATATTCTTGGGAAAAATATCTCCCATGCACTGCATATTAATGCAGAATGGTTTCCTGTTCTCACAACGTTGGAATTTTGTCTTTGTCTCTAGTCATAACTCTCTATGTTCTCCCGATGACTGCCTCTTTCTCTATGGGCTATGAGTATGGTAGGGGTAATGCAGTCATTGCCTCTGTGTGGCCAGCATCGTTGTGAATCTACAGCCAAATATCTGTAGTGAGTTGGGGCCACATCATGCATGTAGATTGAGAGGAAGATGCTGAGTCAGGGAGAAGGAGAACACATGGCAGTCTGTGGAACATCTATGTGCCCACATGTCATCATATCTGGTCATGACTGACTTCTGTATGTGACAATTGCTGCTTCACCTTGGCCTTTAGCATCACCTATCAGTTCCTCTTTGGAGTTTCTTCTGAAGCCGTACAGACAAGATGATCCTTGGAACTCCAGTTCAGCTTACTGAAGCTTAGACAACAAAATTAAATCCACTATGGGGCTTCTAGTTGTTTCAGCCACACCAGGGACTGCTGTTTTGGAGGGGTGTAAGAGATGAGCAAATAACTGGATATCTACACTGTGTGATGTTGGACTAAGGCGATTGGATGGATGATTTTAAGGTAGTTTGTGTCTTAGTTTTGTTTCCTGTTGCTGTAATAAAGGAATGAGTGTTGGTTTGGCTCACCCTTCCAGAGCACAGCCCATCATTGTGTAGAGAAGTCAAAGCAGCAGGAGTTGAAGTAGCTAGCACATCACATTCACAATCAAGAACAGACCAATGAAGAGATACATGCATGCTCATCCTACTTCCTGTCATTTTATATGGCTGGATTCAGGTCAGGGAATGGAGCCACCCATAGTGGGTGAATCCTCCCACCCCAATTAGCAAAATAAAGGTAATTCAGCATGGAGTAGTGATATGAACCTTTGATCCCAACATGTGGGAGGCAGAGGCAGGCAGTTTCGTGGGTCTTTAAGGCCAACCTGGTCTATATAGTGACTTCCAGGACAGCCAGAGTTACATCGTGAGACCCTGTTTTGAACAGCCTTCCTCCCAACAAACAAACAGACAAACAAACAAGCAAACATACCCCCCCACACTGAGATTATCACAGACTAATCTAATCTAGACAATTTCTCTCTGAGATTCCCTTCCCAGATGATTATAGTGTCAAATTGAAAATTAAAAGTAAGCATCCTGTCATAATTTCTCTAGCTAAGGTGACTTGATGAAGGTAGGTGGTCCTCCATCCATGCCTGATTATGGCCAGCCCTGAGAATAGTCCTTTTGCTCCTGAGATATATTGTCTAGATCAGTAGTTGCTGTTGCTTATGACCTACCTACCCAACCTAATGACAAAAGAGCATTGCTACATGTATTGGCGAATCAAGAGTACTATTGCATGCCATCTTCCTTAGAAAATTCTTGTAGGGGTACTACCAGTGGCTGCTTCTGTTAATGAGAATTTTATCTTTGCTGAATTTTGAGTCAGTGATCCATACATAGATATTCCAGTCTTGCTTTGGTCAAGAGCTCTGATTTAAACTAAATAAATTATCTGGGCATGATGATGCAGGTCGATAATGCCAGTACTCAGAAGGTTGAGGCAGGAGGATTATGAGTTCAAGGCCAGGCTAAGATACATAGTAAGTTCCAGGCAAGTCTGGTCTATATAGCACAACCCTATTTCACTATGCTCCCTGAAAACCCACTTGGAACTTACAGAATAAAGATTGATGCCCAATTGGATAAGAGTACAATGTAGTATTTATTAATTTCTGCAATGAGGCTGGATATCCTCTAGTCCTTTTCTTGATTCGCCAATACATGTAGCAATGCTCTTTGTCATTAGGTTGGGTAGGTAGGTCATAAGCAACAGCAACTACTGATCTTAATGTCAGGGACTGTTCATACACAATCTGCTAAGAGACTGCTGGAGTTGGAGCAGTAAGAGTTGTTTTAAGGTTATCCTTTGGAGGGAATAGCGTGTGCCTCTTTCACTGGTACAGAAGTGTTATAACAGGAGGCATTTTGCTTGATGTCAAAATACTAGCATACCCACTTCCCAGTGCAGGTGTCCTTTGAACTTACAGAAGGATTGGACCATAGGTAGAAGAGGAGAATTTTCATGGCCCTTTGTCATTCTGTTGATTATTATCTCAGACAGAACTTTTAAATTAATGAAATGAGAGTGTTTTTGCAAACTGAAATAACTCCAAGGCTTATTATTGAGGAATTCTTGAAGGAGTTATGGGACTGACCTGCATGTCTCCACTGAGGGCTTTGTTAATAGAGACTGGGGAGAAAGTATAAAATTGCTTTCTGAGGGCATGCTCTAGAATCAGCACATAAAGTCAGACAGGAGCTCCTCCTGCTAGGATATTTAGCTCAAAATATGGGAGTGCCCCCTGCATCCTGGATGATCATAGCCTCCTGGAGAAGTCAGTTGATCTCTTCAAATCTCATTTTCACATCTGATAGTGTAGCTGATAGCAGTAAACGCCCCATGAGCGCACATCAAATACTCAATAAGAGGATGAACCTGCATAGCATGGAAAGCCCACCTCTTTTCACCAGCAAAGGTGTTTCCCGGCATACACTAGATGACTTCCTGAGGTGAAGCATGGGCAGCAATGCTCTTCAAGGAGACTGAAGAGCAGTAGGCATCGAAGAAGCCAGGGAAACAATGTACCTACATGTTTTTCTTAATGGATTCTGCATTTGCAGAGCTTTTAGAGAAGAAATGAGATCAAAGGAGGATTCATTTCTATCAGCCTTTGTGGCAGGTCTACCTGGTCCAAGGCAGAAAGCCTTGCTGACCATGGGAGGTTGGACAGGCAAGCGGAGGCGTGGCTCTTCTGGAGACTATGCTGTATTAGGTAATGTACCAATTTCTCTGACAAACTACCTGACATTACAGCTTCAGGAGGAAGAGAGTGTGGTCCCTCAAGACCAGGAAGGCGTAGCAACAGAGGCGGCCGATAGTGCATTTCCAGAAGTAGGAAGTAAAGAGAAATGAATGCTGGTGCTCAGATCACTTTCTACATTTTACTCATTCCGGGGCCAACTCTACCCCTGCCAGCCCATAGGATGATGTCACTCACATGCAGGGTGTGTTATCCCTCTTCATTTAAACCTTTTTGGCAACCCAGACACAAGCATACCTAGAGAGTTTTTTTCTAAAGTGATTCAAAGTTCAGTCAAATTGATTATTGTTAATCTGCCCCTTATAAACTTATCACCAAAGCACACTGCTGTTTTCTGTCATAACGTTCCATACTGTACTATACAGTCTCACTTTCATCTCACAGTGCAGGGTCTATTTCAGTACATCACTAAGACTCTTCATGTCTTATAGACACAGCACTGTTCCAAAGGTCAAATTTCAAAGTGTCTTCTGATACTCGATTCGATCTTTTAACTGTGAATCTCTATTTTAAAAATAGGGATTAATGATATTGCCTGCAGCTTCCCGCCCAGCTGGCGGTGGGGAAGCCGGAGGGTCACCCAGCGTCCCAGGTGCTCAGAACCATCCGGCGGCGGCGGCAGAACCAGGTACCCGACACAGCCCGAGCTTAAGACCTTCGGGGACTCAGGCCTGGAGTGGGAATTGGGCACAGAATAGCGGGTGCACTCTGCACTCGCGCGCGGGGCGGACCCCGAGCTCCCTGCAGGCAGCTGCCATATTGCCTGCAGCTTCCCGCCCAGCTGGCGGTGGGGAAGCCGGAGGGTCACCCAGCGTGCCAGGTGCTCAGAACCATCCGGCGGCGGCGGCAGAACCAGGTACCCGACACAGCCCGAGCTTAAGACCTTCGGGGACTCAGGCCTGGAGTGGGAATTGGGCACAGAATAGCGGGTGCACTCTGCACTCGCGCGCGGGGCGGACCCCGAGCTCCCTGCAGGCACCTGCCATATTGCCTGCAGCTTCCCGCCCAGCTGGCGGTGGGGAAGCCGGAGGGTCACCCAGCGTCCCAGGTGCTCAGAACCATCCGGCGGCGGCGGCAGAACCAGGTACCCGACACAGCCCGAGCTTAAGACCTTCGGGGACTCAGGCCTGGAGTGGGAATTGGGCACAGAATAGCGGGTGCACTCTGCACTCGCGCGCGGGGCGGACCCCGAGCTCCCTGCAGGCACCTGCCATATTGCCTGCAGCTTCCCGTCCAGCTGGTGGTGAGGAAGCCAGAGTCAGCCAGTGTGCCAGGTACCCAGACCCAGCCGGAGGCCGAACCAGCCTCCCATCCAGCCAGTGGCAGGGAAGCTGGAAACCGGACCCAGCCAGCTTCCCAGCAGCTTGGGACCAGCAGGCGGAACCAGATAACTGAGATATCCCAACTTTAAGACCCCTGGGGAAACAGGATATCAGACAGCGAACCCTGAGCAGGAGCAGTGCAGAGCAGCCGCCCAACAGGCGGAACCAAATACCTGGGATATCCTGAGGTTAAGACCTCGGGGGACTCAGGCCACCTGTCAGCAATCTGTGAGCAAGAGCCCCGCAGGACAGTGATTCGGGTATCCCAGTCGCTGGGAAATAGCCTTACAACCCCACAGGAGGGTCAAGCACCAGCTAGTATCTACAGGACCAACTAACACCAGAGTTAACCAGATGGCAAAAGGCAAACGTAAGATCGCTACTAACAAAAATCAAGGCAATATGGCGGCATCCGAACCCAGTTCCCCAACAGCAATAAATATTGGATACCCTGAAACACCAGAAAAACAAGACTCAGATCTAAAATCACTGGTCAGGATGCTGATAGAGGAACACTTAGATAAATCTCTTAAAGTAATACATGAGAAAATAGATCAAAAGCTAGAAGCCATTGCAAGACAAACACAATTAAATCCCAGATATCTCAACACACCAGAAAAACAAGACTCAGATCTAAAATCACTGGTAAAGATGCAGATTGAGGATCACTTAGATAAATTTCTTAAAGTAATAGAGGAGAAAATAGATCAAAAACTAGAAGCCCATACAAGGCAGACACAAAAATCACTTAAAGAAATCCAGGAGAATATAGAGCAAAAAGTGAATCCCAATAAGGGGGAGAAACAAAAATCACCCAAAGAAATACAAGAGAACATGGGTCAACGAGTAGAAGTCATAAAGGAGGAAACACAAAAATCCCTTAAAGAATTACAGGAAAACACAAACAAGCAACTGAAAGATCTGAGCAAAACCATACAAAATCTAAAAACAGAAGTAGAAACAACTAAGCAATCGCAAAGGGAGACAATGTTGGAAATAGAAAACCTTGGGAAGAAATCAGGAGTCATAGATGCAAATATCAACAATAGAATACAAGAGATAGAAGACAGAATCTCAGATGCTGAAGATACCATAGGAACCATGGATTCAACAATTAAAGAAAATGCAAAATGCAAAAAGCTGGTAACCCAAAACATTCAGGAAATCCAGGACACAATGAGAAGACCAAACCTAAGGATTATAGGGATAGATGAGAATGAAGATCTACAACTTAAAGGGCCAGCAAATATCTTCTACAAAATTATGGAAGAAAATTTCCCCAACCTAAAGAGAGAGATGCCCATGAATATACAAGAAGCCTTTAGAACCCCAAATAGACTGGACCAGAACAGAAATACTTCCCGTCACATAATAGTCAAAACCCCAAATGTACTAAACAAAGAAAGAATATTAAAGGCAGTAAGAGAAAAAGGACAAGTAACATATAAAGGAAGACCTATCAGAATTACACCAGACTTCTCACCTGAGACCATGAAAGCTAGAAGATCCTGGGCAGACCTTATGCAGACCCTAAGAGAACACAAACTTCAGCCAAGACTACTATACCCAGCGAAACTCTCAATTGCCATAGATGGGGAAACCAAGATATTCCACGACAAAACCAAATTTGCAAGATACTTATCTACAAACCCAGCCCTACAAAGGATAATAGGGGAAAAATACCAACACAAGGGGGGAAACAACACCCCAGAAGAAACAAGATAGAAACCCCATCTCATCCAACCCAAAAGAAGAGAACCACTCAAATACAAATAATAATAACAATTCCCAAAATGTCAGGAAGTAATAATTACTATTCCTTAATATCTCTTAATATCAATGGACTCAATTCCCCAATCAAAAGACACAGACTAACAGACTGGATACGGAAACAGGACCCTACATTTTGCTGCATACAGGAAACACATCTCAGTGTCAAAGACAAACACCTCCTTAGAGTAAAAGGCTGGAAGACAGTTCTACAAGCAAATGGTCCCAGGAAACAAGCTGGAGTAGCCATTCTAATATCAGATAAAATCGACTTTCAACCTAAAGTCATCAAAAGAGACACAGAAGGTCACTTCCTGCTTGTCAAAGGGAAAATCCACCAAGAAGAATTCTCAATACTGAACATCTATGCACCAAATGCAAGGGCACCCTCATTCGTAAAAGAAACTTTACTAAAGCTTAAAGCACACATCGCACCTAACACAATGATTGTAGGTGACTTCAACACTCCACTCTCCTCAATGGACCGATCAGGAAAGCAGAAACTAAACAGGGACACAGTGAAACTAATTGAAGCTTTGGACCAATTGGATTTAACAGATATATATAGAACATTCCATCCTAAAACAAAAGAGTATACCTTTTTCTCAGCACCGCACGGTACCTTCTCAAAAATTGATCATATAATTGGTCACAAGACAGACCTCAACAAATACAAGAAGACCGAACTAATCCCATGTCTCCTATCGGATCACTATGGAGTAAAAGTGGTCTTCAATAGCAAGAAGAACTACAGAAAGCCCACATACACATGGAAACTGAACAATACTCTACTCAATGACACCCTGGTCAAGGAAGAAATAAAGAAAGAAATCAAAGACTTTTTAGACTTCAATGAAAATGAAGGTACGACCTACCCAAATCTCTGGGATACAATGAAAGCAGTGCTAAGAGGAAAACTCATAGCCCTGAGTGCCTCCAAAAAGAAACTGGAAAGAGCATACACTAGCAACTTAACAGCACACCTGAAGGCGCTGGAACAAAAAGAAGCTAACTCACCCAGGAGGAGTAGAAGAGAGGAAATCATCAAACTAAGGGCTGAAATCAATCAAGCAGAAACAAAGAGAACCATACAAAGAATCAACAAAACCAAGAGCTGGTTCTTCGAGAAAATCAACAAGATAGATAAGCCCTTAGCTAGACTAACCAAAGGGCACAGAGATAGTATCCAAATTAACAAAATTAAAAATGAAAAGGGGGATATAACAACAGAAACAGAGGAAATTCAAAAGATCATCAGATCCTACTACAAAGGCCTATACTCAAAACAACTGGAGAATCTGGAGGAAATGGACAATTTCCTAGACAGATACCAAATACCAAAATTAAATCAGCATCAAGTAGACCAGCTAAACAGTCCCATAACCCTTAAAGAAATAGAAGGGGTTATAGAAAGCCTCCCAACCAAAAAAAGTACGGGACCAGATGGTTTTAGTGCAGAATTCTACCAGACCTTCAAAGAAGACTTAACACCAATACTCTTCAAACTATTCCACAAAATAGAGACAGAAGGGACACTGCCCAACTCATTCTTCGAAACCACAATTACGCTGATACCTAAACCACAAAAAGATCCAACAAAGAAAGAGAACTACAGGCCAATTTCTCTTATGAATATAGATGCAAAAATACTAAATAAAATCCTTGCCAACCGAATCCAAGAGCATATCAAAACGATCATTCACCATGATCAAGTAGGCTTCATTCCAGGAATGCAGGGATGGTTCAATATACGGAAATCCATCAATGTAATCCACTACATAAACAAACTAAAAGAAAAAAACCACATGGTCATCTCATTAGATGCTGAAAAAGCATTTGACAAAATTCAGCATCCTTTCATGCTAAAAGTCTTGGAAAGAGCAGGAATTCAAGGCCCATACCTAAACATAGTAAAAGCAATCTACAGCAAACCAGTAGCCAACATCAAAATAAATGGAGAGAAACTTGAAGCAATTCCACTAAAATCAGGGACTAGACAAGGCTGTCCTCTCTCTCCATATCTTTTCAATATAGTACTTGAAGTTCTAGCGAGAGCAATCAGACAACATAAGGAAGTCAAAGGGATACAAATTGGAAAGGAAGAAGTCAAAGTATCATTATTTGCAGATGATATGATAGTCTACTTAAGCGATCCAAAAAACTCCACCAGAGAACTTCTACAGCTGATAAACAACTTCAGCAACGTGGCTGGTTATAAAATTAACTCAAGCAAATCAGTAGCCTTCTTGTACTCAAAGGACAAGCAGGCTGAGAAAGAAGTTAGGGAAATAACACCCTTCACAATAGCCACAAACAACATAAAGTACCTTGGCGTAACTCTAACCAAACAAGTGAAAGATCTGTATGACAGGAACTTCAAGTCCCTGAAGAAAGAAATCGAAGAAGACCTCAGGAGATGGAAAAATATTTCTTGCTCCTGGATTGGCAGGATCAATATAGTAAAAATGGCCATCTTGCCAAAAGCAATCTACAGATTCAATGCAATCCCCATCAAAATCCCAAATCAATTCTTCATAGATCTAGAAAGAGCAATTCTCAAATTCATCTGGAGCAACAAAAAACCCAGGATAGCTAAAACTATTCTCAACAATAAAAGGACTTCTGGGGGAATCAATATCCCTGACCTCAAGCAGTACTACAGAGCAATTGTGTTAAAAACTGCATGGTATTGGTACAGCAACAGGCAGGTAGATCAATGGAATAGGATTGAAGACCCAGAAATTAACCCACAGACTTATGGTCACTTGATCTTTGATAAAGGAGCCACAACCATCCGGTGGAAAAAAGATAGCCTTTTCAACAAATGGTGCTGGTTCAACTGGAGGTCAACATGCAGAAGAATGCGAATTGACCCACTCTTATCTCCTTGTACTAAGATCAACTCCAAGTGGATCAAGGACCTCCACATAAAACCAGACACACTGAAACTATTAGAAAAGAAACTTGGGAAGACCCTGGAGGACTTGGGCACAGGGGAAAAGTTCCTGAACAGAACACCAATAGCTTATGCTCTAAGATCAAGAATCGACAAATGGGACCTCATAAAATTACAAAGTTTCTGCAAAGCAAAGGACACTGTCAGAAGGACAAAACGGCAACCAACAAAGTGGGAAAAGATCTTCACCAACCCCACATCCGACAGAGGGCTAATATCCAATATATACAAAGAACTCAAGAAGTTAGACCGCAAAGAACCAAATAACCCTATCAAAAAATGGGGCACAGAGCTAAACAAAGAATTCTCACCAGAAGAAATTCGGATGGCCGAGAAACACCTTAAAAGATGTTCAACATCATTAGTCATCAGGGAAATGCAAATCAAAACAACCCTGAGATTCCACCTCACACCAGTCAGATTGGCTAAGATTAAAAACTCAAGAGACAACAAGTGCTGGCGAGGATGTGGAGAAAGAGGAACACTCCTCCACTGTTGGTGGGATTGCAAAATGGTAAAACCGCTCTGGAAATCAGTTTGGCGGTTCCTCAGAAAATTGGGCATGTTACTTCCAGAGGACCCTGGCATACCACTCCTGGGCATATACCCAGAGGATTCCCCTGCATGCAATAAGGACACATGCTCCACTATGTTTATAGCAGCCTTGTTTATAATAGCCAGAAATTGGAAGCAGCCCAAATATCCCTCAAAGGAGGAATGGATACAGAAAATGTGGTATATTTATACAATGGAATACTACACAGCAATTAAAAATAATGAATTCATGCAATTTGTAGGTAAATGGTTAGACCTGGAAAATATCATCCTGAGTGAATTAACCCAATCACAAAAGAATGCACCTGAAATGCAATCACTGATAAGTGGATATTAATGAGCCCAGAAGCCCTAAATACTCAAGACACAAATAGCAAGTCAAATGATTCCCAAGAAGAAGAAAGGAGAGGACCCTGGGCCTGTAAAGATTGCTTCCAGTTTAGTAAAGAAACCGAGGGGGGAGGGGGAATTATTGGGGAACAGATGGGGGGGAGAGGAACTATGGGAACTATGGTGGGTGGGAACTGGGAAAGGGGAAAGCCTTTGGAATGTAAACATAGAATATAGAAAATAAAATTAAAAAAAAAAAAAAAAAAAAAAAAAAATAGGGATTAATAAAATGTCACATCCTTCCGTCATATTGTAGCACAGATTAAGCATTCTCATTCCTAAAGACAGCAAGCCAAAGTATGAGTGAACCCCAATAAATAATAAACCTTGCAGCTTCAAATCCAGGATCTGTGGAGACTATGGAGCCATCAGTGGTGCTCCAATAGCCTTTTGTTGCCCAGCCCCCACGCCTTCAGCACTGTTGGGTGCCAAGAGAAGAGATGAAGAAGAGGAGTCAGGCTGAAGGCCCCACAGCCTTCTGGGAAAACCAGAATGATCTTAGAAACTCTAAGGTTCGTGTCCATTGTCACCAGAGCATCTGCTTATTAGGGCAAATGACTTCTAGCTTTGGCACTCCATTAACTGGCATACAAACAACATCAAATACTAATCCCAGAACCCAAAACAAAACCAGGGCTTCATCATCTCCATCCTCCAGGCTAGGAAAAAGTGAGTCTCCTGGTTTGGCTTCCCTCTTTCCCCACTGCTCTTCCCCGCCCCCCGGCCCCACCCCGGCCTGCTTTGTGGCTTCAGATGATGTTTTCTTGGAAAAGGGAATAAAAGAGGATGAGCCCTTGTTGAACATGAGCCAGGGATACAGCCATGTAGGAAATCTGGTGACCAATAGTACCACTTTAATGTCCAATCCTCTTTGCCTGATATTTGCTTGAGACACAGGCACTGAGAATACCCATTGGCCATCATATAGACATGCAAGTTCAGAGAGAGGCTTGAGGTTGGCCACACTGCTGCCCAGGCAAGGTGAGAGCTGCTGTGAGGATGAAAGCTGCTGACAGATGGTGAAAGTGGGCACCTTGCCTGGCAGAGAAGCTTCAGAAATGCTAGTTTCCTTTCCCTGTAGTGGCTATAGCAGGAATTGCAACCTTTGAGCTCACGAAATCGTCAATGTGGGAAGGTCCTCTCCATCAACACAGAAAGTCCTCTTTGGGTGGCCACCTCCTCTGTGTCATATAACATCAATGACATGAGTTGCTGAACCCTCACTGTCCTGTTATCTACAATAGAAGTATTTGACACAGAGAGAATTGCACGTGAAAATCAGTGTGGGGTTGTGCTGAGGCATGTCTCGGCCTCAGTTGTTTTGAAAGTATAATGGGAGCATCAGGAAGACAGACTAAGTACTGAGCACGGTATTTGGCTCATGATAAGTTACTAATATTTGCTTTCCTGCACATTCTTTTCTAGACAGCTAGGATATTCTTGTATTACTTCAAAAATATGTCTAGGAGACATAGATGGCTGATTCTAGGTCACTGGTGCTGGGTACTCGGAGTAGACAGCATTTCAGTCCCTCATTCTGGCTAGGCTATCCCAACGAACACAAGTGACCTTTGGAGCATTTGTGTTAGTGAAAATGTCCCTCTGTTAGACTGTTCATTTCTGAGTATAATCTTCCAAATGAAGGTCGCCTTTACCCTCTCCCTGTTCCTTCACAAGGGTGCTAGAAATGGATGAAGAGAAATGCCAGAGTTAGTATGACAATCAGGATTCCAAGGAGAGGTTTGGAGTCATGCTCTGCAGTCAGCGTGCATGAGAAAACTTGAGGCAACCATGAAGAAAGGAGTCACCCATGTGGTATAATCTACCTCTCCAAAGGTTTGCTTACCTCAGCACTTATACACAACAACACCTGTGCATGGTTGAAGGTGATAGCAGTTGCTTTAGGATCAGAGAGAAAATATTACAGAAAATCATGTGAGATAATTCTCTGTGGTCTCTAGTTTCTATAGTTAGATGGGAAAAGCCAGTGATTTAGCTATAGCCTGCATCTTAGTTTGCTTCAGAACTGTCACTTCACTTGGGGGTAAAATCAACTTAATTCAGCTATGGAAGGTAGCATATGCTATGGAAACAGGAAAAAAGACTAACACTGAAAGACCGATCTATCTATCTATCATCCATCCATCCATCCACCCACCCACCCACCCACCCACCCATCCATCCATCCATCTATCTATCTATATATCTATCTTTGTGAGGGCCAGTGGCTGTAATTTTTCTAAGGGCCTAATAATCTATTTTGGTGTTCACACTGATTTTGGTCATCACAGATCATTGTTTGTTTTGTTTTGAGATAGGGTCTCATGTTGCCCAGGGTGGCCTTGCTCTTGCTAGATAGACAAAGATAAATGGGAACTACTGATCCTCCTGCCTCCATCTCCCAGGGACTGGGATTCCAGATGAATGCTTCCAACTTTCAGAGCACAGAGTAAAAGGAACAGTCTGTCTGTGACAGAGGACAGCCCTTTAGGGTGCAGCCTGGTACAGGGGAACAAGCACAGCTTTGGGAATGAGGCAAGGTTGTTTTAAGTCTTTGTTCTACAAATTATCGTCTTTGGCATTGGAGGCAAGTTGACCAATTTCTATGATTTAAAAACGGGGAAATTCATACCCCACCACAAAGTATTGTGAGGCTGATAAAATATTGATAAAATCACACAAATGCTATAAAACCAAATATGTTCTGATAAGTATAAATAAATCTATGAGGTTCTTGATAATTGCTATTTCAACTAAATAATTCCATTAGCATCTTAACTCTAAGAATCAAGATTATTACAGGTAGAGAGATGACTTTTCTGCTGCTCTTGCAGAGGGCCTAGGTTGGGTTCCCAGCATCCACATGGCAGCTCACAATCACCTGAAACCCCAGTTACAGGGTGATACTCTCTTCTGGGCTCCACCGGCTCCAGATGTATACATACATACATACATAAAATAAATGGAATATTTTTTACAAGCTATCCCGTCTGGTCAATAAAGTAAATTAAATAAAATATCTTGTCACTATTCCTTTTGAACAAGGATACCCTCATTGCCCTGTTAAAAAACAGACACTTAGCCGGGCAGTGGTGGCGCACGCCTTTAATCCCAGCACTTGGGAGGCAGAGGCAGGCGGATTTCTGAGTTCGAGGCCAGCCTGGTCTACAGAGTGAGTTCCAGGACAGCCGGGGCTACACAGAGAAACCCTGTCTTGAAAAACCAAAAAAAAAAAAAAAAAAAAAAAAAAAAAAAAAGACACTTATTTTGCTAGCCCAACTACATCAATTCATTGCAACAAGGATCTTGCCTTAGACAGATGCTGTTAATAAGAATGTCACATAATGCTTCTCCATGTGTTACCTTAGAGATGCTTGTTAGTATTTTGGTTTGGGGGATGGCATCCATAAACGTAGGCACTCTAGGCAAGTGATCTAGCACTAAGCTGCCTCCCAGCTTCATATCTTGTCTTCGTTGAGCTTCACACAAACCCATGAGTTACAAAAAAAAAAAAAAAAAAAAGATGGTTAATAATAAATAAAGAATACAGCCTGGGCTGAACATCTAGTATGTACCGAACACATATTTTACCACCTTAGAATTTCAGAGGCAATGTTGAGTCTGAAGTGAAGTTTATATAGTGATATTATGTTGGGATGTGTGACCCCTGTGGAGAAAAAGTAAGAAAAGATGGAGAACTGAGAATGAGCTGCCCAGAGCCTCTACAAACAAACAAACAAACAACCATAAAAACCTCATGATAAGCTGTCTGGTCATGGGGGTTGGGGTGAGTTAGAATGACCTGTACACTCTTGAGATTCAGCCCATTCTCCACTCTTTCCTTCCTGGTTCTAATGAGGGCAGAGCATAAACTTCTTCACACTTTGCATTGTGTTAGTCCACCTTTCTAGGCAGCCATGAGGAAGTCCAGAGCCTCCGTGGGCCAGGTCAGGTCTGACCAGCACACCCACAACTGAGCACTTACATTGTATACCATGCTTAGGCCCCGCTCGCGGTGTGGAGTTGCACTGAAGCAATGGGCAGTGCTTGCGTGATTCTGAGACTGATGCGAGCCTTGAACAGGGAGAGGTGGGGCTGCACCCATTTGCACTGGGCTAACAAGCCATTCTGAAACACGGTAAGCAGTCTGATTCTATCTGTACTTCCCTCTAGAGAGAGGCATCGCTCATTTAGGATTCATGGAGAAGTGACTGAGAGAAAGATGATGAAGATCATATTTATATGCATGTACAACTAATATTCTTTCCAGGTTAATTTATCAAAGTTTTTTTTTTTTTAAGAAAGTACAGGGATAAGTGTATATATACTACATCCATATGCCAGTTACTGAAGTGTAAAGTAGCCAACAGTACCAGCATGTCTAAATAAAGAACTTCTAAGATTCCAGCTACCCAGGGTGGATTGGCCCTTCCTAAAAGGGTTGGCACCAGGGGCTGGAGAGATGGGTCAGTTGTTAAGCATGCACACATACAACTTTTACAGAGGACCCAAGGTTCATTTCCTAGATCCCACATATCAGCTCAGAATGATCTATAACTCTCAGGTAGAGGGGACCCACACTCCTCTTCTGATTTCTGTGGGCTCCTGCATACATGTGGACTCAGGAACACACACACACACACACACACACACACACACCCCTTAAAGGGTGGCATGTAACTTTGTATTCAGTACTGAAAGCACTGGCTCTTCTTGATTTGGGTTCCATTCCTGCCCTAAGCTGTTTGCCTGTGCACTGTGTTCTCAAATTGGAGGAGTACCAAAGACTTGCATTTCTCTTGCTATACACTCCCAGGGAGCCAGACGCATCATTTCAAGAAGCCATGAGGTTAAAACATGCTTTTCCCATAAAATATTCCCACTTAAAGGTGACATCCAAGCCATGTAGCCTGGAATGCAAGGCATTTGGTGGTGGCATCTGCTACCCACTAATCTAAGAATCTTTCCTGTCCATACTTACGCCCATGTGCAGAGACAGAATAGATTACATATGTGACAAATTAGCTCAGATATGTTCATGCCTCCATGCATCTTTTCATGTTGCTTCTTAACTTTGAAGGAACATTTGTCTTCAAATGTTCTCTGTGCACATCTGGACATTTGCCTGCATGTTGGTGCACATGGTAGGTACACATGTGTGAGAGCCTGTGTGTGCTCTTGTGTGTGTGATGCACTTGCATATGTGATGGTCAGAGGACAATCTCAGGTGTTATTCCTCAGGCACTGTGCATCTTGTGTTCTCATTTAGATACCCTCACAGGCCTGGAACTTTCTAAAGTTGCTAGCCCAGCTGGCCAGCAAGCCCCAGGGATTGACCGTGAACATTAGCACCCTCCTTCAACAGACACCAACTCCTTTTTAAAATGTCACAAATCTGAATTCATGACCTTATGCTTCACTCGAGTACTTTACTGGGATATATCTCCAGTTCTGGGCTCTGCTTTTGTCTTTGGAGGTGCCTATTTGTTCGTTAAATCCTTCTTTAAGCTTCCTGTTCTGTGAAGCTGTCTCTGGCTCTACTCTCAATTAGGGTGAAATGTACACTCATTTTGCTTTCATGAGGATTCATGAATTCCTCCCGCAAGGACTATGATCGTAGCATTTCGCTTGTTTGCTCACTCATTTCAGGTCGACTTTTCTTCTCTACTCGTTCATCGCACTCAGATCCTATGGTTCTGCACACACACACTAGTTCTTACTGGGATTCACTTATGGGTGTTGCAATTTGAGTCTCTAGACTCATCTTTCTCAGTGGCCAAGACTCAACTTCCAAATTAGAAGCATATGCCTATGAACTGCCATTGTAGTCCTTGGGTTCTGAGCTCAGTACAAATCACCCTCCCCCCAAGAAGTCTTACTAATGGTTACCAAACTAACAACCTACTATTTGATATGTTTTTAATCCCCTAAGATCCTCAAATCCACTGCAGGTATAGTTTTATCAAGTGATTGCCTTTCAACTCCCAGACCACATAAATTTTTTCTCAAATATTTGGCTGAATGCAAATCTTCTTTTACAAAGGCTAAAATTTCACAATCCCAGGCATAGAGAAGCTACTTGGGAGCATGAACTGAATACTCTCAGAGCTCATACAGAGCTGGGAGACAGTCCGGTTCCAGCTAGTCACAGTGGAGAGAGTTTGCTCAACATGTTGGGGAGTCAATAAAGATCCAAGATGCAACACTCCTTAGGAGTAGGAACAATGCACAAGAGGATGAAACCAAAAATATGCCATGGGAATGCTATTACATTAAACACGAAACAATGTAACATTTACACGAAACAATGTAACCTCTTACATGAAACAATGTAACATTTTACATGAAATAATATAACATTTTACAATTATAAACTTGTAGATGATGAGAGAGATCTATATTCAAAATACTACAGATATTATTAAAAACATAAGCAAACAGAAGAAGTAAAATATAATACTAAGCCGGGTGGTGGTGGCGTACACCTGTAATCCCAGCACTCTGGGAGGCAGAGGCAGGCAGAATTCGGAGGCCAGCCTGGTCTACAGAGTGAGTTCCAGGACAGCCAGGGCTATACAGAGAAACCCTGTCTCGACAAAACCAAATACAAAATACAATAAATAAATAAATAAATAAATAAATGTAATACTAAACAAAGGAAATGAGGAAGGAAGGGACATAAGTTCTATGGAACCCTTAAAAAATAAATACCGGGATGGTAGAATTATGCTCAGCTTACCAATAATTGCTTCGGATAAGAATGGTTTGAGACTTTCCCTAAAAAGGAGATATAGTAATATGGTATAAAGAGTTGCGATCCAGTAATAATCTCTCTCTAAGAAAGGAGGCTTGGAAGGTGGCTAACGGGTTAAGTGCTTTCTGTGCAAGCGTGAGGACTGGAGGTCAGAACTCTATCGCCCATGTAATAACTGTATGTTATACTATCTGCCGCTAACCCCAGTTCTGGGTGTTGGGAGAAGCAGGGATGAGCGGGTCCTGGTGGCTTACTGACTGGGCAGCCTAGCCAATCAGTGAGCTCCAGGTTCAGTGAGAGACCTGTCTCAAAAATTAAAGTGGAGTCAGCTGGAGGAAGTCACCCTGATGTGTGGACTTCTGGCCTTTCTATGGTCACACATGGGCAGCAATATGTGGGCACATACACATACAACACACAACAAAGAAAAAGGAAATGATGAAAAGAAACATACTTTAAAAATACCACACATAAAGTTATAGAGCACAACTGTGGGGAAAAAGACAAACTGTTCAAACCGCACAGGTGAAAACCCAGGTTAACTGTGGAACTCAAAAGATACTATTGGCCATTTAGAAGGCTTCAGAGTGATGAATGGGTATGTTTACCAGGAAGCCTTTACCTCTGCAAGTGCCTTCTAATTACAGAAATTTATGAGAAAAACATTAAAGAACTGAAAAAGGAACAAAAATTTATATTATTATTATTATTATTGTTGTTGTTGTTGTTGTTGTTGTTGTTGTTATGGCATTAAACAATTCTAAGCAGTTGGTAGGATATACAAATTCAATTATAACAAAATTGGTGAGCTCACTGAAGATTCCTTGAGAGACCTTGACCCAAAAGGTCAGGTGGAAAATGACATTAACTTCTGGACTTCACATGTCTTTTACACACACACACACACACACACACACACACACTCACTCACACTCACACACACACACACTCCACACACGCATACACATTCATGTTTGCACACACATTATCATAAACGATGTAATGACTTAGGATAACACAGAGATGTATTGGATGTATCAGAAGTTTGAAATACGTCCTATCAGATTAAAATCTCAATGTCAGAGACCGTGAATGGCAGTCAGACTTAAGGCCTCTTAAGCCTTAGCACCCTTGAATGTAGGTGTCATTCAGAGTGGAGTTTCCTATGGAATAAGGGTTGATAATAAGCTGGCCTTGAGCAGGAAAGATGACTCTCCCTTGTCTAGAAGAACCCAATACTATTACAACAGAAGCACGAGGGCACAGATAGAGCACGAGAGAGATGGCAGCTAGGCAACCCAGACTGGGGCTGTTGTCTCTGAAGATGAATGGACAAGACCACCAGGCAGAGACTGCAGGTGGTCCCTAGAAGCTGTAAAAGGCAAGAGCTAGATCAGCCTCCAGGGAATCCAGAAGGAATGCAGCTGCTGGCGAAGAGAACATTAAAACGAGGACTGACATAATAATTGAACATATTTCTTGAATACTATGTAGTGTTTCTTTCTGACTTTTCAGATGGGTAGGCCTTCCTGCCTTCTCTCTCTCTCTCTCTCTCTCTCTCTCTCTCTCTCTCTCTCTCTCTTTCCTTTCTCATAAAAGTTGTAATGTGGACCAGGATGACCTCAGACTTGTCAAATAGCAGGCAGACAGCAGTGATATTCAACAGAAGGGTACAATATGTGCTAATGGAACTAAGACAATTAATATCATCACCTCTTTTTTTCTTTATATCAAGGAGAGAAATTTAAAATTTTTTTTTTAAAGTTAAATGTTATACCATGGTCACCAGAAGAATTGGTAACAGACCTACTGATCTACTGCCCAGTGTGACTGCAGTTAAATGTCAGGGTCTGTTTTGATTTAACTCTAAGACTTATTGAAACAGGAAAAACCAAAAGTTTTGAAAAAGACAAGCATCCAGTTTTAAGAATTAATGAATAGCTATAATCATTAAACTACAGGAGTGACTTAGGAGTATGCATACAGGTGAGTTGAGTGATCTAGACATTCCAGCATATATGCCTGAGTGATTGAACAAAGTAATCTATGCTGTTTGGTAGAGTAGGGATGATCTACTCCACATTAGCATGAACATCATTGGAAGATCATATGATAAATATATAATAAGAGTCGTGATCTTTACTTCACAGAAGGAGTAAAAATTAATGTGAGCTATAGATCTAAATACGAGGTTCAACCTGTAGAGCGGAGAAAATGTTAGCTGGAAAATAAAAATTGGAAACCTTCACTTCATCCAAATCAAGACCTTTGAAACTTTACAAGCTTCTGTTTAGAAAATGGAAAGGCAAATGGCACATTAGGAAAAAATTATACAGCACATATCTGACCAAGTGTCTGTGTCTAATGCATTAGCGTGCCCCAGAGAAACAGAGCCACATATACATGCATGCATGAATACATGAACTACCTATGAACAGGATAGATGATTTGTGAACTCTTATGAGATTAATGATGAGGCACCGTTCTTATGGTTACAGAGGCTGAGCCATCTGCTCTGCTGGGTGCAAACTGTAGACCCAGGAAACCTAGTGTCTGTGCCATCTGCGAATGCCTGAGACCCTGAGAGGCCAGAGGTGCAAGTTTTGGTTCAAGGGCAGAAGGAAATGCACATTCAGCTCTCAAAAGGGACAGCTTCTCCCTTTCTTCTTCTTTTGGTTCCAGTCAGGTATTCTGTGTATCAGATGGCGCTCACACACCCACAGAAAAGCAAAGCACTTTAAGGACTCTGAAAAGTCCAACACACCCTTCTCTCCTGCATGCCCTCACAGACACACCCAGAAAGAGAGCTTAGTCCATGTCCGGGTACTGTCGAGTCAAGTCCACAGATACAATTAGCCATTGTATTCATAATCTCTCAACTCTTTTCTTCTCTGTTCTCTTTCCTCTTCCGTTCTCTCTGCTTCTGTTTCCTTCCTTCCCTCCTGCCTTTCTTTCCTTCCTTCTCTCACTTCTTTTCTTTTTCTTTTTCTTCCTATTGATTTGCACTGGAACTCATCAGTAAGGCCGAGACTGTTTATTTGTTTGAGATAGGTCTTCACCATATAGCCCAGGCTGGCCAGGACCTCCCCCAACACCCTGCACAGTGCTGGGACCATAGGGTGTTGCTGCCACTCTGGATCCTTCTCTTTTCCTTTGGCCTGTTTTTATTGGAGCTTATTTTTATATACATTTACAAATGTATGACCAAGACAGTTCAAAAATCTTTAAAAAATGCTTCCCATAGATAGTTGAGAAGCATTGCCTTAGAAGAGAAACAGGAAAACCAAAGCCAACAAGAGAACGCAGCCCATCTGTTATCTTACAGCTATGAGCTAAAAGTGTCGTGTTTACAACTTTGAATGGCTGTCAAAAGAATCAAAGAGGAACACATTTTATGATGTATGGAACTTACAGGAAATTCCAGTTTGTGTGCATTAATGCACTTTTTTTTTTTGACCATGCACACTCATCCATTTCTGTATCCCCTGTGGAGTTTTCACACTACAAAACTATTATTCCATGAAGCCTAAAACGGTTACTATGTGGCACTTTTCTGAAATGGTTTTCCCCACTATTGTGTATATATAGTTCTGATTTGTTAGCTTGCTTGCCTTTTAGTCATTCAAAGTGATTTGAAGGGCATCGGAATTGTACGGCTTCTGCGGAGGTCGGGGCAGTTTTGGTAAGATTTGTTTAATCCCAGTAGGTCTGTCCTCAGTTGGTGCTCTTTTTGGAGTTCTGCAGAGGGCACGCTCTGGATGCCCGATAACTGGTGGCGTGTGGCTTGGCTCACCCCATCTTCTGAGGGGAAACGCCTGCTGCCTTTGTTGGTTTGGGCATTCCCATTCACGTTTTCACCAAGCCTGACCCTGCCTGGCTTGTAAAATCTGATGGGCTCCCTGCCCAAGGAGGGATGGCCTCGGGCAGGTGCAAGTGCCACTCCAGAGAGGAGGTAACCGGTGAGCAGAGGGCAAGGCTGCAGAGGAGGGGCCGCACCTCTCTGTTCTTCTGGCCGGCACTGCCTTCTCCAGCTGCTACAGGGTTTCCCCAGTCTTAGACTCAAACAGCTCATTAGCTTGCATGGAGTGTCAAATAATATGGGCTTCTCAGGAGCCTGGTGTTATTTCCCTAGGAAGGATTCCCGGGGACGTAAAAGACTCCTCTACGTGAGCAGTGAGCTGGTACCTGGCACGAGCAAGCCGGGCAAACATTCTCTTTACGCACGAGCCACGAGAGGAGGACGATACAGATGTCAGAGCCCGGCTTGGGATCCTGGGTGCCCGCCCAGTCCTTGGCTCAGAGTTAGAGGCAGTCGAACTACACTGGCAAGAATACCAGAGCCTGGTGCCAGGAGGATATGTCATGTACCAGCTGCGTCATTTTGGGCAGTGTTCATCACCTCTTGGAGTCTCCTCTGGGAAGCTGACTGGCGGGGCAGTTGGAAGGTCCACAACATTCATCAGCGTTTAAGTGGAGTTTTGTCAGCTGTGAAGACCGAGGGGGTAATCCGAGGCAATGTGTGAATCAGTGCTTGGGTGCCCCACACTCACAAGGGATAGTTAGAGAGACCGCCCATGAGATTAAAAAAAATCCAGGTTGGGTTTTCCTTCCTTACCCGGCTAGGCTTTTGGGGACAGTGAACGCCTCTAGCCATCCCAGTCTCTCCTGACCCCAGCTTCCTCTTGGAATTTGGCTTTCTCTTTGCAGCATCCCTATTGTGTGGCTTCCCAGCCGTTCCTTACTATGTCTGGTGATGAGAAACTCATTCCCTGATTAGGGAATCCCTTTTGTCTTAGTCAGGCCATCGGGAAATTCCTAACGGCCCAAAAGGTATAAACTGAGGCTCACTTCCAGTCCTGTTCACCCCCGCCTCGCCCACACACACACACTGAACAGATGTAGTCCCGAAGCTGTTTCAGTCTAATTCTCTTTACGAATTTCATGGACTTCCTGTAATTCTTCACTTTTTTAGAAGTCCTGGCAGATCATGAGCTCCCGAGTTCCAGGGAATGCACTCGTGATAGAAAAAGGATTATCTGTTGTGCCTATTCTAGCTTTGTGCATACATACGTGCATACATACACACACATACACATCACATGCATAAGTGCATGATGCATAAAACGCATATATAAATAAAAGAAAATGCCTTTAAAATTTGACTCACAATTTTCTTACAGTAGGTTCTAGTCTTCCTTTAGCACGTAACCTTGGACATCTGAGAAGCATGAAACTAATACATATGGCAAGTTAGAATATGACTTCCAAGCAAACAAGGCAGGCCTTCCGGTGACAACCACGCCCCTCTCCGCAGGGTCACATGGAAAATGAGACAAAGGAGTGTGGCTTCATTTTGCTTAGCAACTCATTTTTAAAATTGTAAAATCATTTTTTTTTTTTTTTTAGAAAAAATGTATTAAAAGTAAGTGCTTGCTTGCGCTTGAATACTGCTGATGGCGTGGACTGAGCACATGACCCTGCCCAGGGCCGCTGGACCTCCCTGAAGCATCCTCTCCACCTCTAAGATATGCATGAGCCACAACCGTCTTGTGAGTTTGCTGAGCAGAGTGGCGATGACACGGTCTGAGCCGGGTGCCGTCAGATGCCCTCCCCTGGGACCACATCTCCCTCCCTCGATGCATCCGCTAGCTCTGGAGGAATGGCACTTTATGGCTTTTGCTTCTCATCTTGACCCCCTTCTCATGTCCACTTCCATTCCTAACTTCCTCAGCTGTTTGTTGATTTTTTTCACTACAGAGATCGAAGGGTTAAAGTGAAGTGTGGCCTCATGTCATCTACGTGTTCTTGTCCTGTCAGAAGGCTTGCCCCCACCAGCACAGTCAAATTCTCAAAGCAGGAGGGCAGAAAAGAAAATATCAGGCCAGGTGCATGGTGAGAATAAATCTGCTTTTCAGTTTTCAAAGGATCACCCCAGCGTCTACCCCATGTCCTACATGGTTGGAGGAGCCAAGCTTCCGGGAAGCCATCATTGGAAGAGGGTCTGTGCTTCACAGGTCCGTTTTGTTATTTGGTAGACACGAAAGACCATCACGAAGGGAGGGAGGAAGGAAAAGCTATACACTGAGAACCCTCTTCACATCTGATTGACTTCACCTGTAATTACACAGGCAAGGTGGGCTCTTTAACTCTAATTTTATAGGTGAATAAAGTAACAAGAAGAGTTAATGATGGCAAACAGACAAACTACAAGCCAGAAAGCAAAGTTCAAATTCAGAGAAACAAAGATTGAGTCTATGTGTGATCCTGAAAAAGGCATTTCCCATTAAACTGAGTGCGATGGTTTGTATATGATTGACTCAGGCTGTGGCACCATTGGGTGGTGTAGCATTGTTGAAGAGGTGTGTCACTGTGGGCAAGGACTGTAAGGTGCGCATCCTAGCTGCCTGGAAGCCAGTCTTCTCCTAGAAGCCTGCAGATGAAGATCTAGAACTCTCAGCTCTTCCTGTACCAAGTCTGCCTGGACACTGCCATGCTCCTACCTTGATGATAATGGATTGAACCTCTGAACCTGTAAGCCAGCCCCAATTAAATGTTGTCATTATAATAGTTGCCTTGGTCATGGCGTCTGTTCACAGCAGTAAAACCCTAACTAAAACACTGAGGTTCAGACTTCAGGGAGTGCATAGTGTTTTCATGTACTCAGTCTGAAAATCCTAAGAGTGAAGTAATGGATCCAGGTTCTACATAGCTAATAACTGGCAAGAAGTCCTCTCTGTTCTGTCTCCAGGCTCCCCACCCTAATCCTGTACTCCAAAGTCAAATGCAGGATCTAAGTGTATCATCTGATGTCCTTGCTGGCTCTGTACAACTCATGATCAAAATAATCCTGTAGGAATTCCACACAGGAGATGAAAAGTTCTCTTCAGCCTTTGTACACTCCTAGCTTTTTTTTCCAGGTTTGATAAGGCTTAGAGAAGCATGTCTTCAGCAAAGGCTTTGATATGCAGGAGGCTCTGGACAGATGCTCCTTCTATTGGACGGATGAAGTAGAGGTTCCAAAGAAGGAGCTTACTTTTGGTGACCTAAGGGAGGCTCCAGCTCTTCTGACTTCTACTATTTTGGGTCTGTTTTCTAACCCAGGTTTGAGGATGGGAAGGAGGTGTCTCTCCGCAGATACTGTTGTTGTTAAATTTAAGTGTCCGTGTGCTTGTGTGCTCCTGTGTATGTACATGCATGTGGAGGCCAGAAGTCATCTTCAAGGGTTGTCGTCCATTGCTCTCTGGCTTGATTTTTGACGCAGAATCTCTCATTGAACCTGGAGCTCAAAGAATAGCAACAAGTCCCGATGATCCTCTGGTCCCTGTCTCTCCAGAGCTGGGGGTGTGGGCTCACATTGCCACACTCGGCCTTTCACATGGGTGCTGGGAATGGAAGTCGCACTCATGCAGAAAGCATTTTGATGACTGATCATCCCTCTGGGAATACTTTCTTCTAACTTCAGGGCTATGAGATGAAAGCTCAAAAAAATCCTCTGATACTGCATCTCCACTCTAGCTTACCTCGTGGCTGGTAAATTTAGCACCTAGTCGTAACTGCTGAGAAATAAAGGGTTTTGACAGTACAGTCCTTAAAAACTCTTGGAGTCTTGCTACTCTGGACAGTGGTGACTGCAGTTGGCTTTGGAGATGGGTTTTGTACTTGGTAGGCAAAGGCAGTTTGAGTGCAAATGTTCCCACCGCATTGGGTGGATCTTGCCATCTGGTTAGCAAGGTAGCATTAGTAAGCTTCACAGTATTAGGTGTTGGAAATCATACTACTCCCTTCGCTAAAACATCTCTATAAAAATGTCCAAGGAAAGGAAAAGAAAGAAACAGGAGCAGGATTTAAATGAGATTTGAGTTGACTTTGGGATCTGTTCTGAGCATTGGGCTAATTAGCTGATTCAGTTAATTAATCAACTGTGCTTTGCACTGAGCAACGCTAAGTGAACTCAGAAGGTTGTTATAAACTCATATGTATATACCATGTACATATATGTATATGTATATATGGTTAAAGGATAAGGAGCTATAAATTTGAGGAGGGGATGCTGTGAAGAAGTTAGAGAGAGGAGAGAAAAGGGCTGTGGATACAGTATTCATATATAAAATATTCAAAAGGAAAGATAAAAATCCAGACAGTAGACACCCTGAAGCCACTGTCTGTAAACTTTTAAACCCTGCATAGTGTAAGCCACAGCTCAGCCAAACTGTGTCCCATCTCTACATGTGCAAACTGGGGGAGCAGC
The DNA here is from genome assembly GCA_964023405.1 of Apodemus agrarius. Lineage (NCBI taxonomy): Eukaryota > Metazoa > Chordata > Mammalia > Rodentia > Muridae > Apodemus > Apodemus agrarius. The sequence continues at coordinate 97,333,042 of OZ030009.1, read as the reverse complement.
ACACACTCAGTTGATCTGCTCAAATCAGAAGGCACATCACCTGCAATTGTCCAGAAGATGATCATGAGTACCATCTGAATTGTTGGAGGGAGCGTGGCGTCAGCTGGCAGAGTGGGGAGATGAGACAAGTTTGCCAGGCATTTTACCCCCACTTATCGAGGGGGCAGCCAGGGCAGAAGTGTGTCTACATGGCCGAATTTCTCACTTTAGGAACATCAACTAGAGGTGTGAGTGTGTGTGTGTGTGTTTGTGTGTGTGTGTGTCTGTGTGTGTCTGTGTTCTCTGTGTGTGTGTGTGTGTGTGTATTCTCTCTCATATTTCTCTGTGTGTCTGTCTATATGTATTTATGTCTGTGTTCTCTCTGTGTTTATGTGTGTATGTCTGTGTCTGTGTTCTTTCTCTTGTGTTTTCTCTCTGTGTGTGTCTGTCTGTGTTCTTTCTGTGTTCTCTCTCTTCTCTCTCTGTCTCTCTCTCTCTGTGTGTGTGTCTGTTCGTATATTTATCTGTATTCTCTCTCTCTTCTCTGTGTGTGTGTGCATGCGTGTGTGTGTGTGTGTGTGTGTGTGTGTGTGTGTGTGTGTATTTTAGAAAGCAGTTTGGAGGAATTTCTCCTCACATGTGATAATATTTATGCAGTATGGCAGAAATCACAGTGTTTTGTCTTTTTATCTCACTAAATCCTTGCCACCCAGCAGTAGGAGGAGAATGGAGGGGACAATTTTATTTAACAGGAAACACATTCCAAGACTAGACTTGGAAAAGATGGAGCTTGGCTTCACGGCTACTCTATATCCTGGTTTTCTGTTGCTTCCAAACTGCCCTCTTTTGTACTCTTCTTAAGATAAGTGGATATGGAAACCGAACAAGCTTCCCAAGATGTCAAGACAAGAATGATCTAGGCATGTGCATGACATGAAAAATAAAATACAGTATGGTTTAGTTAAAAGAAATAGCAGAAATATTCATCAACATAATCTTAATAATATCATGTAAAATAAAAAGAATTAGATTTTAATGGAGTATTTATGGTATGATACAATTTTTACAGGTTTTCAAGCACACACTTTTTGAAAAAGGAATTCAGAGAGATACGGATACTGTAAAATCATCGATACGGAAAGGAGTGAAGAGCACAGCATTCAGGGTGACGGCTCCCAGCTCCCATATGTGCCTGGCGGCGGGCGAAGGAGCCGCCAGGGGGAGCAGATGTGGGACAGGGGGTTAGTACCCAGGTCCTATGTCTAGTTCGCAGGAATATTTTTATGAATGCATACATTTAATAAAGAATAAATAGTAAAATAGCTAATAAGATAAATTAATCGGATACATTCCAAGTATCTTGAACCACCAGGATTGATTTTATTTTGTTAATTTGGCTCTCTCTCTCTCTCTCTCTCTCTCTCTCTCTCTCTCTCTCACACACACACACACACACACACACACACACACACACATTCATTCTCTCACACATCACTACATTTGTCTTTGGCTTAGCATAATAGAGCTCCTTCTTATTAATCCTGAAGTTCCTCTTCCATTGTGTGGCCACAGCAACTGGATTACACATCTTCCCAGGTAAGCAGAGGCAATAGAAAACACCAACCATGTTATTTAATTATTTAATTTATTTAATTATTTTGTCTCTACCACATTTCAGTTTTTCTCCTCTATTAAAAATGAAAACTATCTGGAGCTGGAGAGATTGTCCAGTGGTTAGAGCAATTAGTACTCTTGCAGAAGACCTGAGTTGGGTTCCTAATACTCATATAGGGCTTACAATTGTCTGGTCATTCCAGCTCCATGCGACAAGACCCCATCCCTTTCTGGCCTCTGAGGGCACCTGCATGTGCATGGAAAACACCTGCACACACATTTCATAGCTAAAAATGAAAATAAATCTTTAAAAAGAGAAATTATAGGCAAGATTTTATTTTTAGCCCACTCTGCCTGCGAGCTTTCACGGAACAGAGTTTGTCTTCATGAGAAGGGAGCTTGGCTTGTATTTGAACATACATAAATTTGTGCCTTAATTTTTCCTTTACTGACTTCAATGAACTGAAGAAAGTCCTCTCCGATCTGTGAACCTGTTTCTTATGAGTAAATAGTACATAACAATTCAAATATTTCAGGATACATGTAAGAGTGAAACTAGCCATGGCTGTACCATCCACGAATATGTTGAACTCTCAGTAATTTGCTAATTGGTAGCAATTATTGCTAGGCAAAGCTGCTATGAGGTCATTGCCCGTGTTATCTGAATCTCAATGTAGTTTTAGGGATGATCAACACCGCCTCATATCATCACGGCTTTACAAGTAAGTCACAAAGACCTTAGTAGCGTTTCTGTCGTGAGCAGCTCATGCCTATGAGTAGAAGTGTTTATGAACATTTGAGGCATTCGACCAACGGACTTGATGTCTCTTTCTTGGCTCTTGAGTGCATTTAAGATTCCTCTCCTCAGATATGCAATTAACTACACTGGATCCAAAGTGGTCTTCATAACATTCTTAATTGCTTTAAGAAAGCTCTTTATATTAGTCATAATAAGCTAGGCATGCTTCCACTACATAATTCCTAAAATGGCTTCATATCACAGTGTTTTTTTTAAATAATAATCAACATAAATAGTGAAAGAGAGAGAGAGAGAGAGAGAGAGAGAGAGAGAGAGAGAAATCAGATCTTCACAGCCGCAGAGGGTGATGATTGAAAGATCTATAAGGAGGCAGTTCTCAGTTGGATTTGCAACTGCTTAGAGCACACACCCCTTCAGGTGACACAGGAGAGAAAGTCCTGTTACCAATGATGACGAACAAGCAGTTGTGCTAAGTGACACACAGAGTATTGTCCAAAATCAGTTAGCACCTCACTGTAGGAACAGTGGGGGGGGGTAAAGAATGCTGTGTCCAGAAGGGGAAAAAAAGAAAGCTAAACACAGGGGATGCTCTGGCAGCCCAGCTTGCTCTGGTTATCCAGCAAGTCTGGTTATCCATGAGTGAGGGGTTTCCATGTGAGGACAAAGCAAAGGTGAGTTACCTAGTTCACACATCGGGTTCCTTACTGGAGTATTCTGCTTCAAGCCTCTGTTTATATGGTTCTGTTTTCTTGAACACACCCCTTCCCTACCATGCCACACTTCTAAATTTCACCCACAGTTGGAGGGTTCACATCCAGTGTGATCTCATCTCTGCCCCCCCCAACCCAGTATTTTCATTTACAGTAATTCCATTAGGACTTTCAGACATTCGCTTTTCCTCCTTTCATGTTTGCCTCCAATATTCAAATGATTCAGACATAGAGTGTTCAAGGCAACACTTGGAAATTGGGATCTCAGGCAAAACTGCAGCCTGAGCAAGAAGGAAGTTCAACCGTGGCAAATTTGTCCTGCCTTTTGAGCTTACCATTTAACTGGATTCTCGTTCTCTCTTAAGCACAAAGGTGAGAAACTCCCTTGAACTTAACCAACGAGGCCTATTCCCTAAGGATCAATTTATCTGACTGTGTGTCTGCCCCATTCCTGAGAGTCAGAGCAGCTTAAAACAGTCAAACACTGTGACCAGCTCTGCATAAGGTAAGAACACTGAATAATCCTAAACCTACTTTTAGAAACTGCTATGCTCTTAGTTAAGATTTCTATTGCTATGGTGAAACACCATGACCAAACAGCATGCTGGGGAGGAAAGGGTTTTTCAGCTTATACTTCCAGATTGCTTTACTGTTCAGCACCAAAGGAAGTCAAGACAGGATTCCAAACAGCAGTCTGGAGGCAGGAACTGATGCAGAGGCCATGGAGGGGTGCTGCTTACTGACTTGCTCATCATGGCTTGCTCAGTCTTCTTTCTTATAGAAATCAGGACCAGGTACAACACCATCCAAAGTGGTCAGGGCCCTCCCCCATCAATCACTAATTAAGAAAACATGCTTACAGGCTTGCCTACAGTCTCAATCTTACAGAGACATTTTCTTTCCTTTTGTCATTATTATTGTTGTTGCTGTTGTTGTTATTATTATTAGTTTACATTCTGACTGCAATTTCCTCTCCTTCCTCTCCCAGTTTTATTTCTACTTCCCCTCCCCTATTGACTCCTCCTCCCTTACTATTCAGAAAAGGGGAGGGGAGGCATTTTCTTAATTGAGGTTTGCTCCTTTCAAATGACTTTAGCTTGCGTCAAGTTGACATAAAACTAACCAACCACTTGCTATGGCGCCATTGTTTGTATGGAAAAGTTCTAACCCCTAAGGCTGATGGTGGGAGGTAGGACCTAAACCACGAGGATAGGTAACTTGTGGATGGGAGTGGATTACTCACAAGAGAAGCTCACTGTGAGGGTACCCCACTGGAGCCTGAGTGCCCTGAAACTTAGATGTAGTTTCCAGAGCTGTGAGAAAAAACGTCATTGTTGAGAATCCATCTAGTCTATAGGGTTTTGTTACAGCAACCCAACAGACTAAGACACCATCCATTTCCAACTTGCTATTCATTATGGCTATGGTGTTAGCAGTTTCCTATTCAGAGTATTTTGGGGGGTTGATAAAGAATGTCTACTCCCAATTCTTCTCTTTCTTTTATATGTGTGTGAGTGTGGTGTCGAGAACCGAATCAACGACTTCACAAAAGCCAGGCAAACACTCTACCACTGAGCTTTATCCCAGCCCTGTGTTTCACTTATTATTTTGAGACAGTCTCCCCAAGTTGTGAGGGTTGAACCTTGAATTCATTCTATAGCCCAGGGATGTCTTCAGTTTGAATTTGAACTCAGTAATGGGAAACTTGTTCTTGGAATTTCCCTGACTCAATCTCTCTAGTAACTTAGATTATAATTTACACCATCAGGCCTGGTTTTGTTACTTTTTTCTCCAAAGAACAGATGTTCTCTTTAGCCTTTGCCATGGATCTGCACTTAGGAAGTGGAGTTTTCCTTGGTCCAGCCTTGGTGGGGTCTTCCCCTGTGCAAGCAATTGGGTGAATGTGTGAATACCCAAGCAAGCTATCAAGACTCGTCTATGAAGCCACAAGCCTCACAAGGGTCTTCCCAACTTGCCCAGCACTGTACCAATGTGTTCTTACACTCTTCTTACTTAAGCTCTAAAGCAGCTCTAAAAGAGGGAGAAGGCAAACTTTACGTATAGAAGAGATGGGTTCAAAGAGCTGATCTCCCAACTCATCCAGGCTAGGAAGGCACAACTAGCTGGAGAGAGCCCTGGATTCTAAATCACAGTTCGTTCAAGCCTGGAGACATCAAATGCTGGAAGGGTAAGCAAGCTTGCATGGAAGAGAGGAAAGGGAGCCGGACTCAGTGAGGGAAGGGCCTCTGTTTTCTGCTTTATGGAGCAATCTTGCCTGGAGCTCCGTGCTTCAACAGTAAAGAAACCATCTATATATTACCTCAATTAAATCCATAGCCACATCCCAGAGAGGCAGAAGTTAAATGGGAGGACGCTGTGGCTCAGAGAAGGTTAAAGCTAAAGTCTAAGGGCACACAGCTATTTGAGGGTGGAGCTGGGTCCAGATCGAGCCTTCTGCTAGCTTGGGAGTCTCCTTTGAATAGCCACAGGCATAATGATAAAGACCAAGTGATAATGGAGACATAGCAGTGTGATTCCCACAAGAGTTTCTGCAGGGACATCTTAGCTTCTCTTCAAACAATAGACTGTGAAGTGAAGGGAGCTGAAGATGAAGTCGAGACACCATTGAATGGGAGTCCTGGCTCTGATCTTGTGCATAGGACATGCCTTTATAAACACATTTTGAATCATTAAGTTATCACCACAAGCATATTCCGTTCATTTCCAGAAGGCTGGAAAGAAATAACTTGGAGCTCTGTTCTATGGCTCCTAATGCCATGTTATGTGTACCTCCATTAGGGCATCAAGGCGGGTAGATTAGGCACAGAGAAGAGAGAAAGGGAGAGACAAGCCACCTGGGAATGCCTGGCTTTCTGTTTTCAGGCCAGCTGTGAAGGAAGAAGGACAGAATTCACATCTATCCATCTGTCTGCTATCTCTATCTATCTATCTATCTATCTATCTGTCTGTCTGTCTGTCTGTCTGTCTGTCTGTCTGTCTATCTATCTATCTATCTATCTATCTATCTATCTATCTATCTATCTTGCTGTGCTTTAGAGTTGGGCTGCCTTTGCTGGAGTCTCAGCAGGCAGAACTGCTGGGTTCTCTGTGTGCTGTTTATATTTTGGTACTGTTTTTTTCCACAGTCCTCTGACTGATAACAGGGACTGTGGCAACAATCACACCCAAAGTGAGCAGCTAATGACACTTTCGGTTGAGCTCATTTCTGGCAGAGAACTGGAGACTCTTCCACCAGAGCGCTGGCCTTGGGATGGATTTGATCCAGGAGATAGGGTTGTTGGTTTCTCAGCCTCCAGCAATGTGGCAGAGCTCTATTTCCAGGCAAAGTGCAGTTGGGCCTGCTCACCTGCTGCTTCCTTGTTTGTGGACTAGGCACTTTCACCCAAACACTTTGATGTGCTGCTGGCAGCTCTGCCTGGTAGGTAAACTGAGATTAGCATACTATTTAATCCAAGGCTTGGCAAGGACAAGATGTTGGCTCAGACTTGCACAGATAGTTTTGACCTTTCCCCTTTAAGACCCTGGGACTATTCCATTGATCTACCTGCCTGTCACTGTACCAATACCATGCAGTTTGTAACACTATTGCTCTGTAGTATTGCTTGAGGTTCTGGATACTGATTCCCCCAGATGTTCTTTTACTGTTGATAATAGTTTTAGCTATCCTGGGTTTTTTGGTATTCCAGATGAATTTGAGAATTGCTCCTTCTAACTCTATGAAGAACTGAGTTGGGATTTTGATGGGGATTGCATTGAATCTGTATATGGCTTTTGGCAAGATGGCCATTTTTACTATATTAATCCTGCCAATCCACAAGCATGGAAGATTTTTCCATTTTCTGAGGTCTTCTTCAATTTCCTTCTTCAGAGACCTGAAGTTCTTGTCATACAGATCTTTCACTTGCTTGGTTAGAGTCACACCAAGATACTTTATATTATTTGTGGCTATTGTGAAGGGTATCATTTCTCTAATTTCTTTCTCAGCCTGCTTATCCTTTGAGTATAGGAAGGCCACTGATTTGCTTGAGTTGATTTTATAACCAGCCACTTTGCTGAAGTTGTTTATCAGCTGTAGGAGTTCTCTGGTAGAATTTTTTGGGTCACTTAAGTATACTATCTGCAAATAGTGATAGTTTGACTTCTTCCTTTCCAATTTGTATCCCTTTGACTTCCTTATGTTGTCTACTTGCTCTAGCTAGAACCTCAAGTAGTATATTGAAAAGATATGGAGAGAGAGGGCAGCCTTGTCTAGTCCCTGATTTTAGAGGGATTGCTTCAAGTTTCTCTCAATTTAGTTTGATGCTGGCTACTGGTTTGCTGTACATCGCTTTTACTATGTTTAGGTATAGGCCTTGAATTCCTGTTCTTTCCAAGATTTTTAGCATGAAAGGATGCTGAATTTTGTCAAACACTTTTTCAGCATCTAATGAAATGACCATGTGTTTTTTTTCTTTGAGTTTGTTTATGTAGTGGATTGCATTGATGGATTTCCGTATATTGAACCATCCCTGCATCCCTGGGATGAAGCCTACTTGATCATGGTGAATGATTGTTTTGATGTGTTCTTGGATTCGGTTGGCAAGAATTTTATTGAGTATTTTTGAATCGATATTCATAAGGGAAATTGGCCTGAAGTTCTCTTTCTTTCTTGGATCTTTGTGTGGTTTTGATATCAGCGTAACTGTGGTTTCATAGAAAGAGTTGGGTAGTTTTCCTTCTGTTTCTATTTTGTGGAATAGTTTGAAGAGTATTGTTGTTAGGTCTTCTTTGAAGGTCTGATAGATTTCTGCACTAAATCTGGTCCTGTGCTTGTTTTGGTTGGAAGACTTTCTATTACCCCTTCTATTTCTTTAGGGGTTATAGGACTGTTTAGAAGTTTTAGGATTGAAGACCCAGAAATGAACCCACATACCTATGGTCACTTGATCTTTAACAAAGGAGCAGAAACCATCCAGTGGGAAAAAAAGATAGCCTTTTCAACAAATGGTGCTGGTTCAATTGGAGGTCACCATGCAGAAGAATGTGAAACGATCCATTCTTATCTCCTTATACTAAGCTCAACTCCAAGTGGATCAAGGACCTCCACATAAAACCAGACACATTAAAACTAATAGAAAAGAAACTGGGGAAGACCCTTGAGGACATGGGCACAGGGGAAAAGTTCCTGAATAGAACACTAATAGCTTATGCTCTAAGATTAAGAATTGACAAATGGGACCTCATAAAATTACAAAGTTTCTGTAAGGCAAAGGACACTGTTAAAAGGACAAAATGGCAACCAACAAATTGGGAAAAGATCTTCACCAACCTTACATCCAACAGAGGGCTAATATCCAATATATACAAAGAACTCAAGAAGTTAGACTCCAGAGAACCAAATAACCCTATTAAAAATGGGGCACAGAGCTAAACAAAGAATTTTCACCTGAAGAACTTTGAATGGCTGAAAAGTGCTTTAAGAAATGTTCAGCATCATTAGTCATTAGGGAAATGCAAATCAAAACAACCCTGAGATTTCACCTCATACCAGTCAGAATGGCTAAGATTAAAAACTCAGGAGACAGCCGGTGTTGGTGAGGATGTGGAGAAAGAGAAACACTTTTCCACTGCTGGTGGGATTCCAAGCTGGTACAACCACTCTGGAAATCAGTCTGGCAGCTCCTCAGAAAACTGGGCATGACATTTCTGGAGGATCCTGCTATACCACTCCTGGACGTATACCCAGAGGATTCCCCAGCATGCAATAAGGACACATGCTCCATTATGTTCATAGCAACCTTATTTACAATAACCAGAAGCTGGAAAGATGCCCCTCAATGGAAGAATGGATACAGAAAATGTGGTATATTTACACAATGGAATACTACTCAGCAACTAAAAACAATGAATTCATGAAATTCTTAGGCAAATGGTTGGATCTGGAAAATATCATCCTAAGTGAGGTAACTCATTCACAAAAGAACACACATGGAATGCAGTCACTGATAAGTATATATTAACCCAGAAGTTCTGAATACCCAAGACATAACTCATATATCAAATCACTTCCAAGAAGAAGGAAGGAGAGGGCCCTGGTCCTGGAAAGGCTTGATGTATCATTGTAGGGGATTACCAGTACAGAGAAGTGGGAAGGGGTTGATTGGGGAACAGGGGGAGGGAAGAGTGCTTATGGAACTTATGGGGGGGGGAACCAGGAAAGAGAAAATCATTTGGAATGTAAACAAAGAATATAGAAAATAAAGGAAAAAAAGACCCTGGGACTAGAATTTCTTACCCCCACGATTTTATCCCATTTTTCACCTTTACTCAGTCCTTTAAGGCCACCATTCTAAAATGGGAATTTAGAAAGATTGCATTTCCCGCCCCAGATCATGAAACTAGTTAATGGCAAAGCTGAGCTTAGACAAAAAAAATAAATCTGAATCTGAAATCTAATTTTAGGTCCAACAATACTAAAAGTCAGTGTGTCTCAAAGAAGGACAGATTTGTGGTTTATCCTCAGTGAGCCAAAGGTTGCATGAATTTAACTATCTTTGCACATTTGTTTTGATGGAGAATTTCGAAATGATCTCATTTTGCCTATTGTACATTAACAACTACTCAAAACATGTTGTGGTCATTCAGCCGGAAATATGTCTTTTTGTGTATAAAATATACTTTTCCTCTTACTTTGGTTTGTGGACCTCCAAGTGCAGACAGTACCTTGCATCTATAGTCACCTTTGTGGGGTATTATGGATAGTCTGTTTTTTATTTGAAAGAGCTTATGTGTTATACAAGTTTCAAGGATTCTGACCTGCGTGATTCACAGCTTCCTCATCAAGCCATACAAACTTTTCTGAGTTCTTTCTCTGATGTCATTATTATCATGTTTGTAGATAAAGAGAAGTTCGTGTAGGTCCCTCAGCTCACACACCTAGGTGCTTCAATCTACATCCTCTTGCTTTCCAACTATCTACTTCAGCTTTCTCCTAAGAAAAAGACAGCCGGGGGGTTTACTTTTCAAAAATAAATCAAATGACAACAAAAGCAAAATCAGAGAGTGTGAGAAAGACTCCCGTTTCTCCCTAAAATAGCCAGAGGGGCACAGATCCAAAGTAGGTGGGCTTACAAGTTTCCTTTTGGTTGTTAACAGCCCTCCCGTAGGAGGAGTGCCAAGCGATTGCAATTCCCTGTGCTTGGGCCATTCACCTGTCTGAATGTAGAACCCTGTCAAGGATTCTCCAAGCTGACGAGTCTCAAATTCCATCTCTTATTTACGGTTCTGCAGCCAAGCCCTCCTTGGATGTCCTTCAACCTTAACCAGAGGATACTGGATGTTTGCATTCATTTTCTTATCTGGACTGTTTCTCCCACATCTCCTACATGTGCTTTTCATATGCTTTATAAATGTGCAAAGTCTGTTCCAGCTTGTTCTAATGTTGCTGTGCTTTAACTGCCATAACACAGTGGTATCAACAGATAAATCAACTAGATACGCTGAAAAAAATTATGGGCAGGAATCCTGTTCTCTTCACCCGGCCTAATTTATCCACGAGAAGAATCTGCCTTGGGAGTCACTGAGAGAAGAGGAGAGACGTGGAACACAGACCAGAAAAACAAACCAGTCCAATGATCCAATTAGGCCTGAATTTCTGGACTGTTTTCACTTAGATCAATGGCAATTTTCTGTAGAGCTGCCCCCTCTCTGAACCTGGTGAGTCCTCCTTAACAGTGTTTGCTCAGATACTCTGAATGGGACTTCTTGTCGTGAATCATGGGGGTTCAAGGTGCCGACTCATAATATTTTTGTATCACTTAGGAGGCCTTTGTTCAGATCATTCTTTTCATCTCCCCAAAGGAGAACGTTCCTACAAGCTGTTAGAACACACATACAAAAGACCTCCACATCCCCCTTCCCCCCAGTCTCTCCCAGTGATCCAGTGTTCGTCTGGCCTTGCTCTCAGCTTCTCATTTAGAGTCCAATGGGAGAGCTGGGGGGAGGGGGGAGGACGGGTGCATTTACACTGGGGAAAAGGCTCTGTAATCCCTGGTCCCCAAAGTGATTTACAATAGGAAATATGAATTCCTGCTCTATGTAAAATGGTTCTCGGATGCCAAGAAATTAGTATTGGAGGATAATTTATGAATTACTTTCCATAAATCAGTGCCGTTTTGCCTACAAATCATCTTGAAAAAATGTGTACATCTTTAGAAAGCATGAAGCATGGACAGGAAATACAAAGGGGGAATTGTGGGTTATATGGGGATCCCTGGTCCTGTAGACTCACATAGTTTTGGCAATGTGCCTTCAAGTTTGGGGGGATTTTTAATGATTAAATTGCATATTAAAATGATTATTAGTTGAACAAGTAGTCACTGCCTGCTGCCCCTTTGCCAGGCACCGTGATGGAGCTGCTTGAGTTCTCATGTGGAAGACAGAGTTCTTGGTTAGCTGTGTTCTCAAAGGACTTAAAGATCTCAGATAGAAAGGCTCTAGCATCCAGGAATCAGAAAATTACCTTCTTTTGATATTTGCACTAACTATACAGAACAGTGCTAACATTTTGTAAAGACTGAAAGCGAGGCTCCTGAGGTGGTGGCTGGAGCCTGATGTGGAGTCTATGTATGGGAGGTTAGCGTTCTAAAACCCACAGACTCTTTCACAGCCCCCTTTCTATGTCTGTGCTCAATGTTTCTAAGTGTCCTAAGGAACTTGAGAGTCAAGTCAGTTTTTAGAAGACAAAAATGGAGACTGAATTGCCTATTCTATTTCACCTCAGATGCTTTCTCTTATTGTAAGAGATTCCTTCAAACACTTCAAACGTGCCCCATCATTCTCTGCCTGAACAAAGTGAGAGTTGGCTGCCATAGCCTTGAATGTAAAGGCTCCGATTCTCCAGGCTGCCTGTGTATCTGGATGTTGGTATTTGACGGAGATAGCGTCACATGTGTGCAGACCATTAAGACCCCTGTTCTGCCTATAAGGCATATACAGCATAGCAGAAGTATAGGGATGCGAGGAACAGAAGGGCTTAACAAGCCAGGAGGGTAGGCCCCAGGGAAGTAAGTCGGCTTTGGTGCTGATCCAGAAGTTCTCTATTTCCCCCTGTTCCTCCAAGTCATGTTTAATAGGGACATTGTCAAGTTAATGGCTTTAAGATAAAGGGAAGACTTTAAAATTGATGGTTCTCAAGTGAGAAAATGTGTATTCATCAGTCTAAGTGTAGGAAAAATAAATAATTCTAGGTATTTTAAGCAACAGAGTTTACTATCAATGCTTGTATGTTTATAAAACAGTTACAGAGGCTGAGGGTGTATAAAACAGCTCTAGGCTAAGCTCCCTGGATACCTTCCAAGCAATGCACAGTTGAGCAGCCCAGACACTTCTGAGGGTGATTTGGAAGAAGGTAGATCTTCATTGGGAGCTGTCACCATAGTAATCACGGCAGGACAAGAATCCAGGGATTAGAAGGTCTAATGGAGAAGCCACTGCCAGTGAGCTCACAGGACCTTATAGAACAAACTCTAAGAGATGCTACAGGAAAATAAAATTTTCAAGATGGCCTCAGTGGTCTTTTCAATGCACGAGTATGTAACACTGGCCCTCTAACATCTTCAGTTACTAGAAAAGAGAATTAAATGTCAACAGTGTTGGCCTGAGAGTGCATCATAGTAGAGGGAGTGATGTGTAAAATCTCCAGAGGAGAAAAATTACCAAACATAAACCAAGAGAAAAGCAAATTATTTTGATATTAACCCTTTACAGTTTTAAACACTGAATAATTCTAGGCAAAATAAATCTGTTTTACCATTTCCATTTTCTTTGTCCCACTCTGAAAAAGGTAACGAGAACTCTACCTAGATTGGGGACCAGTTTCTTCCTCTAGAGCACATTGCTATCTAATGCTGCTTTTTCCGGTAGTACAGTCTCTCCCTACAGGACCTTAAGTCCACTGGGAGTCCAAGTGGTCACCCCATCATCTTTTGTGAAAAATAGATAGTGAACAGCAGCTATGTTTCAAGTCCTGAGCTGGCCACTGGGTGCAGAGAGAATATGACATGGACCATAGGAAGAAGAAGGAGTAAATAGACAATCACTAAAATATTATTATGTAGGTAATGTAGACATGGTGAAGGCATATGGTTAGCTTTGAAATAAAACTGATAGCTGTGAAGGAACCAATTCTGGTCACTTCTGCAGCTGGTTTATATCTTTATCTGTATAAACAATGTCATGGTACGGAGTGCAATTTTTTTTCCAGTTGGCAATGTTGTTGAAGCTAAAGCAATGCTGACAACTCAGTGCTAGGACGCTTCTAAAGTTGCTCCCAATTGTGCCTGCTTCCTGATTTGACACCTGTGCAAACTTTGTTCTGTGAGAGGGAGTAGGCTTGGCCTCTAGAAAATAGGATAAAGAAGTGTGATGAGGTTCTGAGGTTTATAACAGTCCCATGGATGGATGGATGGATGGATGGATGGATGGATGGATGGATGGATGGATGGATAAATGGATGGGTGGATGGGTGGATGGATGGATGGGTGGATGGATGGATGGATGGATGGATGGATGGATGGATGGGTGGGTGGGTGGATGGATGGATGGATGGATGGATGGATGGATGGATGGTTGGGTGGAAGGATGGATGGGTGGATGGGTGGATGGGTGGAAGGATGGGTGGGTGGATGGGTGGATGTGTGGATGGATGATTTATAGCAGTTTTTCCAATGGATTAAGTCTCAGTTTGTTCTCTCATGTATGAAGAGTTCTGAACAGAGAGAAAAGGAAATCTGAAGTTCCTGGTGTAAATCCTACTTTAAGATCATGCATAAAGTCTATCTTTGAGGTCCTGCATAGTCCCAGTCTTTATGTTTTATTCTCCTCATCTATCCTCTCAGTCTCAGAGTATAGAAGCACATGACTAAAGTGGTTCTTTCCTTTGCATGCTGAGCCCTACATGTCTCCCACTTGGCTGAGATTAGCTCATTTGTAACTGACAATTTACCCGGCATGGTCACTTGCCATGGATACTACATGGAGAGACAGCAGGGCATAGCTCACGATAGCTCACTGGATCCTGATATGCAATACGTTCCAGAATCCAAGAGCAAAGCATGTGAAGTTGACAGTCCAACAGTCCTGTTTTATTTCAAGAGAGAGAGAGAGAGAGAGAGAGAGAGAGAGAGAGAGAGAGCAAACTCTGCATGAAAAACCAAAGAAGCTCTTATTCATCTTTTTCTGGCCTCCAGAAAATTTACATTCCTTGTAACTCAAGGCCTGTTGCAAACCTCTCCCTGCAGAAATGATGAGCCCAGTGATTTATGGCTCTGAACTGACTCCCATCCAAAAGGATTATGAGATATTCTGGGCCTGAGAAGTAAGTTTGTGGCACACACACGTACACGGACCCCCCTCATCCCCTAATCATTAGTTTTTCCTCCAGGCTTCAGACTTGTCAGGGCCCATGATGCCAGGGAGGCCCTGGAATTCATCTCACAGAAAGAGACAATTCTCCTGGCTGCTTTGGCCTCAGGAATAAGGGTCACTCTGCACTGCTCTCTAGCAAGGTATTTCTTGACGCGGCAAGCAAAGAATGCAGAGACAGTACTCTTCTCACTCCTCACCTCCATCCATCCCCTCACCTCTGCTCTCTCCTCCTGCGGCCAGGAGGAAAATTCCAGAACAAAGATCTCATCGTGTGTTCCTCTCTTTAGAAGATTTTCATTGCCCAACTCCCTCTGCTCACGGGATGAAATCCAAGATCTGGAGCATGCTGTTCAAGATTCCTTCCACCCTCAGCCCTCAACAGGCTCAGCTTTCTACTCCTCTCCCCAGGCAACAAAAGAGAGGTGGGCCGAGACTCCTCAACGCTTCTGAGCTCCCCTCCGTCCTTCCCAGTGCTGAATACTGTTTACACATTCCATTCCCTCGTCCTAGAGCACTTAATTTTCTTCATGCATGGAGCTCAGGAGCCAGAAATAGAGGCAGTCCTGTGTACAGATTTGTCCTTTCTTTTACTGGTTCTTACCACAATGATAGGGTCTCCTACATCTGTCTACCCATAGTTGAAAATCACGTTGACTTCACATAGGAACCCAGATTTCTTCTTGAAGCATGAGTGGATACAGCAGCTACGCCTGATTTTGACAAAGTGACAATCCATTGACCGTGGGCAGCAGCTGGTCTACTTAGAACAATGTATGGAGTACTGGTTTGCGTGCTTCTTCAGGCAGCCAGCGTGAAGGCTTTTCTGTTTGTGATTCCTAAGTTAGGCACAAGTAGGATCCCCATTTTCAGCTCTTCTGAAACATTCCAGTTTCCATCAACTAAGCGTTCCCAACTTCCTTGGCGTTCCTGCTTCCGCTGTGTCTACTCTGAAACCATACTATGTTTTTCCTCTTATTGTGTAGCCATGATTGGCCTGAGAATTGTTATGTAGACCAGGCTGGCCTTGAAGTCATAGAAGTCTGCCTGTTTCTGCCTCCCAAGTGCTGAGATTAAAGACATACCCTACCATATATTTTCCTCATTTATTTTAAAAAGATACCATATTGTACATATACATTAATTCAGCGCTCTTCAACTGAGTACATGATGTACTGATGATTGTCTCTGAGCTCATTGTGAATTATGCAGAAATGGAGATGATGTCATTCTTGCCCTCAAGAAAACGTCCAGTCTGGGGGGTAAATTAATAAGCAAACACATAAACAAAGTAGAACATAGGAGCTTTACTAATAATCATGTGTGTCATTGGAGGAAAATAGAAAAAAATTGTTGAGTAATCCTATAAAGTTCTCTGTATTAGTTTCCTGTTGCTGCTATAACAAGTTATGACAGACCTAGTCAATTAATATCCATAACACTACATTATCTTATAGTTTAGCAGCCATGATATGAACCTGAATCTCAGGGAGCAATTTTCAAGGTATTGGTAGGATGTGTTCCTTCCTGAAGTTCTAAGAGAGAAACACTCCTTGACTTTTCCTGCTTAGAGAGGATGTTGTATGGCTCATGGCCTTCATTCCCCTGTCTTCTGAGCCACACTTCTCTCTCTCTCTCTCTCTCTCTCTCTCTCTCTCTCTCTCTCTCTCTCTCTCCCTCCCTCCCTCCCTCCCTCCCTCCCTCTCTCTCTCTCTCTCTCTCTCTCTCTCTCTCTGTCTCTTTCTCTCTCTCTCTCTGTCTTTGAAATTTCTCTGATTCTCTTGTTTGAGTCTCCCAGTTTTTAGTACCATTGTAATTACATAGGGGTTCTTAGATAAGCCAGAATAATCCCTCTGTCCCAGGAATTATTAGATGATTAGCAACCTTAATTCTATCTGAAATCTAGTTTCTCTTTGCTTTGTAACATTTTTAATTGTAAGCCCTGGGGGATACGAGTGACTTTGTGGGGCATTCTCTCACCTTCCACAATTGGGATAACCCGTGATCTTCTACAGTAATACACTCAACTCTCAGCCGTAAAACAGGATAAAAGCTTGATTTGTGGTCTAGATGCTGCCAGGAACAGGATCCTGTCTTGTAATGACTCAGGGGCTTCTACTTCAAACTGTGGCTTCCTTGTGACTGCTGTGAAGGAAGCAGAAGCAAACCTGAGGGAATCCACGTCCAAGGCTTTTGAAAATTTTACGTCACCAGGAAGAGAATCAAATGTTTTCTGATCATCAACCATTTGTAATTACAATGTTGCAGTTTAATCAAAAGGGTTTCTGGGAAATGCAGCCTTTGTAGGTGTTGCATTAGTCACTCCTTGCTGGGACCAAATTAAAAGAATAAATAAATAAAAGAAAATGAAATCTATGGGAGGAGGGGTTTCTTTTGCTCATGGTTTGTGGGTAGATTCTCCCCTGAGGCAGTAAGCCCTGCAGCTGGAGTGACTCTTGACTGTGCTGTCAGGTGAGTAAGGCTGCTTGCTGACCAGCTGGGTAGATCAGGGAGCAGAGAGACAGAAATGGTGGCACTCTGCTTGATTTCTCCTGTGGCTGAGTACAGGACCCCAGCCCACAGGACAGTGCCATCGACATTCCGGTGAGTGTGCCTAGTCCTCACCTCTAGTTAAGGTTATTTTGAAATGCCTTCAAAGATATACCCAGAGCTGTGTCTCACTGATGTCTCAAATGTTTGAATTTTTAATTTTTATTTTTTAAAAAATGAGTAATTAATTTAATCTAAAGAGAAATTAGAATATAGGATAAACTGATCTTCCCCTCAATAACCAAGTTAGTAAGTAGCAAAACAGATTTTAAATAGTAATAATAAAGTTTTAATTTTTTATTGTTTTATTAAGTTAAATTAAAATACAATTATTTCTCCTCCTCTCCTTTTTCCTATTTCTTCCATGTCCCTCACTCCTGGATCTCTCTCAAAATCATGTCCTTTTTCACTTTAATTATTATTGTTATACACTCTTATACACATATGCAAATAAAAGCATAAATACCAAATTGTTGAGTCTGTTTAATATTGCATGTATGTATATGATTTATGAATGACCACCTGGGTTTGGATAACCAATTACGAGGTTCATCTCTGGGAAAGATGAATTCTACATCTCTCATAAGATGGTTTTTAATCCAACCAGTTTGGTAATGAAATTCAAACAGTCTCATATGCCCAGGAAGAGAGAAATGCAGTAGGTTTGATAATCACGTAGCACTGTTATTTCTACAACAGTGATTCAGAGGCCATGATGACTGAATCAAACTGGAAAAAGTATTTGCTCAAAGGTCAGGAAGGGACTGGTGTGAGGAAATGTGAAGCAAGACATAGCATCAGAAAATGCTAGATTTTTTTTTTCCAGAAGACAATGTGTATTTACAAAGCTGTCTTTGAAAGATTGGATGAAGAGTATTGGCATAGGAGAAAGAAGTAAGCATGAAAGGCAGGTTTTTGTTATGTGGAAAACTGCCTGTCATATAGTGTCCTCAGGAGCATCTAGCTGCGTGGATAATAATTCTGGATAGGTGAGTGACAGAATTGAGGGTAGCTGAAGATTAAATCTCTTTTGAATGGTTATGTTGATTTAGGCAAAATAAAATAAGACCTTTGAACCATGGTAGGGAAAGATATAATGCGAAGAGGGGGTAGATTATGAACGGAATTAAGAGGAAAACTGGATTGCTGTCATGTGGCAGTAGAAGGAGAGTGAAATGACTTTCAGGGGTCTAGGGAAGATGGCAGGGTGGATTGCATAAAGAGTGCACAGAAGCACAAGAGAAGGAATGGGGAGTGGTCTTGGGCAATCGGAGGCATTTACTGTGAGACACATGAAAGATTAGCCTCTCTGTGAGGTATCTGGAGCCCACAAGAGGTTTGGGAAGAAAATGGAAATAGAAATGACTCTATTAGATAGATGGTCATAAAGCTTATGGAAAGCCTAAGACAGGGCCATTAGATGAGATAGAAACAAAGAAGCAACGTTATATGTGTGTGTGTGTGTGTGTGTGTGTGTGTGTGTGTGTGTTTTGGTTCTAAAATTTCCAGAATTTTCACCACAGACAAAAAGATTGGTAATCAAATAAGGAAGGAAGGAAAACACTGTAATGATTCCAGATCACACTGGCAAAGTGGAAGCTAGTGAGGTTAAGAAACTGAGGAAGGCATCTTTGTTCTATGGGTGGTATAGAAGATAACAGAAGGGGCATACTAGATAAGTCAACTAAGAGGTCTGGCAGTGACACCTGAGGGAACTAGGCTGATAGAGTAGTCAGGTCTGAGGCCTGAGTGTCATGGGCTCCCCGTTATTAAGGAATAGTAAAGAGAACACCCTAGGAAGGAGTGTGATAGAGATGTAGAGAAAGGTATGAGACAGGATTGAGTGGCGAAGCCCAGGCATCCTCGCCACTTATAGTACTGGTGAACCCTGTCAGCATGTGCACATGTAGAGGTCTTAACAACCCCATGTGACTCCGCTAATTAACTCAGGATCCTGCAGGGACACTCCGAAGCTGCCGGAGGAAAGTGCCAGTATCCTCAGCATCATATTGATGATACAGTCAGTGACTCACCCAGAGCCTACGATGCCTGGAATTTACTCTATCATCACTATCTCATTAAGTCCCTCATGGGATGAGATGAACCAATGTACTTAAGGTGCTAAGTACCAGGCCTACTTTGTACAGAGGCTCCCAAAGCAAGAATTCTCTTTCTCCACTGGGTTGCCTTATGATCTTGCCCCTGAAGTCACCTTCTGCACACTGTTGCCAAATTTGGCATTTGTTACAGATGATGATTTGACAGGTGAAAGAGACATGGGACTACCATGACATTTAGACAGTTATGCTCTAATATTAACAGACCAAAGCAAAGGACTCTCTGTTATTCCCACTCTATCGTCTACACCCTGAGTTCCATCCCCCACTTACAGGATTCTCAGCAGTCCACAGTGTTCCACCCCTTTAAGCCCAGGTTGCTGAGAGCTAATTGGAAACGCTCTGCAGACTATAAATCACTGCAAATACAAGATCTAGGTAAGGATTAAAAAGATACTCAGGGTGCCTTCATCCCAACTGAATAACTCGGGAGAAAACGCTTACACTTGAATTTCCCAGAAGGCTGTTTACTTCCCCCATCAGTTAGACTGAGACAGATTTTGGAATTTGGAAATGATTCCTATCCCAACCATGAAGATATGACATGTTTCCCTTCTCTTTTAAGAACTCTTTAGCTTCTTTGGTCTAGGTAGTGTCTTCCCACCATCAGGACTTTCCAATGCCAAAGGCAGAACCATCTCTAGTTTCTTGACAGTATCCGTTGTTAATCAAACCCAGTTTCTCATACCCTAAAGAGAGTGAGCATAGGTACATACAGTACCCTTAAACACAGAGGGTGGCGCCTACCTTTATTGACTAGGTAGGAAAGTGAGTTATCTGCTGAGCCGTGTGACGAAATTACATTGTGATTTCTCGTTCTCCAAAGCGGAAGAGGGAGCTCAGTTCCTGCTTTGGAACACTTTGGTTTGGCAGTCAGGACTGTTTGAGCTGCGATAAGGACTAATATTTGCCTAGCCAGCTTCCCAAATCTGACCTACCACTTGGAATCTGCACATTGGTAGCAAAGTGTGAGTTATCGCTCTGTCCTGTTTGTTATCACACCTAAGAAACCAGGCTGGCATCAAGTACCAATATATCATCCTTGGAGGACTAGCTTGTTGAATCATGTGGCAGGGCCTAGAAGGGGATTTCCAGTTCAATTCAATCCAGTTTGTGCAAAGATAATCCACAGAATAAAGAACTCTATGAGGTGGCTGGGAACATGAAGAGTATGTGGCAGGAGCTGAGGATGTGGTTCATTTGGTAGTATGATTGCTTTGCTGATCTATGAGCCCCAGCACCACATAAAACCAGGCATGGGCATGCATCTCTGTAATCACAGTGTTTTGGGGTGAGGGACAGGTAAAAGTAGGAGAATCAGAAGTTTAAGGTCATCTTTGGCAACATAGGAAGTTCAGGGCCAGCCTGAGTCACACGAGACCCTGGCCCCCAAAATAAAACTAAAACCTAGAATATCAGCTACTATTTTCAAAACTGAGCTGATGAAGAGAAAGGTCTGTGAAGACTTAATGATTTGCCTGGGCTGCTCGGCTGGTGAGTTTCAGTCTTAGCTAGAGTTGTCATGACGGGAAGTTAGCGTTAATTGAATAGTGATTATGTGCCAGGCATTGGTAACTTGGCATTTATTCCTTTTAATCCTACTCACTGATTAATATGAATATTCATAAATGTAGAAACAGTTCAGAGCAAAGAAATAACTCTTTCAAAGTCTCACATGAAAAGAAATCCCTGCATGCTCTAGATTTGAAGGCCTCCACTTGAAACAACAGAAGATATACTTTCAAACGCTTTAGTTTGTAAAGACGATATATTGCTTGTTAACTACACAAAGCAATGAGCTTCAATGTCTCAATCCAAGGCTCGAGTAATGACATTAAAACCTTACATGCCCTATATGTGTGTATAGGTGTGTGCACCAGGCAGAGGCCAGAGGACATCAGGTATTCTACTCCAGTACTCTTTTCATATTCATTTGAGACAGGGACCCTTACTGAGCTGAGATCACAACGCTTCAGTTAGGGCAGCGGGCCAGTGAGCCACTGGAGTCTGCTTGTCTCCAGCCTTCAGTGTTAGGCTTATGTGCACATGAAGCCACATTTGGGATATAAGTGGGTGCTGAGGACCCAAACTCAGGTGCTCATCCTTCCCCAGCTCCTGCAGCCATAACATCTTACTGAAAGAAACACCAAAGGAAAGAAACGTTGAAAAGGAAGTTTTCATATTGTAGATATGATGTTTGTTTCAGAAAAGGAAAGTACTAGAAGCTAGGTGAGCCCTAGGACCACAAAAGGTAGTTTAACTCAACTGGGAAGATACAGACTGCATTGTTTCTTTCCCATCTGCATTGAGATAGTGTTTTGAGCAAGGCTGGGCTCACTGGGGCAATTCAGGCCAATGGGAAGAGTATTGAACTTGACACCAAAGATCCTGGGTCTGGTTTTTGTCTTCATCACTTCCCAGCTCCTTTGTTCTAGACAAACAAACATCCAACACTTTTTCTTTGAGGCTCAAGAAGAAAATGGAAAGAATTCATCCTCTTTTTGTGTGATAAAAGTAAATTATGTATGAAGCATTCGATTGCAGAACATAATAGATACATGAGACGTAAGTGATTTTTGCTGGTCATGAACATTTTTTTTTAAGTTCAGTTGTTAATTTTTTAAGTTCATTGCAGTAATCCTCCTTAAAACTCTGGCAGAATTTAGAATTTAGAACAATGGACCAGAGAAGAGCTAATTGCCCCACATCAGGTCTTCAACGCTGACCACTGTGGCATCCTTCCAGACTCTACACAATTTCCTCATGTGCAAGGAACCCAGTTTCTCTGCTTTAATTCCCAAGTTGGTCTGGGAAAAGAACAAGGTATTGACAGTCAGAGGAACACAGTCCAAGGTCTAAGGCATGAGACTCACTGGATGTCTGGTTTCGGATAAGTGATTTTAAACTACTGGAACTTAATGTCATTCTCTGTAAAATATAGAAAGTGCAAATTGTTTATATCTAACCCGTTCTCATAGTCATATATGTGTGAACTCTTACACGTGGCAGTATTTGAATCTGACATTTAGATCATGTTCCATGATGAAATTTATGAACGTGTTTTTTGATGAAATTTTACTTTTGCAGTAGGTCTATTTCATGGGCAGGGACCTCAAAACAGGGGACTCCATGCACAAGCACACCCATGCTGCTCTGCAGAGGTATACATGTTTGTAATTCTAGGGGTAGACTTTCAGGTGACTATGTCCAGGATAATTATTGTCCCTTCTAATTGCAACTTCTCCTGGACATAGCACTTCCTAGTATTCTGTAATTCTCCCAGAGTGGCAATGGCAGGTGTAAGTTTTACGCATTTGTAGTTTGCTATGTGCTTCTGCATAGCCTAATGTCTCACAATAATACGTAAGGTAGTTTTTCCCCACACAAAACTCTGTTTAGATGCTCTCATCTATGATGACTGCAGACATTATATCCTCTCCACAAACTTTGTCTGGGGATGCCCTTGAACTTTGATGAAAGAGCAAAGCTTTCCTTCTGTATAGTTAGCAGGTGGAGTGGTTTTATCCTTATGGCTACTGTTTTGACTGCATGATTTAATTAATGTAGCTGAATTATTTATTTTGGGATTTTTTTGAGGTATAACAAAATTATATATATATATATATATATATATATATATATATAAATATATGTATATGTATATATACAGTGTAAGAATTTTAAAAATGATAAAGAACACTATTTTACGGGGTACTCTATGTGTCCATGAGAATAAAAGTGGATCAAGATTCCAGAGCCCCAGAATCTTGTGTCATCCTGTACAGGTTCCACACAGCCTGTATGTGGTGAAAGGCATTCTGGGTCACTGCAAGTCAAGAGACAAATTGAGGCAGCTTAAGGTGAAGGTAAAATTGGAGAGAAAAACCAGCCAGACACTGAGCAGACCAGGTGAAAATCGAAGAGAGACGGAGGGAAACCACTGTTTAGATGATTTTGTTATCTCCCAAATCTGTTAGATGAGTAACGAATGAATAATGAAATGGCTATAATTTACGAGACAATTAGATGCTTCACACTCCATACTTTTAAATGCACTGACATATTATGGCAGAATAATAATTAATGCATTAACTCATATTACAGTAAAACCATGTGCAACTATCGAGAGGCCACTACATTAAAAATGTAATTTTAAAAGTCCTTGAATTAACTGATAAACCAATTAGAAATTATTTTCTTTGCAAAAAATAGTAAAATTGATAATATTTCTCAGTCTAATCCAATAACCCAATTCAAATTATATAGTATCTAAATTACACATTTATAAATTTGCTTTTAACTCTTGATGGAGAAGTGTGTTTTATTTAAAATTAGTTTGTCTAAGTGAAATTCATATAAACTTTCTCTCTCACCCTTTGATTTATATCGGATAATTTCTATAAACTAATGTACAATTTATACATATATTTGAATTGTTCTTACTTAAATGAAAGTTACTATGTCATTATAATTTGATGGTAAGGTATGCTACATACTTTATGTACATGATCTCAAATCTTGAAATTTTGTTCCATTTTATAACCAATATCTCTTAGACCCTCTTTGGATTTTTATACATTTTTTAAGGATGAATTCTGAATGATTATGTCTGAATAATTTTCCACTTCTCCAATTTCCTCTTCAGCTCTATTTGAGATAATGTTCAGCCCAGACCATGGGTGTCTAATTTCAATGGCTTTGAATTTTGTTTTATTTCAATACTTGTATTTGATTCTTTTATAATTGCTTGAACAATTTTAGAATTTGTTATCTCCTTATTCTTCTCGTGGTCTTTTATTTTTCTAAAAATAGTTTTCTAAGACATATTTTTAAAATGCATTTGGGCCATAATAGAAAACTATTAAGTTTTCTATTATAATATTAAACTATTAAGCCTTGCTAATTAAATGCAAGAATACATATAATCAGTATTTTCATTTGTGTATGTCCATTCCAGATTTTCACAAAGCATATAGATTGAAACCCTTCTATAGTATTTATTATATATGAAGCATTTCTGAAGCTATAAGAGAAACTTTTTAATGTAAGCTTCATGATGATTCTGTAATTTGGAAATTTTACATTCTATTTCTAGTATTTTTATTGTTGCTTAAGGAAACAGCACTACAATAAACATTTTCTATTATAAAATTAATGTCTTTTGTATGCTTCCAAAGAATACAAGAAACTGAAGATCCCGAATTCTAATCTCTCTTTCTTAGTTACCATTTATTTTCACCATCTTCTTTTACATTTATGGTCTGATATTTTATTCATTCTCCATCCTCAAGTTTTCATCTGGAAAATTTCTTTCTCTAAAACAATAAATGTAGATGTTAACACTTATGTAACCTATATTATATGCCAGACACCGCTCTGAAACCTTATGCCATTGTAATTCTTATGACCTACCTGTGAACTAGACTTAATTATTATTTTCAATTGTCAATGAGAAAACTCAGGCACGGATTGTTAAGCCACCTGTTTAAGCCACATTAGCATCCTTTGCATCAACTTTAAGGACAGTCTGCTGCAAAGTTCTCTGTAAAGTCTGGTTTTATTTTTGTTTCTTTTCCTTCCTTCCTTCCTTCCTTCCTTCCTTCCTTCCTTCCTTCCTTCCTTCCTTCCTTCCTTTTTTATTTTTCTGCTTTGTCTTCTCCCTGCCTTCCTTTTTGAGATATGGCCTCATGTAGCCAAGGAAGTCTTTGAAATCACTGTACAGCTGGAGATTGATGATAATTCATCCTTTTACCTTTGGACCTCAAGTGTTGGGTCCCCAGGTGGGTGGGTGTCGCCGTATCTGGCTTGGAAAAGTCTTTGTTTTGTTTCCATATATGGAAGATATTTTTACTTGATGTAAGTTTAAAACCATTTGTTTCCAAAAATATATTTTAACTTTGCTGAGCCATTGACCCAAAGAGTCCCACAGAATGCCTGCCCCCCCCACCCCGGCTAACATCACTGGCTATTGTCAATACTATTTTTTATTCCCCACAACCTTACAGTAAGGCCTCATTTTTGAAAATATGTCTTATGTCATCAAACATGGATAAATCAAACCTGGTGCCCATCTAGAAGCTTTACCACTACTGGTTAACATTCCTAGTGTTGGAGCTGTGTACACTACCAGAAGAGAAAAGTAATTATCAGTATCACCCAGCTATATATCCTGTGACCTACAGCAGGGACCTGCTTACAAGATATACTGATACAATACTGGCCGAAATCTTATGGAAGTAGTCAACCACCTGTAATAAGAGACTAGATTTGTGTGTCTCTGAGTTCCCACCTTTCCTCAATTCCATGTATGAATAGTCATTTATACATTTTTATTGTCTTAGAATTTCATATATGCATGTTAAGTGTTTTGAGTCCTTTATATTTTTAATGGCTCCTATTAGAAGTCCTAACCACAGTAATCAGTCAGGAGCAAGAAAGAACAGCATCTGCACTGGAAAGGAAGAAGTAAAAGGGTCTGTGTCCAAAACAACAAAGGGGAAAATAGACAGCAGGGAATGAAGCAAAGCCCCAGGATCTGCAAGGCTGTGGCAGTAACGGTCTAGAATCCATCGCTGTGTGGAAGAATGAGGGCTGATCTCCGGAGAGTCACACGGAGGTACGCACCACCTCCAAAGGGTTACATTCTATTTGGTTCCATTTATGCAATGTTCTTGAAATGACAAAACTGTAGAAATAGAGACCAGATGAGTAGCTGACAGGAAGTAATGGAATGTGGGTAAGAAGGAGGAATTATGGCCACAAAAGGCAAGACATGGAATCCTCTTTCTTGCTTCAATGTTTCTATCTCTACAGCGGTCACTCCAACCTCTTGGATAGAATTCTGTACTGTAGTTTTGCAAGAGGTTATTAGACAAAACTGGTTAAAAGACATAGTACATTTTTCTGCGTTATTTATAACAGCAGCCTGCCCGTCTACAATTGTGCAATGAGGCAAAACTTAATTTAAAAACAGTATTGGTTGAGATACCCTGGTTCATCCTGTGAAATGATTTGACCACTGTCCTTGATAGCAAGCACAACAGTCCAGCAGGGCCAACAGATGCCATTTGTGCAGTCTGTTTAATGATTACATCTCATGACTTCCACCATAATTACAGTGAGGCTTACACTGTCTTTCCCATGCTGGAAAACACCATGTTCTCTTAGTAATTACTCAAGGCAGAACACCTTTGGAGATGGATGTTTGTAATTGGCAGATATCAATCTATCAGAACAACCAAAGAAATCATCTTCCAAATGTTCCTTGATTCTTAGAAGGATGTTCTGTTGGAATGTAAAAGCCAGAAGAAGAGAAGAAAAGCCTTGAAGTCCTGCTATTTGGACCTGGCATGACAGCATACACAAACACATAGCAGCCGAATAGCCACACAATACTGGGTCCACCAGCATCCCATAAGAGATGGAAGAAAGGCTTCTAAGGTCCTCAGTCTCTGGAGGAGCTGTCAGCAGTTAGTGCTTGTTGGGGGAATGGGGGTTATGCTCCTGTGGGTGCCAATGATAAGTGGCTCTTGCTGAAGCAAACAACCTTCGTCTGTGCTCAAGCAAACAACCCTAATTAAACAAGATGAGTCAGTAAAGAACAAAAGGAAGGTAGAAAGAAAAGAGGAGGGAGGTAAAAGGGGCACATTTGGGGGAATAAGAAGAGAGAAAAAGCATGAAATTGGGAGGATAGGGAGATGGGGAAGATGCGGGAAGAGTTGCAAAAGGAGAAAAATTTTACACACACACACATATATGAAAAAATATTTACATGAAGTATTATGGGTCTGTCAAGAGTGGGAAATGTAAAAGAGCAAAATGGGAAGATGAATATGGCCAAAGAAAACACACATTGTATGAAATTACCAAAGGATAAAAAAAGATTTATAACTTAAACATCAGATCAGCTTAAGCCAGGCATGCTGGTGCATGCCTTTAATCCAAGCATTTGGGAGTCAGAGGCAGGAGGATCTCTTATTTTGAAGGTAGTCGGGTCTGCAGAGTGAGTTACAGGACATCCATGGCTACATAGTGAGACCCTGTCTTGAAATCCCAAACCAAAACGAAATATAACCAAACCAAAAATCAGGTCAACTTGATGCTTAGTAAGGGCCTGCAGGGCAACGGTCTTCAGTTCCATGGCTCATGACCATGGTCATGACATCTGGGAAGAGAGTGAATTATCCCAACAGTGAGTTTGACACTCTTGTTCAAGAACAATGATGACAAGACAGTGCATAGCTCCCCTATTTAATGCACAGAACTTAACGCAGGCAGGTCACGATGACAACTTCTTGGCATATGCCCCTTGTTTTTCTTCACTTGTCTCCCGAAAAGGGATTTTGGCAAGAAAATGTAGCATGGGATTCTTTAGAGGAAAGACAGTACTTTCTTGTGTTGACTGCCCCACAATGCAGGACATGTGGCAACGTTAAGGCCACATAGACTCACAGTACACAGGTTCCCGGGATGAATAACTAAGCCTTCAGTAAGTATAGGGATTTCCCTGGGCTAGCAAGCGAAGATAATGGAAGGTGAAATTAGATTTGTCACAACCACAACCCTTTCCCTTTTCCCTATTGTAGTAGGCATTGATTTAAATTCTCCAAAATTTCTAAGCTAAGAGTAATAGGCAGTCAATATAAGACTGTCAGTGGTAAGGAGGAGGCCCTATCTTCTGAAAGATCCCTGGATGTTGAGTGCTAAATCCTGGATTCCCATGCTGCCTTTGGTGGTCAGACTTCTGTGTCAAACCTTTCAGCTTATGAGCTTTCATTTCTAGGGTAACAGTATAAAGCTATTATAGAAGGGCTCCCAGCATAGGACTTGATTTATAGGTGCTCTTGCTAGAAATGCCCTTGAATTCAAGACATGGCCCCTTGTCTGCAGGAGGCCACTTGCTTTTCTCTGCTGGCCCAGGGGATGATTTAGGACACTTATGGTCAGCCTGTGTCTTCAAAGGGGAATGTGGCTGACTTAAGTGATAACTTTGAGGCCTTGTTTCTAACATCTGTCAGCTTCTCGCCCAGCCCTTGTGACTTCCTTAAGCCAAGCTCCTGTGACTTCCACCGCTGCCGTGTGACTGTCTTTCTGTTGTACTAACTTTCTAAAAGCAGCCATCTGCTTTAGTGCTGTTCCCAGAAGCTATCACAGGACAGGGCACAAATCCTTGTTTAAGTGTGAATGGACAGCCATGCCCAAGCATGGCCTTCTGGAGCCTCCGCTGAAGTTTCCCTCGGACTGCTCATTCAGCAGCACTCAGCACACAGGTGGTGTTTAATGTCAGACGTGATGCGGCTGTTTGTCCATCCCAACCCTAGGCACCTTGTGTTGGGCAAACAGGAACCTTCCCAGCAGAGCAGGTCTTATCTTACGACACCTGCTAATTTTCATATTTGACATTAATATGCTTACACATAAGCATGTATAAGGAACCTTTCATGTGAGAGACTCAAAACACTGACTGCTTGGCTCTATGTTCTGGGTCTCTCTCAGTCACATCTCTTGTTCATTTGCTTTCTGGTTACAGCCTGCAATAGTGAAGCCTGAGGCTAGTGTAGGACCCTAGAGGTCAACAAACACAGCACACAGTAAAAACAGATGATTCTCCACGCACTTCCTCCCACTCTGTGCCTTCACAACAGAGGTTGGAGGCCATGCTGGTTGGGCTGCTTGCTGATAAGAAGTCTCCTCCATGGAAAAATATCTCCTGCTTTGTTTTCCCTCCTTCCTCTCCCAGGAGACATTGTGGCCTTAAGAAGCTCCATTGCCTCTCTTTTGTAGTGGATTTTGTGCATGCAAATTTGCCTCAGAGCTTCTGAGGTTTGAGAAGGACAATAATGTATTCATTCAGTAATAGTGACAGAGAAGACATTTACTCATAAACTCACAAGTTCTCTGCCTGCTACTATATTCTAAAGGTTCTCTGTGAGATGGCATACTCATACATCAGGGCAACATTGTCTTCCAGCTCTTGTATTCTAGAACAAACTCTTCAGACCTTTTCTACTCATAATGACTTCAACCTGGGAAGCTCTAATGATCTTGAGCATATAAATACCTAAAATATATATTTAAATTAATTTTGACAATATATCATACAATGTTTTTAAAACATTCCTTTAGCATGCATATAATTATATAGTTTATTAAAGATAAAATTAACAGAGCTAAACAAAGAATTCTCAACTGAGGAATACCGAATGACTGAGAAGTGCTTAAAGAAATGTTCAACATCATTAGTCATCAGGGAAATGCAAATCAAAACAACCCTGAGAGTCTACCTCACACCAGTCAGAATGGCTAAGATCAAAAACTCAGGTGACAGAAGATGCTGGAGATGATGTGGAAAAAGAGGAACACTTCTCTATTGCTGGCGGGATTGCAAGCTGGTACAACCACTCTGGAAATCATTTTGGTGTTTCCTCAGAAAATTGGGCATAGTACAATCTGAGAACCCTGCTATACCACTCCTGGGCATATACCCAGAAGATGACCAACATGTAATATGGACACATGCTCCACTCTGTTCATAGCAGCTTATTTATAATAGCCAGAAGATGGAAAGAAACCAGATGTCCCTCAACAGAGGAATAGATACAGAAAATGTGATGCATTTGCAAAATGGAGTACTATTCATCTATTAAAAAGAATGAGTTCATGAAATTCTTAGGCAAATGGATGGAGATAGAAAATATCCTGAGTGAGTTAACCCAATCACAAAAGAACACACACAGTATGCACTTGCTAGTGGCTATTAGCCCAAAAGCTCGGAATACCCAAGACACAACTCACAGACCACATGAAGCTCAAGAAGAAGGAAGACCAAACTGTGGCTACTTTGATCCTTCTTGGGAGGTGAATCAAAATACCCATGGCTCACAGCTAACCAATAGACTGAGCATAGGGTCTCCAATGGAGCAGCTAGAGAAAGGACCCAAGGAGCTGAAGAGGTTTGCAGCCCCATAGGAGGAACAACAATATGAACCAACCAGTAACACCAGAGCTCCCAGGGACTAAACCACTAACCAAAGAGTACACATGGAGGGACCAATGGCTCCAGCCGCATATGTAGCAGAGGATGGCCTTGTTGGACATCAATGAGAAGAGAGGCCTTTGGTCCTGTGAAGGTTCAATGCCCAAATGTAGGGGAATGCCAGCATAGGGAAGCAAAAGTGGATAGGATAGTGAGCAGGGGAAGGGGGATGTGATAGGGGGTTTTTGGAGGGGAAACAAGGAAAGGGGATAACATTTGAAATGTAAATAAAGAAAATATCTAATTAAAAATGACATAATGGAAGATAATTCTTTGAATGTCAATTTTAAAATATGAATAAAAAGTACATGAATGATGAGTTCAAAAAAAGATAAAATCAAATCTCCACGAATAAGATGGAGGTGCTTGCTTATTTTTATGTGAAAAATTACACCTTGGCTGCATATTTGCTACATCAGAATATAGACCATCCTCAGTCCTCTTCTGAGTCAATGGCTGCTTTGGTTTTACAGTTGCACTACAAACATTGCTTCAAATAAATATGTAATCTGAAATGGCAAAAGCATGTTGAAAATGCTGTCCTAATCCAAGTAAAAATTCATTTAACAATTTTTTTATGAAATTCAATATACTCCAAAGGCATACTAATTTGATACTTACATGCACAGGAATGCCAGTAGGAAAACATTAGAGTCTCTATTTTCTGAAATCACACCAACCTACCGCTGTAAAAACAGAACACTTTGTACATACAATAAAAACACTGCAGTTCACACCACACAATGCTCTCTCCTTGGAGCCAAAGTGGTTTTGGCAGCACAGGTTGCCCCTGCCTGGTGTGTGTGTGTGGGGGGGGGTAACATATGCATGCAAAGTGGCTCCTTGTATGTTCAGAACCAGGGCGGTAGTGAAGTCTCATGTCGCTTCACAGGATAAATGCTGTTAGCAAAGCATTATGTGTTGACATTTTTTTTTCGAGACAGGGTTTCTCTGTATAGCCCTGGTTGTCCTAGAACTCATTCTGTAGACCAGGCTGGCTCAGAAATCCGCCTGCCTCTGCCTCCCAAGTGCTGGGATTAAAGGCGTGTGCCACCACTGCCCGGCATGTGTTGACTATTTTAAAGCCAATTTTTAGTCACTGTGCAGTCAAAATCATTCAGTGGTACCAAATATTTCACACCCCCCTCACACTATGTTTTATAATCCCATACGGGGTTGTGACCCGAAAGTTTAAAAATTGATGTTCTGGAAGAAAAAGACAGCAAATGTGCTACACACATTAATAAATTGTATATTATATTAGAAGAGGGCAGCTGATATTGGAGAAAGTAATAGTAGAATGGCTACCCAGAACAATACGGACGAAGGCAGTAGTTATGAAATTATACCACGGTTGGTAAGAGTTCACTGAGAAGGAGGACTTGACCTTGCTGAGGAGGTAAGCCAGTCATGCCTGTGGGAAAGCATTCCAGCTAGAGGCAAGAGCCTTGGGACTGGAGCGAGCCTGGTGTGTGTTTTAAGATGCAAAGCTTAGACCTGTGTATGAATATATAATTATATGTTAAAGTGTAATTAAAATAAGAAAGACAATTAGGACACCCGGGTTCATACAACAAAAGGGCTAGTCAAAAAGATCAAGGAAAACATCAGAGGGACATTAGGTCAAGGAGGTGGGGCTGGACATAGAGAATCTGCCCATCACTCTGTAGCCTTTGTGTGTATCCTAAGACAGGAAGTCAGGCCAGCAGTTTGGGCAAGGGAAGGGGTAAGGAACTTGACTTTGAGGAGGATGTCTGTTAGTGCTGCAGTGAGGGAGGCAGGAGGCTGATAAATAAACAAATGAGGATGCGTGGCTAGTCAATCAGAAACTCCCTATGTAAAGTGTTTAAACGAATGTCAAACCAGTGACCTGCAGATGAGGAGGACTCCATAAATGTTAGTATTAGCGTTCTATTACTGACAAAATTCTCCACTTAGTGTGTTTGGCCTGGGTGACTGACAACTACCACTTCATCTTGGCCATGTAAGTCTGAAGTGCTTTTCAGGGGGGACAAGTCCCTTTTGCAAACAGGGCATGTTAGTAAGAAATCTATGACTTTTTACAGTGACGTGAATCAACTCTTAGCTTACAGCATTTTCAAATATGACATTTTTCTCATCTTTACTACAAACCATAGACTCACTGAACCCCCCATAAGAGGCCATCAACACTTGTTATCACGACACATGCGCAACACCCAGCATGTGAGGTGCTCCACAAGGCAGGGTCCAGTCTCCAGCCTCCATGTTCACCATCCTGGATTTATTTGTAGTCTATGTGTCTCTACATCGTGTTCATCTCTTTTAAGTATTTTCTGATTCAGAGTCTTTCTGAAATAAAGTCTTTCATGTTTACTAAACTTTCAAGTTCAATAAAAGGAGTCTCTTTAATTGTAAGAGGACAAACGTTGGAAGCCATGTGCTAATGGCTCTTGGCCGCATGCCTGTGGGAAATGTGTTTGCTCAGATTGTAAGGCTGACTCTGCACCTACCCCAGTACAGGGCACATGATAGATGCTCAATAAATATTTACTGAATGAATGTGTGTGAGGCTTTAATCAGCAATCCACTTCTTGTGTAACTGGTGACTTCTTATCCTAATGATAGGCAGAAAGGAAATGGAGGGTTAATTACAATAATGACTCATATAATACTTTGTGTTATTTTTACTATTGTTATTATTTTTTGAAACAGATTCTATAGCTCAGGTTGGCCTGGAACTCACTATGTAGAATAAGACCATTAGGCTTATTGTCCAAGCTCAGTGTTGCAAATTTGTAAGTCCCTCTCCCAATACCCGCTGCGTGAGCTTTTCTCCGTGTCTTCTGTATAGACTTAGATACATAAACTGGAAAGACAAATTTAAAATATATAACCACCCCAGATACCAGGGAAGGAGGAGATATCCTAGAAACAGATGGGGTCATAGACACACGCTGAAAAGGCTCAAATCATCTTGGGCAGGACCAGGAAAGAGGAGTTCATTCAGGAATTTGCATCAAGGTGAAGAACATTGAATTCCAGGAGAATTTATTTGCTATAAATAATTTTCTGTTCTGATCCATTTCTGGTTTAAAAAGCAATACATGCTTTGATTAACAAGACCAATGGAGCAAAGGTATATAATATGCCCTCCCCGTCTCCTCTCCCACATGGTCACAATCAGCACAGCAGGGTATATTCTTCCATTATTCTCTCCTATGTCATTCATACATGTCAAACATACATGTGCATGTATAAAGTTCTGTTTTTATGCTAACATGAAATTATAGTGCATCTATTCCTCTCCACAGTGTACACAGAACATAGCTTTATATGCACAGTTATATGTAAGAGGTTTGTTGAATTTGAGCTCACATGTAAATTACACTGCACAGGTCTTTACATGAGTTCTTTCATCCATCTTACAACATTCTTCTGAGCTACTTGGTATGTTTGCATGCTGAACTTATTTTTCTGTGATGTACATTATTTTAAAATAAAGAGAAACCATCATTCTCTCAAGTATTTCCTGACTGATAGACATTCCCTGCATTTCTCTGGGTTATTGCTTCTTTTGAAAAGAAATTTGATTGCTAGAGCCTGTTTCATTGGGCTTAACAGAGTCCATCTAAAATAGTAAAGCTCTCAGTATATTCTAAATACTCAGTAAGTATAAGCAACTCCTTTCTGTAAAATTCCTCACTGGTGTGCACAATCCTATTTCACATTAAAATATGCAAAAATAAGTTGGATATTTTCCCTTTCTGTCTTTTTGTTTCCTTATTCTTCAGATGATACATCACTGAGGTCTCTCTGTAGCTATATTAACCACAGTTCTTCTCTGTCATCTTAGCTTCCTTGTGAAGTATGACAAACCCTCATCCTGAACCTTTCTGACCTTTATTGCCAAGTAAAGATTCTATGGGAAAGAAGAGGCTTATGGATAGGGCAAAAGGCCCCTGGTGCTAGCATTCCTGGGCAGAAGAACTTAGAGAGTTCCTGGTCCAGTTCTACAGGACATTCAGTTCAGCAGGTAGACAAGGTAAGCGTGATCAGACTGGACACAGCACTGAAAGCAGCCACGAAAGGCCTTATGGTATGCCATGGCAGCCTCAGCTGAGAGAGTCTTAGTCTTCCCCACCTAGTAAGCAGAACTTCGTCCATCACCGCATCTATCTAGCACACATCCAGTGTCAGGAGTCTGGTGTAAACAACGTAGGCTTTTAAGAACATAGTTTCCTATGGCTGCCGGGAAATAACATACTTGTAGAACGTTCTAGGAAGTAGCTCAGTAATATTGTCTGTACAAATGGGCAGGGTACAGGGATCAAGGAGAGAATAGGTAGCCTTCTTGACCATTCTCTGGGGCTGGATCTCAGGGAGCATGTTAGCTCTCCAGAGTTGTATGAAGAAATGGAGGGCACAGGCAAACTAACTAGTGGGTCAGGAAAGGAGAGGAAACAGTGTCATTGTCTTAAACAAACATTCCACCCAGCTGCCTGTCGCCAGGCTGTACCGTGCAGACAGGTAAACAAATAATGATACATAGTATGGCACTTGCTGCAATGATCTAAGTGCCAACGACTTGTGGGACTGTAGAACAAAGTTCCTGTGAAAGCTGTCAACAAATATTGGTGAACTGACTATTGGATGAGGCTCTGAACTTTGGAACAAATCAGGAGAGAGTCCTTGCTTCTCTCCTACGGAGACTGGAAGACTTCCAGAATAGTTGGGACTCAACAGGTCATAACATAAAGGGGAAGAAAAGAAAATACTATCCAGCAGGGGCTTGCCGCATGTAGAGTGAAATGAATATGGTAAAGCTTGGAAGACTGACACGCCTAGAGCAGAGAGGATGAATGAGAATGACGGAAGGGATGAGCTGAAGGGAGAGGAACAGACCCTACAAGGCCTCTGTTGACTTGGCAAAGAGTGTGACTGTTAAGACAAGTAACAGTAAACAGTAGCATGGTGGAGTACTTCAAGACACAGAATTCTCATAAATTGCCTGGTGGTCAAATAGAAGCATAACCTAATATTTCCCTACATTGTTTTGCTATACATTGAGCATCTATCATCATAAAATTCAAAGTAAAAAATACTCTAGAATTGGAAAGTTTTGGGGGAATAAATGCAATGTAAACAGAAAAGCTCCATCCTGGTCATACATTGTCATTCACCCCAAAAGACAATGCATAAAATTTCTTGCCGTTTTTTAATGTGTAAGATGTTTGTGACGTAAAATAAATTTAATATGCAGACTTGTATTCTTATCCCCGAGATACTTCATTCCAAAATATGAAACACTTTTCTTTTCAGATATTTCAGGATAAGAGATAATCAACTTGCACGGTGTTTTGATTTTTAGGACTATTTAGATGGTGCTGGCTCCTAGAACCTAAGCCTTTCATAACCCTGTCTTTACTATCCTCAGATTTCACCAAGGCATTCTGGCCAGGGTGACTGAGTACAAGAAGGCAGCTGGTGAAACTAAGACAGGACTGTGGCTGGAAAGACAGGGAACTTGGGCTTGGGAGGGTAACATAGCCTTTCCTGGGGATTCTACAAGCAAGGCAGTCGTGGTTGGTTGTCTACAGCCTCTGAGCAGTTGAGTCAGTGAACTCTCCTATGATCATATCGGACAAAGGGGAAAGGAGAGGGCCGAGGACTGTTGAGCGTCTAGGGGTCTGGGGCCTGGAGCTCTTCTTTGTGGTACAGGTTCTTTATGTCCTTCTCTCTCCGTTCTCACCTCAGCCACTGTTCTTCGCATGTATCCCTTCTCTCTTTTGTGCCTTGAAGAAGTTTTGTGGGGTCCTGCACTCACCTCTACCACTAATGTGGTGAGTGCCCCCAATTTTGAATCGTGTTTCATATCACTAAAAATGTGAATATATCTTACCAATATTAAATACATGAATACACAGTTTTATAAACTTATTGTTTCCCACTAAGCTGTGACTGCTCACAAAAAAATAATTTTAGAATACTCAGATTTGGGTAATGGCCAGATAAATATTTTATGTTTTTCTTCTCAAAGCCCAGAAGATCTTCTTGCCCATCAGTTGCAAAAGTCATTGATCACACTGTTTTTCTGTGCTGAAAAATGTAGTTAACGCTACAGATATGACAAGGTTTGTCCATGCTCAACCTTTTTAAGATTTTTCAGGTGCAATACCTTCCCTTGGAGCTGAGCCGTTTCTCGAGCTTTATATCAGGATTACTGCAGTTTAGCTGGTTGGCTGGTTTATCTGAACAAACTCAACACGGACCACTCTCCAGGACCCAATCCTCTCTCATCGTGCCAGCAGAGAAGCTGTTCCTATATGCACCCTCCCTTCTATTCCAGCCTCATGCTCAGTACAACTCTTTAGAACACACACACACACACACACACACACACACACACACACACACAATATTGTGTCAAATGTCTGATGAGCTTTAGAATAAATAATGATTTTAAAACCTCTTGAACATATTCATCAAGTTCCCAGTATTCCAGTGATTATAACATGGTACAACAGTCTAAGATAATAATAAGTCAACGAGGTTGTAGTTATCTTCATTTGCCCTTTCCAAAGAAACAAAACATTTCACTGAAGTTGAGAAACTTGTCCAAAGTCACACAGGAGCCAGGAGACCCCTTTGTATCCAGATGCAGCCGGCTTTGGAGTTCCTGCCTTCCACTCTAGACATGGCTCCTACTGTAGAACATTGGGAAACCAAGGCTTTGGCCATGTTTAGTTGATCTCATCACCTTGGCCATCTTACACCAGCTCCCTCATTGGTGATCTCTTCTCCCTCATATTCAAAGCTCCTAAGTGGGGATAAGACATTCACACCTACCCACTTCACAGGGCTGCTGGCTGGATTAAAGAGCTAATGTTTGCAAAATACTTTGAGCTTCAAGAAAAGCCAGGCGCCAGGAACTACAAAGGGTTTTAAGATGCTAGACTTTAAATCTCCTTAACAAGTTTCCATCTTTGGAGCTAATCTGGTACAGATCCCATTCCTTTTTTCCCTTCCAAAGCCCTGGATAGTGGCTCACCTCTGTCCCTTAAGAGCGAAAGTGATGCCTTTTCTCCTACTTCTTCCTCTTCCAGAACTTTCGCCCCTTCCGAAACCTACCTGCAGTTATTTTAATATGTCTTACAGAATCCTTCTAATGTCTCCAGTCTTAGCTAATGAAGGCCCTTTAAAGAGCACTTCATCATCTCATTGCAAATATGAGGACATACAGAAAAGGAGAAGCAGGCACATGCCCAGAGATGAGTAGAAAGGTTGCTTAGAGGTCATGAATCTCAGGATGTACCCGAGGCACAAGTTTGGGGAGCAGCAACTTGACTCTCACTTCTCTCCCACAGACAGCTCTATCAGTAT
The DNA here is from genome assembly GCA_964023405.1 of Apodemus agrarius. Taxonomy (NCBI): domain Eukaryota; kingdom Metazoa; phylum Chordata; class Mammalia; order Rodentia; family Muridae; genus Apodemus; species Apodemus agrarius. Next base: position 97,295,491 of record OZ030009.1, on the reverse strand, counting down.
GCACCATGGCTGCATCTACTGTAATGAAGCGTATCTGAGCAAGAACAGACAGTGACAACCCGGGGCCGGATGCCTAGAACAGGGGAACAGCACAAAGGATGAAAGCATACAGAACTGGGTTTGTTTCCTTTGGTTCCCTCCTCAGTTCCATCTTTTTGTAACTGTGTGATTTGGGACTGGATTTTTCCCAATATGTTTGCCAATCTGATTCCTTATTCTATGACACTAATCTCACTGTCACCTCTGTGCTTCATGAGATGGTCTATAGGCATCTGAACCTTGTCAGTATCGATTCTCCTCTGCTCTCATTATAACAGGTATTAGCATTTACATGCACAGAGATCACAGGAAACAGTTTGGTTACAGCTAAACAGATTTGGCTGAAGGAGAGTTTGCATTCTTAAAGAACATGATTTGGCCTTGTTAACCATTTCATAGGAGTCCATTGTTTGATCTTAACAAGGCAGCATGGAGTTGGTAGGAGTAGGTACCATGTGATCAGATATTGAAGTGGGCCTGTTTTCCAAAGAAATAGGAGATTCAGAACAATCAATTGCAGAAGGAAACATGGTCACCTTAGCTAAGATAAGTGGGTCTCTTGAATCTTCATCCTGTAAGGAAACTTTGAAATGAGTCTAGAAAAAGCCAATTTTATTGATTTTTCTAATGCTGGGATTTTATGTATTCCAGTAGTGTTTGAACAAACCCGGTAGCCAAGCATGAGTGGGCATCCATGATTTTCCTTCTTCCACTTCCGTGCTAGGATTACAGGAGTATACCACCTTGACTCTCCTAGTAGTATCATTAATTCCTTTTCTGACAATGGAAATTGGTAATTGGAAATCAATGTACTAAAGGGAGCAAAAGTGTCTGTCACTGAGGTTGGGATACATCTTAAATGTTTGCTTTTGTCTTCACCGAGGGCCCCAGCCCTCTCTGTGGATACACAATGGCACCTTTCTCAAAGGGCCATCTTCGTCTTGCTTTCTAGGAAATAAAGTGAATCTACAGAACTCATCTTGCATCTCCTGAGTCTCTGCTGCCTGTAGCTTATTATAGTTGTTACACCCAGGCATCAGAGTTTGGGGTGGCATGTCTTCTTATCCTTTCAGAGAAGGTCAGATCATAGAAACAATAAAACTGAAATTGTCAACCATTTGTCTCAGCATCACACAAGTTGGGCAAACATGCAAATATGCCTGATGGAAATCTATTGCTAATGCAAGCGCTGACTTCAAGGCTGCTCCTTTTATCACTTGCAGAGTTTTCCTGGTCTACTGATACCTGATCATGTCACACTTTTAATTATTCCAGCTGCTGCTGCTGGCTGCTGCAGTCACTGTTCCTCTTCCTTCTCTTCCTCCTCCCTCTCCTCTACTTCATCCTCCTCCTGCTCCCCCTGCTCCTCTTGCTCCTCCTCCTGTTCTTCTTTCTGGTTTGTGTTTGACTGGGTTACCTGGTCTGACTCTATCCCACTCACTCTGTAGCCTTGAACTCATGGTTATCCTCCTGCCACAGTCTTCTAAGTGCTGGGGATGACAGGCATGAATTGTGATACCTGCTCATCCCTGTTCATCCATGCTCATCCATGCTCATCCTGCTTCTTGACTGACCATGCTTCCCTGTACCCCCAGAGTACCACTCCTCTCCATCTTACTGGCTCTGAGTACTCTTTTATACAACTCAGTTCTATATGTTCATTTCCCACATCACCCTAGGCAATAATTCCCCATCCTTAAAGTAATTCCATTAACCTGTACATGGCCTATCCATGTTGGGTCTGGTTAGGACCCAGGAAAGGATACATACATGAGATCTTACTTCTCCCTGTAGACATAGCATTAGGTAGCGGTAAGACTGTTGACAGAGAGGATAGAGCATTAGGAAGAAACATTATCACTGGGACGAGGGCAACAAACATCAAGAAAAGATGCCTAGAAGAAAGAGGCCACCGTGAAGCCCTTCAGACAAGAAACATGGAACCAGGGACAGGGGAGGCTATAGGTGGAGTGACGCAGGCTGAATATACATCAAGTGCACAGATGTAAAGCTCTTGGCTTACACCCCCTGCTAGTACATTCTCACCCCAGCAAGGCTACCAGACCTGCAAGAAAAATAATACTGTGTTATTTTCTAACATAACCTGGGCCAGGGATCAATATTAGAGACTGAGAATAAATCTAGCTTACCTCTTAATTTGTATAATTCATGATGCTGTAAGGGTTTTATATTTTTAAATGGCTAGGAAAAATTACCCAACAGATCGGGATTACTTCATGACACATAAAAATGCTATGCAATTCAGATGTCAGCATCCATGCACATAGTCATATCCGAACCCAGCCACGCCTGCTGACGTGTGCATTACCTGCTTCTGGACTATTGTAGCCGAAGTGAGTAACAGCAGGGGAGCATTTGGCTCATGGAGTCTAAATCATTTCTTATTTTGCCCTTTGCAGGAAAAGTCTATTGACCTTTGGCTTAGGCTAAAGAATCAGACTGCTGAGGCTCCAATTCCGAACTCCCTTTCTCCCACCTGTGTTACTTTGGAGCAATGATTTTTTTTATCATCACTCCCTGTCACTGTTTTCTCATTTGGGGACAAACAAGTGAGCCGTTATGGGACTGAGTTGGTACATCCTAGCCTGGACGGTTTGGAGCAGTGTCTTACATATAACAAGCTCTTCATAGATGCTTCTCATTCCCTTTGAGGCAGAGGAGCTCAGCGCCAGGCTTGGCCTCTCTTCTTATTCAAAGGATATTTCTTGAAAGAATGAGACAGTGAGGAAGTGGGTCGAGGTGTGACCCCGAGATCACCACTAATTCCGTGCTGCTTTCCAAAGGGGGCCCCCCCGAGAAGGGAGCCCCAGCCTCCCATGCCTGTCCCACTTCCAAGCATCGCTAGAACATCTGCTAGTAATCTTGGTCTTGTGGCATTTTTTTCCCTTCTTTTTTTGTTAATTTCTAAAACAATCTTTGGGCTGTGGATGATGGAGGGGAAAGTCCAGGGTGAGAGACAATGACTGTGGGGTTTGTGCAGTGGGGAGCAACTAGTGTGGACTTTCTGACATGAGAGAGAATGTTTCCAGAGAGTAGGGAGCCCCAACAGAAAAAAAAATATATTCTCCAAGAAAAAGAGAACTAGTAACTATTTCTTAGAGGCTCCTTGGAGCACTGTCCGGCAGATGGTGCATTTTAACACGAGAGACTTGTCCCTGCTTCCCAGGGCAGCCAGCACATGGCCATGGGTCCGAAAAGGCAGCCTTGCTCATCCGTAGGCTGAATACTTCTGTGTAACAAGACTCTCTTGTGGCTCAGAAAAGGCTTTCAGTCTTCTTGAGACATCCGTTTTGTAAAAATCAGTCGAGTCCGCTCAGAGCATCACCAGTAGAGTCCGTCTCCACCCTTCATGGGCAGTTTTATCTGCACACTGACTGAGACCCTAAAAATCTCTGAGCCAAATCCTGTCCTGCACCATTACCCACTGGCTTCTTGATGATTTTAGTTTCTATAACCAGTGCAACATTATCTTAAGAACCTCTCAAAGAGCCCAATATGGAGTTCCAAACATTAGCACAGAATTGGCGAGTGTTTTGTTTTTTTTTAACCAGTTATGTGTCCAGTTTCAGTGGACAAGAGGAGAAACAAAACCCACAACCGCAGTGTGGCTAAGTAATTGCTTTCAATGTACTGAACAGGCTGAGCCCTGTCTCGGTACAAGCAACTCAGCCTATGGGCTAGCTTGATGGCACTGGGCTTGCTTCAAGCTTGTTCCTTGTTTACAGTTCCGCAGCTTATCCCGAGAGGGGGAAAGGGCACAGTGCGTGACTCTAGTGCACTTACCTCCCAGTACATCCCGTACATCCCGTACATCAAGAACTGGAATCTCGCTTGGACGGTAATTACCGTGATTATAATTCCCCTGTGGAACTAGTAGAGTGAGCTCCCAAAGCAATTCCTCAAGCTTGTCAAACCACTGCCTTGATTTGCTTATGAAAGGCAGTTCTAATCAAAAGAGGTAATTACAATATTAAGTGCCAAGCCTTGGTGTGCAAACTTTTGAGTCATAGGATATTAAGCTTAATTGAACTGCATTGAAGGAGGCATGCAGCATCATGCACAGGACTCTTTGAGCTAATGTGAGCCCCAGCCTAAACCTTTACTCCACGAAAGTGGACAAATTACCTGATCTATTAGCCGCTCTGGAATCACTGTGTCATACAAGCCGGTGCACCTGCTTCAGGAAGCTCTTTCCTCTTGGAAGTTTTAATGCTTTATAGATTGATGTTTGAGATCTCTCTCTCTCTCTCTCTCTCTCTCTCTCTCTCTCTCTCTCTCTCTCTCTCTCCCTCTCTCTCTCTCTGTCTGTCTCTCTCTCTCTCTTTTAGTCCCAGTTTGGTTGTGACCATATTAAGACTGGGTCTGGCATTTCACCCATAATTAATTTCCTCAATCATTCAGTCACTGAGTCATTCATTCATTTATTTGAGATATATTCATATCTTCAGCATTTCAGGTGTTGTGATGGACCCCAGTTGCTGAGATAACTTAAGTATGTTCTAGATCGTCTACAAACTCATAATTGGTGTAGAAAGTTAAGTCATCAAAAGATGATTAAGCTCTGATGTGAAAACGCTCTAATAAGAAATTGTTTAGGAGGAGCAGAGGGAAGAGTCATACTTCAGAGATGACTGAGAAGGTACCGGCTGGAGGCACCAGATGCAAGAAAAGCATGAACAGGAGTGAAAGGCTGTACCATGTCCCAGGAAAAGGGAGCAAACTTGGAAAAGTGTGAGAGAGGAAAAGACCACAATGTATTTCAGAATGCTTTGAAAACTTCACTGTGGTTCTTAAATCACATATTCATGCATATATTTATGTACATGTGGCTCTGCATGTCCTCACGCAGGCTCTGAAGTCCATCAGAGGTGCAGAAGGCAAAGTAAAGCAGATGGAAGGAAGCTTAGTCACTTAAAGATAATTCGGAAGACCCAGTCCTCAGGAAGGTCAGGACTCAAGCACTGCATTGTAAGGAAACCGTACAAAAATATAGAGACAAATAAGTAGAATCCACAAACTCAGACACAGACCATCTCTGTGTCTGAGTTTGGACTGACTAGCACTGAATAGCACCCCCACACCTCTACAACGAGGTTTTTCTGCTGGGTGTGGCCACCATCAAACTTTACATAGCCTTTAACACATATAGAAAATGACCCGAGTACCCTGCAGGATACACCTTTATCTTACAACACAAATCTGACCCAGGGTTCACTAGAAGATGAGGATGTAGTCTCATTGCAGAAGCAGAGCGATCAATCACACTAGCTGATGGATGGATGGCCATGGCTGTGTCAGCTAGCCCATAATACCATGCTTCTATTGCCAAGTGAGTCACTCTTCAATTAGGCTATAGTAAAAAGAAAGAAGGGCCCACGTTTGAATCTACTTAATTCAAGACTGTTTTGTTTGTTTGTTTTGTTTTGTTTTCAGAACATAATTTTAAAGGTTCCAAGAGAGGAGAAGAAATGTCACATCCTTTTCATGTTCTGTACTAGTAATGAATTTTTGAAGCTATTTTCTGAGCCAACACCTGTAGAAGGGAAATTGCTACTCTCTTTTTGAAGATGAAGAAACAGAAGATGAGAGAGGCTGAACAGCTTCTAATTATAGTCACCTTGGGAAGTGGCCAAGGACTGGAACTCAGGATAGCCTGACCCTTACTCCTGGTCCCCAGCAGTAAGAAGCTGTGTACTAGAGGACTGTGTGAGTATACTCCTTCAGTCTCAGGATTTGAATGGCTGGGGCAGGAAGATCATGAGTTAGAGAACTGTCTAGACTACACATGAGACCTGGCTTCAACCAACCAACCAGCAAACCAACCAACCAAACAAACAAACAATCAACCAAATACCAACTAACCAACCAACCAAATTAAAGTCCTGTCTCTTTTGACAAGAATGTATGAGAACAATTCTATTCATCATCAAATAAATAAAAAATTATTTCTTCAAATTAATCATTTGAAGATAGTCCTTAGTTTTTAACCAATAGAAGTTCAACTTCCTAATTTTTAGCATCATGCTGATATAAAAGTCATATACACTCAGCAGCAGAAATTGTTTCCCGAATTTTGAATATTTATGTTTCTTTGTCCAATGACTTTTTAGTATGACACTGTCAGTGCTGGGTCACAGCTGCTAGCCAGTCACATGATCAGTAACATGAGTAACATAATCAACAGGGCACATAGTCAAGATCTTAGAATTTACCAAATTGGTAAGCAATGGTGTTTTCTAAATTAGGAGAGTCTTAAATGCATTTAAAAAACATACTTTCAACTTCCAGTGACTTGTTTGAGATGTATCCCCATCAGAAATGAAAGAGTAGCAATGTGGCCCAAGACAGTAGAAGAAAATTAGGCTTGAGTCACTCCCTCCTTTCATAGGAACTTGATTGGTTCATATGAACCAATAGATACCAGCCACTACTCTGGGGCTGCAGTGTCCCCAAAATCACTGATCCAGGACAGTTTTTAATTATGCCCCCTGCTGTGTGTTCCAGGAGTAAAGAAACAGAGACCACATGTTTGATTCTCTCCTATTCTATTCGTCTTTTTCCTTGTCCACTGTGCAACAGAGGTTGCAGGGACAGTGCCTGCCATGTACAAAGAATAAATGCTCTGTTTGGAGTCAATGACATGACATCAGCAACCATCACAAGACTGATGGGCTGAGACAGAAGAATCCTCAAAAGTTGATATCTCCAAAGTAAAACTGCATTTCTATCTCCCTTTGATGGTACTTAATAGCCAATGGCAACTCTTGTTTTGTTCAATACTCCCTGATGTCATAAATAGCACTAACCTGTGCCTTAGAACCAGATCTCTTTTTACAGAATTATTAAGAAATTAATCTTTCATTTTTCTCAGTGCTAATGCTAAGTGAGATGGAATCCAAAGCAAATATGCTCTTACAGTTTCTGGGTCAACTATTTGAAAGTATGCCTTATCAAATTTCATCCCATAAACAAACCAGGATGGATGGACTGTCCCCTGCTAGGGTGTAAGGCAGGCCTTTGGAAAGATGGTCAAATAAATACACTGGACCAGGGGGTCTCAAACTTCCTAATGCTGTGACCCTTTAGCATAGCTCCTCGTGTTTTGGTGACTCTCAACCATAAATTTATTTCCTTGCTACTTCATAACTGTAATTTTGATACTATAATGAATTATAATGTAAATATCTGATATGTAGGGCATCAGATATGCTACCCCTATGAAAGCATTGTTTGACCCTCAAAGGGGTCATGGCACACAGGTTGCAAACTGCTGCACTAGGCTGTAGCTTTCCAACCTTTCTTATAGTGAATTTCTTGGGACGCTGATATCTGATGGATTTGCTATTCTTGGGTTTTTAAAGGTGGTGTGGAAAGAGCAGTCTGAGGTTAGGCAAGGGACAGTGTTTTCAGATTAAGATTTGCCCCAGTCATTCAGTCAGTGACCTTGAATAATCCATGTCCACCAACTGGACTTCTGTTTCCTTATCTTTAAAATAAAGGCGAGTGTGACTCATCCTCATGGGTTTAGCATGATGGTTAACATCTGTTAAGTAGCCTCTAGGTTGCGGACACTGAGCTGATGTTCCAAAATGAAAGGTGCATTCCAAGTGCCTAATTTCTAGATGGAAATCAAGATACTGAAAGCATCAACATAATGTATTTGGTGTTAGAAGTTTATATGATCCAATGACTTGGTAGATGCCTCAGTCAATAAAGTACTTCCCCTTAACTCGCTAGCCTACTAGCCTAGTCAAATTGGTGAGCTCAAGACCAACAAGAGACCCAATCTAAACAAACAAAACAAAACAACGAAACACCAAGATGGAAGGTTCCAGAAGAATGTCTCCTGAGGGTGACCTCTAGCCTCCACATGCATATTTTTTATACATATACACATGCAAATACATACACATGCACATATAAATACATACATGCACACACATACCTCACACACAAATGAACGCATAGATACACTTAACAAAAGGTACATGATCCAATATTCATTGGAGTGTTCTTTTCTCTGTGTTCATGAATGAACTTTTTCCCCCCACATCTGTGGTTTAAAATAAAGTTATGATCCTGGGATTTCAGAAACAGCCTTGATTTTGAGTCACAGAAAAAATGACTTAAAGAAACCCTTTCTGTCCCCAGTGTTGCTATTGTTCTCACTTTTACCTTCTTGAACCAGACTCTTCTGTATAAAGGCTATGTCGAGCCATGCAGGTGGAAGCGCCGTCAACAAGCCTGTTATTAATCATTATCATAATGATCTTGGCCAAACCTGCTAAGGTTTTTGATGTGTGTTCATCTCCACGGATTAAGATGAAAATCTGGGCGTGATCACTATCATTGCAGCATTAGGATTGGAGACCCATTAATCTCAGGTTGCAAATGACCAGAGGTAACCTCGAATAGACGTATGTCAGTCTATCCCAAGCCCTGGAGTGCTCTACATAACACCACTAGCCCCTGCACTGGCTCCTATAAAACAAGGGGAGGCGTTTCTGGGTGAAATCCAGCCAGAACTGCTGGGCTCTTCTTTCATTCCAGAGCCATCAGAAATGCTTTCCAAAGGGATTCAAATTCAATCCCCAGCAACCATGAGGGCCTTCCATAGGATGTAAGAGAAGGGTTGAAGAGAGGACTCGGGTGTCCAGACATAAAGCCCAAATACTCAGTGAAATGATGTGAGGAGGTTGCTCTGGGGGACTTCTGGCCAGCTATGGGACTAGTGAAGGAGACCTGTTGGACACTTCATCTGGTCTTGTCATGGATGATCCAGATGATGGAGTAGTTAGGAATATAGAATTTGCAAGCTAGTAAATTTAGTATTTGTTATGAGCTCTGAGACTTGGCTCACATAACTTCTCTGTTTCAAATAAGAATATAACTATATACATCCCTGGCAGGGTGGCGTGAGAAGATGGAATGTGTATAACTAGTCAGGGAAAAAATGGGAGGAAGTTTTCTCACATTTGTAAGCCGTTCAAGTACTGGCAGAGCTATGGTGAGCAAATAGGTCATGTTCAGAAGCCCTGTCAGCTCTCTTGACTCTTCTAGTCTCCAGGACGATATTGCAGGAAACTATGTCTCTCTAGTCTCAGTCATGTAGCTTCCCCTTTGGTGATACTGTGAACACTGAGGGACTGGCTGGGGGACAGAATGGTCAGGCCTGAAGTTTGGCTCTTGAGTAGGTAATCAAAATAGAAGCTCAGGTAGGTGGCACTCTGGTGGCGTGGCCTTTCTCACAGAATTTCTGATTTCCATGATGGTTGCTTCTACATATCTACCAAGCTCCTCTGCTAGTCCCCACTCTTCCTAGAGTGAGGCATCACAAGTGCCCCTGGGGACAAGAGCCTCTTCACCGAAACCTGAAATGACGATCTTTGTGTCTGTCCACAGTGACATGAAATTGTGACATGAAATCCTTATGCCAGAACTTTGCTTCCTGCTCACATTGTGCACAGATCAAACAACTATAAACGGCTCACAGAGAAGTAGCAAAAACAAATCAATAGGAAAATGCAGGGAAAAATGGAAAGAAGGTTCTACTTCTTAATGTTTAAGAAAGACTTATATAAACTCACATGACATCAGGGTAGCTCTTCCAGTACCATGACTTACCACTCTTGCTCTCATACATTCATAACATGAACAAATTGGTTCTCAGGAAAATCTGGAAATCTGAGTGGATATTTTGATTTTAACCTTAGATCTAACTGAAGGCAGATGACCCAATTTAGAGCAGCCTAAGGGAATGTCCCCTAGAAGTTCGCCTCTCTGTCTCCCATCCTTGTGTAGACATCCCTAACAGAGTACCTGACTCAGTGTAACCAGTCCATAAGTCAAGAATTTTACTTCCTTCTGTTGATCTGTTAAGTACTTTCTATACCCTTCTTTTGTTATTCATTTATTTATTCATTGTTTCTTTGAAAATATTCATTTATACATTGATAATTTGAGACATATATACAATCTAACTTAGTTATGTCAACTTCCCTCTTCCTCTTCCCTCAGACTCCCGCCTCTCACTTCACCCCACAATGCACTGCAAAGATTAATTTACTTTTTTTAATTGGATATATTCTATATTTACAATTCATTTCCCTTTTTCTGGTTCCCCACCCCCCAAAGGACCCACATGCCCTTTTCCCTCCCCCTGCTCCCTCATCCACCCCTTCCCACTTCCCTGTTCTTGTATTCCCCTACACTGATGATTTGATCCTTTCCAGCACCAGTGTCCACTCCTTTCTTCTTGTCAGACATCATTTGATATGTGAATTGTGTCTTTGGTGTCCCAAGATTCTAGGCTAATATCCACTTATCAGTGACTGCATACCATGGGTATTCTTTTGAGACTGGGTTACCTCACTTAGTATGATGTTCTCCAGCTCCATCCATTTCTCTAAGAATTTCATGAATTCATTGTTTCTAATGGCTGAATAGTACTCCATTGTGTACATATACCACATTTTTTGTATCCATTCTTCCATTGAGGGACATCTTGGTTCTTTCCAGCTTCTGGCTATTATATATAAGGCTGCTACGAACATAGTGGAACATGTATCCTTATTGCACGCTGGGGAATCTTCTGGGTATATTCCCAGGAGTGGTATGGCTGGGTCCTCCAGAAGTATCATGTCCAGTTTTCTGAGGAACCACCAGACTGATTTCCAGAGTGGTTGTACCAGCTTGCAGTCCCACCAGCAGTGGAGGAATGTTCCTCTTTCTCCACATCCTCGCCAACACCTGATGTCTTCTGAGTTTTTAATGTTAGCCATTCTGACTGGTGTGAGGTGAAATCTCAGGGTTGTTTTGATTTGCATTTCTCTAATGACTAATGATGTTGAACATTTTTAAGGTGTTTCTCAGCTATCCGAATTTCTTCAGGTGAAAAGTCTTTGTTTAGCTCTGTACCCCATTTTTGATAGAGTTATTTGGTTTTCTGGGGGCTAACTTCTTGAGTTTTTTGTATATATTGGATATTAGCCCTCTGTTGGATTTTGGGCTGGTGAAGATCTTTTCCCAATTTGTTGGTTGCTGATTTGTCCTTTTGACAGTGTCTTTTGCCTTACAGAAACTTTGTAATTTTATGAGGTCCCATTTGTCTATTCTTGATCTTAGAGCATAAGCTATTGGTGTTCTGTTCAGGAACTTTCCCCCTGAGCCAATGTCCTCAAGGGCCTTCCCCAGTTTATTAGTTTTAGTGTGTCTGGTTTTATGTGGAGGTCCTTGATCCACTTGGAGTTGAGCTTAGTGCAAGGAGATAAGAGTGGATCAATTCTCATTCTTCTGCATGTTGGCCTCCAGTTGAGCCAGCACCATTTGTTGAAAAGGCTATCTTTTTTCCACTGGATGTTTTTGGCTCTTTTGTCGAAGATCAATTGGCCATAGATGTATTTATTTACTTTTAAGACAGGATTTGAATCTATAGTCCAGGTTGGCTTGGAACTTAATGCATATCCCAGGCTCCTCTCCAAGTCTCAGTGACCTTAGCCTCCAACGTGCTGAGCGGACAGGCCTGTGACCCCATGCACTGTACCTTTACTTTCTCATTTATCTCTCTTCTCACACTAGCTACGCTCTAGTTCTTTCTGTGTTTATTACCAATACTGCAGCTTGCTTATGTGATGGCTTGTTTTATGAAAATCATGATTGGCTTGGAGGATCTCTGAAGTCAATCAAGAAAAAGTTTATTCCAGCTGTCTTGATATCTTAAAAAGATGGCTTCCTTTAAGTCTGCTAATATATGTAGGTGGCATGTGGGAACACGTGTCCAGATCCCCATGTCTATGGAAATGTCACTGAATCATTTTGCAACAAAGGAAGGGCTTTAGATGTTTGGTGGAGGTGTGGCAGATGGGTAGGGCCTGGACAAACCAGTTGATTGGGTGTGTCCCAAAGCAGCCATGGCCTCCATGGAAGGAACTGGGTTCTGAGACAAGTCTGATTCACTTATAAAGGGTATCCTAAGCATTCCTACCTATAATGTGGGCAAAGAGACCTGAAAAGAGACCTAATGCTGCCTATAGATTGGATGTAGGAGTGAGTATACGGAGCTGAGGTATTTGTGGAGTCACTATAGATATAGCAATTGTGATTTATTCTCTTTTACGTTTTTGGATTCTTTTGGTGATATAAACAAAGATCAGTTAGTTAATGCTTAAAAAAATTGAAATCACTTAACTTTTTTTTTTTTTTTAAAGATAAGACGAACTACATCCCTTCCTCCCTTCTTTCCTTTTGTACCCGCCTTTCAATATACAACTCTGGGAATGGAAACCTTGGGGATCTTAGCCAATGCCTTCTATCCAGTACCTAGAATGCTGTCCTTTACATGATTGAGATCCAGAAGGTAATCTGAACAAATGAATAGAAATAACTGTCACAATGACATGAGACCTGTCAGAACCAGGACTCTGATCTGGCTGTCAAATTGTCACATCACTAAGACCTTCATGAATTTTTTTTATTTTAGAGTCTCTCTTTAAGATAGAATATTTGATTGACTTATGTAATGTCTTCCCTTCCACACAGATAGCAACAGAAAAAAATTCCTTGAGATACAATCTCTGGAGTCATGGAGAAAAGTTACTGTGCAGAAAAGAATGCACCAACTCCCAACTCAAAAAAACACTTATTCTGGCTCTATTACATAGGATGGGTAAGCACTGCGATTATATGATAATAAGAATGATCAAGGTTGAGTCCCCATCCCTTCCTTTACATAAAGTATGCCTAAGCAAAAAGTTAGTAGACACAGTAACAATATCTACCACTTACTGGATGCTCACAGTGAATAAGGACTTCTGATGGTTTAAAATATTTGACACATTCACTTACTCCAGCAATTTTATGCAGTATTAGCCATTATTCTAACTTTTCAGCTTAGAAAACTGAGTTAGATATTAGTGGGTTTACCCAATGTCTGAAAAAAATGTGAAGAGCTTGTTTTCACTCATGGCATCTACTATGGTGTATTCCTCTGAGCATTGTGTGCTACCTTGTCATTAATAAAGGCAAGGAGAAACAAGCAATAAGACATAGACTTGTCCTCTCTGCCTTTTCTGACAAGATGTTTCTATGAAGGGTTTACTGAGGAAGTACTACTGGTATTTGAATATTGCAAGAGGAGTTGGAGATCCTCAAAGAGAGATCTCATGGGAATGTTCCAAAGTAAAGAACAGTTTGTACACAGCCTCTGAGTTGGGGAAGCACCTAGTCATCACAGAGCCCTTGGGTTTGATGTGGCTGGTCCAATGTAAGAACAGAGAAAACATGGGGGGCTAAAACTAGAAAGAAACATAGGCGGCAGGAAAAAGCTTATTCTCCTGGAGATTATGAAGAATGACTTTGACATCTTTGTCATAAGGAGCTACTATAGAGTTTTAATCCAAAATATGACAAATTCTAAGTTTTCATTAGAGAGGTCATGGGTCATGCAGAAGACAGAAAGGGAAAGAGGTAAAGAAAACGTAGTTAGAAAGTTCATGCAGGGTTCCAAGCAGGATGCTGAAGGATGCTGAGGGGTCAAGTGGCATCAAACCCCTTCCTCCTGCAGCTGATAGGTATGTCTGATGGCCTGTGTCCAAAAAGAAGGGTTGTGCAGTGATCTGGAGTAAGCTTGGCAGTTTGCTTAAGATAAACAAGATGTTTTTCCAGCAACCAAGAAAGTGGGCATAGTCTGCGCAGCCGCCTCTCCCTTCAACTGTAGCCAGATTTCTTACAGGGATCAGATTTCTTACAAGGGACAGAGCCTGTTCCTCAGTGCTGTGGCTGAGCCTCAGCTGGTGCAGAAGTGGTGTTGTCTTGCCTGACTGTCAGAGCTCTTTCACAATGGGCTTTAAAAGCATGCTGAGGTCATAGAACAGCATGTTGACTTAAGTGGGTTATTATCATTTTCTTTCTTCTGTGAATGGTTGGATGGGATGAGTTTTTAAATGAAATCAGAGATGTCAATGATCGCTCTGAAAGCAGCGAATGCAAAGACACTCTCAGAGAAGAAAATAACAATGAACAGGGCATCGATTGTCACTTGCCCCCAGGAGGAATAGGGATTCTAGATTTCTCTCATGGAGTTCAGAATCAACACAAAGTTATTTTTTTCTCAAATTTTAATGTTTTAAATGAAGCTACTTCTGTTCTTCAAGATTATGTTTTAAAAATTGGTAAACAATTAATTTTGAGGAGGAAAAAGTCCTAAATGAAAAGAAATACATCTCTCTCTCTCTCTCTCTCTCTCTCTCTCTCTCTTTCTCTCTCTCTCAATCCCTCTCTCTCTCTCTAACACACACACACACACACACACATACACACACACACACACAATGCAAAAACAAAAGAAGGCCACTAAGTCTACAGAAAGGATTCATCTTATTAATAAATACCTTAAAAGTGCCAATGGTGAACAAAAGTCACCATGATTTTAGACTCCATGTAGGAATTATCCTTTCTTCAACCTCCTTATCTCTACCCACCCAGGCATTTTCACAGAAACCAGCATTGCAAATTTGCCCCTGCCCATGGGAAGGCATTTCAGGATAGTATGTAAGAACTCTTGGCAGTAGTGGAAGATGACTTGTTTCTAGTACCTCCTACTGATGTTCATAAAGGTTGTCTTTCCACTAGGTGTCAATTTGGAGAATGGATAGTATTTTTATGTAAGTTCCCGTTCTGATGGCACCAATGTGTGAGGACTGTTGGGTTGGGGGATGCTGGGGGATCCTAAAGCAATCTTGTCATCAGCATGGTTGTGTGCTATGATTTGACCCAACTAGACAGATGTTGAGAGAGATATGGATGAATTTGGACCTGCCGATCTCTTTGACTTCAGGGATTCCTCATGAAGGAAGGACATGAGCTACAACACTGGTGGCTTCTCTTACCAGAGTGCTGATAGTTTTATAAAGCCATGCTAAAAAGGATAGTAGCTGGCTTTGTTTAAGGCAGAATTATTTTAAAGTTTGCTCCAAACACAAGTCATGGGAAATTCTTTGAGGAAAAAAAAAAGATTTCCATTGTTTACTAAGTTTGGGATTTGGTGCATATTTTTGCTTCACAGATTCACAGTGTAGCTAAGGCAATATGCTTTGCCCAATCGTAGTTAAAACAGCATTTGCTATGTCCTCTTAGACCACAGAAACCCATGGAGGGAATGAGCATGTAAGTGTGTGTGTGTGTGTGTGTGTGTGTGTGTGTGTGTGTGTGAGAGAGAGAGAGAGAGAGAGAGAGAGAGAGAGAGAGAGAGAGACTACCAGAAGCTTACAGTGAATGATCTTCTAACACCAGCTTTTAAAAGATATATTTGCATATATTACCACAATTAATACACATCTTACACTGGGAAATTTCACTTGGGTTTCCTGTCATAATCTCTTATGCTAGATCCTTGCAGACTTTGTGTACTAGCTTCAAATTCCTGTTTATAGCTTTCTTAGTCTTGCTGCTTCTCATTTCATGGTATTGTTTTTCCTCCAAGTTTCTGGGGAAAATGATCTTGGTTTCTCTCTCTTCACTTTGCACTCAGCATTAGATTGGCGAGTGCACCGTCAGTGGGCTCCTGAGCTTCCCTCCGGCTGTCATTAGCCAATTCAAATGTCAATTCCAGATGTTTCTCTGGTGGACTCATCTGCTCACTCTTTGAGCCAATTGACAATGTTTCCCTGTAACTTCACTCTTAGAATCACACTTCTCTTCAACCCCAGGGGCTCGCTCAGCTACTGAGGCTGTCTTCCTGCTCTCAGCCACTCCTCTTCTCACGGATCCATTCTTCCTCCTTGTATCCCTAGCCGTAAGTTAGTGACCACCTTCAATGTCAAACACGTATTTTATGCATCATATTATAGGATAGTCACAATGGACTTTGACTTGAAGTAAGACTATCCTTATTATTAAGAAATGAAAATCAGAATGGTCAAGAGACCCATGCAAATTTGTTGAGTTTGCCAGTAGCAGGAGAGGAAGTTGCATTTGGATGTTCTTGTAAGCTCTTAATTTGGTGTCACTTGCTTTAAACCTGTACTCAAATTGAGATGTGGATAGATATCCCTGGATTAGGGAGTACATGAGTCGGCTAGCTGTAAATTCAGTATATTTCCAAGGTGAACCAGGCCAGGCTATCAATAGGTATTAGAATCTATGATGCAGAAGAAACCTTAAGATGAAGCTTGGAATCATGATGAAATGTTCTGATTTGTAGAAATCACAGCTCTCTTATTGACTGTGAAGTCTATATAACACAAGCCAAACTGTTTAGATTTTGTCATTGCCCAGGGCATAAAGTAGTTTATAAGGTTCTAAACTCCATTCTTACTTTTTTCATTTTTGCTATGGGATTCAAATAAGATGCATTTAAAGTACTTCTATAGATGGTATAAAATGAATGTATGCCTCCATCTCAATTCATGCTGCCCATATGTGCATGACTGTAAGCCATCCACTGTTGCATGGGCAGCCTATCAGTGGCTATCAACTGCTAACAGCCGCTCAACTAGGAGTGGGTTTCTATTAGTTCCTCTCTCAGCTATGCTAGAAATTTGGCTGGCTTGACCTTCTCCAGGTCTTGTGTAGGTCACCACAGATACTATAAGTTCATGCCATGTCCAGAAACCAGCGTTTCACAGAATTCTTCCTATCCTCTGGATCTTATATTCTTTCTACTGCCTAATTTTTTTTTAAATAGTAGTATTTTAATGATTTCACTTACTCACAATATCCAGTCTCTACATTCCAATCTCTCTATTGACATGTCATTCACCTGCATCTTTATTCATTCATGACATCTTGAGAAAACAAACTACTCACAGCACATTTCTGTTTACTTCCTTGTGTATTTCTATTAAACCAAACATTTAAGCCATGCCATTTCTTTTCACTAGTCTTCATACTCACTTTGGTGAATGTTACTGTTTTTTTTTCAATTACTCAAAATTGAAACATGAAAATTCCCCTGGATAGTTATCACCTTTGCCTTTGTTGTGACATTTACAGAACTTAAAGCATCTGTGGTCCCTGTGTCCCTCTGTCTCCCCTTGTGACTCTCTTGAGTCAGCATATCACTGATCACTGCCAAGATCAATGATTTCCAAGGCACTGTGTCATGTATAACATTGTTGTGAATAGTTAGTAGTGGAGGGAGTATTGTTGGTTGCCACAACTAGTACTAAATAGGTTGAGTCCAGGGATGTTGCCCAATGCCGTCCCTGGATTATCAGCTTCCTCCATTGAAAACTCTTGTTCATTGGTTCCTAGATCCCTGCATCAGTTCATCTACTACCTAGCTGACAGTTAAAAGTAAATGTCTTCTTTATGTCTACTTTTGAATGCTTCAATAGTGCCTAGCTAGTCAGTAATCCTGTTATTCAAGATTCTCCAAAATAGTTTCAATCTTAGTCCCTACTTCCTCCCCTTAGGCCACACCATCATTGCCTACATACCTAGAGCTTGGCTCACTGGGATAATTCCTTTTTCCTGGGTGTGCCCATACCTCTCACACCAAGCAAGTGTGCTCCACTGCTGTTGCCTTATATTTAACTTCCCCCTTGCTCTAACTCCCATCATACCATGTCAACATTCTGCTCTCATTTCAACCTCAACCCCAAAGTATCCTTTTTCATTCTAAAACCTGACTTTCTCAGTAGATGCTACATTTTTCCATCATCAAGCAGTGTGCTGCCTGGAGGAACGCAGGGTGTACATACCTGCTTTCCTCTCCTCCAAGGTGAAATTGAACAGCTATGAGCCTTACTTGGCATCTTTTCATGTGGCAGAGAAAAAGAGAAAGGAAGGAATGGAAGGGAGTTTGTCATCATATGGAGAGTGGTCAGGAAGGACGGGAGAAGCCGAGGGTTGCTCTCCCAGTGCTGGGAGCCCACGCTAAGTTGCTCTGCCTTTGTCCCACCCCCTCATCTTCCATCAGAAGACGTCAATAGATGTCTTTCCATTTGTTCCTTCCTCCTTTGTCTCTTTCTCCTTCCCTTCCTACTTTTCTTTCCCATTTCCCGTCTCTCACTCATTTTCTTAGCATATTCATTTTAAAAATGAAGGACAATCATATTTCCATCAAAAGTACAGAGATTGGTTATGGGAAGGTATAGAAAGGTACTTTAAGTAGTAAGAATGTCTGCAACTCTTCAAGGCCCCACTAGATATAATAAAAATCTTACTGATTCCTTTAAAAATAATCTTCATTTTCAATGAATGGAAATTGATTTTAAAAAATAATACTTTATATCTTTACCTTTTCCTTCTCGGTGTAGGATATTAGAACACCAATTTAAAAACACATGTGGGAAAATGCTATTTCAGACCAATGTAAAAGTATGCAAAAATGCATATCCATTTTTACATTTTCAGGAAAAAAAATACTAAAAGCTTCCATTTTTCTCAATCATACAGAATTATGGGAAAAGACAATATTCAACATAGGCTGTTACTCACATATTTCTCCAATTTGTCAAGAGGAAAAATGAAGCTCAGAGAAATGAAGCATTTTCATTCACTAAACAAGACAGCAGATTGCCAATCAGTTCATGACCTGTTGAAAGTTTAGAAGAAAGCAAAGCACTCAGAATGAGGACTGACAGCAGCTAGCGTGATGTCACTATCATTATCATCATCCTCATCCCTATGGCCAACAGCAGCAGCAGCAGTAGCAGCAGCAGCAAAGAGCACGCATAGTAATATTTATTATCATTTTTCTCCATCCCAATCTTTGTGTCAGGTTGTGGGAGGAAGGTGACACTGGACAAAACTGGCATTGTCTCCATCTTAATATAACTCATATTCTAGTGGGTGAGACAGGCAATCACCAGGCAAGGAGCAATTGTCAACTGGTCTAAGTACAGGAGCCAGGAAAGTAGGGAACAGGAGGAACTGATTTGGCGCTGGGGAGGAGGGGGGCAGGAATGATGAAGAGAGCTCCCTAGGGCAATGATAATGAACTGAGATCTGAAGACTGGGTGAGCTGAGTGAGTGAATTAGGATGTGAAAAGTGCTCCCCTGGGAAAGAACGAAATATCTGAAGGCTGCGGAGCAGAAAGGAACATAGACTAGACATCTAAAAGATACAAACGTAAGATACCGAAGTGAGAAAAGCGAGACGGGAAGCCACTCGGGGCGAGGGGGAGGGGTCCCTGTGCCACAGCTAGTGGAGGTGCTATGCATGGTGGTAGGAAACTTAGTTTTACTCTAAGATCCATGACCAGATATTAAAGGTGTAGATAAGAAAGCATTGCAGTGTAGGATGTCTTGGGGCAGTTGATTGGCGTGACTGGATGGGTGGAAGGCAAAACCAGAAGGACAGAAGGGCAGCGGTCAATTAAGAGTCTTCCCAGAAGTTTGGGCCCAAAGTGATGGAAATGTAATCAGAAATATGTATGCAAATTTGGAAAGATTTTGATAGAAAACTGGGCTACTTTTTGGAGATGCATAACAGAGCACATCGAGGACAACTCTGAGTGTGGCACAGAAAATCAAGTGGACAATGCTAGCATGTCTGAGGCCATTTACAGCGCTGACCTCTAACCTACCCAAGGTGGTTCCCATGGGTCAGAACGGATTTAGTTTTGTTCCAGTCCTACTGAGTGAGGCACTGCATCCTTGGTATGGACCTGTGGCAATGTTGCTCTGAAGTTTGGACCTGGAGTTATGGGATTTGCATCAAAATCTCATGTGTATGCAGGCCACTCGGTACTGCTGAGCAGGAATCTTCTTTTTCTGAAACAATACCCACCTCAACAGGTGGTATGGAGAGTCCCCGGAGATGGGTTTGTCTGCTCCAGGTACATCTACATCTGAATCAAGAGGATGCATTTGTAATGTGTCCTTGACTCTTATTCCTGTCCCTTCTCCTTTCTGTTGTAGGCTGCTCAGATTCTCTCCGGGGGTCCAATAGAAGCTTTTGTTGTTTTACTGAACAATTCCAGCTGAAATGGGCGATAGTTTCCTGTGTGTTAGAGGGTCAGGATGGCTGAGATTCATGATGCCCTCTCACCAGTGCTGAGAGGGCAGGGTGGTGCTCTCTGACCTTTAGATCCAAAACCAAAGTTTAAGCATTGAGAATCAGCTTCCCAGCCCCCATCGTTCTAGAGAGTCTTACTTGACATGACCAACATGGTCAAGGAATCCCTTTTCTCCAAAGCTGCTAAGGTGATTCTAAAAGATTATCTAAGCATTGTGCTGAAAAACATACCAGCTTAGGAGGTTTAATTTGGCTGTGATTTCTTGAGGCAGAAACCTTGTCTGCTTTGCCACACCAGGGTTGCTAAAAACATTGACATTATACTGAGAAAACATTGAAATATTTTCAAAATTCAATTACTGTACCGTGACCCTGTTTTCCTTTCAAGTCATCTCATGGCAAATTGTTGACAGTTCTGCTGTGATTTCTGGAATAATAAATTTTAGAGAATGTTCTCAAATGTTAGAGTGCCATGAGAGACAGTGAAGTCTAGGAAAATCTGTGTGTGTTGACTACATGCATATCTGTGTACATGACATTAAGAGTTATGAGACACCCTAAAGCACAGCACAAACTCTGTTAAGAGTTTGAGATTCTTGTTTGTAGAACCTGCTGTTGTGGAGATCGTATTACAACCCCCGCCACTTACTCAAATTTGGCTTGGAAACAGTTAAAAATCAATTACATTGTCCCTAGACCAAACAAGGCACCTATCTCATTCCTAGTGGATTTTTCACTGGGTCAGATGGCCAAATGCCAGACTCCCTTCCCTTGAGGACCTAGAAATGGTTCCCTGGAGTGTCAAGTGAACACTTGACCACAAGTTTTCATTTTACTTGCTGTGACTTCCCTGACACTTCAGATAACTCATGCATTGTTTTTATCCCCCTCTTACCTGTATTGAAAGTACTTCCAAGTGGCTAGAGTTGGCTATGGCAGATCTAGCGTAACATGTCTACACAGATAGCACACACTGCCTTCATGGTCCTCACCAGCTTTTCCTGTGTTGGCTGTGCCTTGAGATACTCATTCAAAGCTGAATTCAAAGCCAAATCATACACTTCATAGTTGTGTGATTGTAAAAGTACCAGGTACAGAGAGTGTACTTGTAGGAAACTGAGGATGGAGAACAAAATGGTTTTATTTTTGAATGACAAGAAACTCTGCTCACTGATTACCTTTATCTCAACCACACTACCCATTAAAAGTTACTTCTGGCTGTGAAGTGGTGGTGCACACCTTTAATCCCAGCACTCTGGGAGGCAGAGGCAGGCAGATTTCTGAGTTTGAGGACAGCCTGGTCTACAGAGTGAATTCCAGGACAGCCAGGGCTATACAGAGAAACCCTGTCTTGAAAAACCAAAAAAAAAAAAAAAAAAAAAAAGTTATTTCTGGAACTTTATCCCAGCCACTGCTCCAACTATCTTTTGCAAACTAGCACATGTTTTCTGAAAGGTACTGATTGTGCTTATGATCATTGATGGAGCAAAGTCAACAACAACATCAGCTTATAGGAGGCACTAGAAGGCAGGGAGAGCATAAGCACATGCAGAACTACTTTGGTATCCTGTGCCCTTCCTTCTTTGTATGAGTGATTGTGGATGACACAGTCCATCCTAATAAATACCCATGTTCTGCCCTATGCTTTCCAGATGTGGACATCAGGGTGAGGAGGATTATGATGGCAAACTGGAGGACTGTTTTATATTAGAGCAAGCCCTGTGAGCAGGATGTTGGCTTGTGGCTTAAAGGAGTTGTTAGCTAGGTTTATTTTAGCTCCAGAATTATTCTTCTTCCCCTTTGGAATATTTGAATTTTAAATACAAACTTTTTTTCTTAGCTGTATTCTGGGAATTTAAATATACCCTGTTGGATGTGCAAAAGCTCTCAAAGCTTTTGTTGGGTGAGCATCTCACATAGGCATGCAAGTGTGTGCATGACATTTATCAAACCTGTTAGAGAGCAAGTCCTAGCTTGAATAGGTAAGTTAATGTCAACAAGCTTTTCTTAATATGCTGTCCGCTTGCATTCAAGAGAGAATTTCTTCCATAAACTGAAAGCCACTCAGCAGCAGAGGCCTCTGGTCTTTCTAATTTGTGGTTGGCCTTTAAGATGCATTCCAAGCTATTCAGAAGTGCCACTGGAAGAAAGCAAAACAATTTGTTGGCCAACTTCTCTTGTTAATACAGGCTACTCCTACCGGCCATCAGACTCTTATGTGTGAAGATAGCCTGTGTTCAGAACATATCCATGTGTTGGAAATGTCTCAAAAGAGGTATTTCCAGTCCCCAAAGGTACAGACTATTCCTCAGAGGCTGTCTCTTCCAGAGAGGTTGGAAAACATCCTGGGCTCCACACAACCCCACCTGAGTAAGTAAAAGACTCTGATGGAGAGCATAAGGCAAGTAATATTTTCAGGCAGGATTTTACTGGCTAATAGTAAGCCAATGGTCTAGCTATACCATATGACTGTTTTGTTCAATCAATAAAAACCCATTTCTAGCAAGCACCAATGATAATGCTGAAATATCAATATTCTAGGGATATAAGTGCAAGCTTGGTTTGGAATATGAGTTATTTCTTGGAAATTATTATGTGCCTCATGCTTAAAGGAAAATAAGAAAACATGTTTTATCAATGTCTCCAGAGCAGTCTGAGATATAGCTAATAATAAAAGAATTTTATTAGCTAGACATAGTGGCACATACCTGCAATCCCAGGACATAAGAGTCTGAGGCAGGAGCATGACAAGTTCAAGGTCATCTAAGGTTACACAGTTGGATGCTATTTCACAAACAAAACAAAAAATTAAAAGGTTATTATTACTACTGTTGTTGCTGTTGTTGGATGTCAGAGTTCCTGAGCAGTCGGATGCCTATCTTGTGGCAATAGTGTTTGATATCCTTAACTACTCATTTCTTTGACTGCCTTTCTACTAAGTTCTCTTACAGTCCTTTAACCACAACTTTTCTGTGTCATCCTCTGAGATCACCTCTTGCTATTAGAGGTGTCCTCTCATACCATTCTCTTCTCTGAATCCCTCATAGAGTGGAGCTTTCTAAGGACTCTGGGTTCTCTATCACCTTCCCCTACACACACTTAACTGTGGGTGCTCAACTGCCTTTGCCATAGTGTGGTTGAAGCTCACCCAACACTATCTCCCACTATTCTTTCATATAATGAGAGTTTGACAGTATTACTGTCTTCCATAGTGTTTAATGTGTTTTCTCCTTTTTGGTTAGAACCTGCAAAATTTCTTTTTGCCAGGGCAACCTCTATTTAGTCTACTAACTATGTGTCCTTGTAGTTGCTTGCTTTATTTCATATTTGAATCTAACAATTAGATTTTCAGATTTACCTTATAAAACCACTATGTATATGACACACAAGGAGAACATATATGATCTATCTATCTATCTATCTATCTATCTATCTATCTATCTATCTCTATATCTTATACCCTACATAATTTGTTCTTATATATTGATCTCTATATGCATATATTTATGGTTAGGATATGTTTATGTATTTATTCTATTATCTATCTATCTATCTATCTATCTATCTATCTATCTATCTGTGTCTTAGCTACAGTTTCCATTGCTGTGAAGAGACAACATGACCAAGGCAATTCTTATAAAGAACAACATTTAATTGGGTCTGGCTTACAGATTCAGAGGTTCAGTCCACCATCAGTCCAGGCAGGTAGGGGAATGGAGGAACTGAGAGGTCTACATTTTGTTCCAAAGGCAATCAAGAGAAGACTGCTTTCCAGGCTGCTAGGAGGAAGTTCCCAAAGCCCACCCCCAAAAGTTATAGACTTCTTCCAACAAGACCACATTTACTCCAACATGACTACATATCCTAATAGTGCCACTCCTGGGCTAAACATATCCAAACCACCACATGCCATACCCTGATCCCAATAGGCTTGTTCAAACACATGAGTCTACAGGAGCCATATCTAAACATAGCACTATGCAATACATTTAGTCCAACTTCAAAAGTCTCCACAGTCTATACCAGTCTCAACAATGTTAAAAGTCTTTTTCTGATATTCATTAAATCACTTAACTGTAATCCTCTATGAAGTCAGAATCAAAAAGCAGACCACATACCTTAAATATCACAAGATATATATCACCATTAAAAGCATCATAGTGAAATACTGGACCAAACAAGACCAAAAACAAGATGGGCAAACTCCAAACTCTGCCTCTGAATGTGTGATGTCAAATTGTTCTTCAGATTTCCAACTCCTTTCATCTTTGTTGATTGCAACAAACTTCTTTCTCTTGGGCTGGTTCCACTCCATTAGCAGCTTTCCTCAGCAGGTATCCATGGCTCTGGTATCTCTAATATCTTGGAGTCTTTAAGGCAACTTCAACTTTAGAGGGGCTTGTTCCAATGAACAAAATCTATACATGGTCTTCTGGGTTTCTCCAAAGGACTTGGGTCATGTCTCCAGCTCTGCCCTCTGCTTTGGTTGACTCCACTCCACTGCTTCTGCTGTTCCTGGTGGTACTGGCATCTCAAACACTCTAGGGGTTCTCACTACAACTAGGTTTAACTAATAGCCTCTCAAAGGCTCCCTTTATGGAACTAAGCCTCAACTTCTTTGCATGACCCCTTTAGTCCTGGGTCATCAACTGCAACTGAGCCTGCACCTTCACCAATGCCAAGCTTCAGTTACTCTCCATGACCCCTTCATGCCTTCCAAACAAGTTTCATTTGGGTGATTCTTACACATGACCAAGTCCAGCTGAAACATGAGGTAAATCTTTGGCTATTTCTAGAACACAGCTTCTTTGTGCTCTCTGTAAACACTTCCCAGAATATTTTCACCTCAGTGATGCTGGTCTTATCTTAATCACTGATAATTTATTAGCTCCAGCTAACCAGCATCAAGGGTCCCTTCTATTCTTGACTCTAAAGCCAGAACCACATGCTGAAGCTGCCTAGTTTGGCTGCTTACTAGAGGTTGAACATGGACCCCTTGTCCTATTACATTATCATCAGCTTCCTGTTTTCCAATTCCTTCACTGCCTAAGCTTCGCTGTCCTGGAACTTGCTCTTTAGATTGACCTTTAACTCAGAGATCTTCATTGCTCTGTCTCTGAAATGCTGGGATTAAAGGTGTGTGCCATCAAACCTGGACTTAAGCTTTTCTTCACCTAGAACTTGCTCTGTCCTTGGCTTGGGTTTAACTCAGAGATATGCTTGTACTTGTCTTTGTCTCCTAGAACTTAAGGTGCGCAACACCTAGCATGCTAGGGCCAAAGCTTTTTATGACCACTATTCCTCAAGAACCAATCAAAAGCCTATGACTTCCAGCCTCAAGGTTTGGATAATAAATGTGCCCTTCACTTCTGTGTTGTAGTTTATTCCAGATTAAAAGTCCCAATTAAAACAATAACCAGTTTCAACTGCAAATGCATAAAGAATAAGCTTTGGTAGGATCTTCTCCGAGGTCACCACTCTCTTAACCTGTTTATTTCCTGGATCATATGATTCCTCTTCATTCTACTTCTTGGTGCCCCTTTATTCTTTAAGCCATATATTTTGTACTTTTCCTTTGGAGGCTTGTTTTTTCTTTTTAAGCTTGCTGTGCTTAATCAGAATGCTCTTTGTGAGAGTAAACCAGAGGACAAAATCTGAGGGGTTTTTTTTAGTTATTGTTAATGCAATTAATGTGATTGTCTTCACTTCACCTTAAACTTAGCCTCAGGCAGACTCTTCAGATAAAGACAAAAAGCAGCCATATTCTTCATAGAAAATACAACAAAACAGTCTTTAGGCTACATACTTCTCTTTTGAAATCTCTAGAAGCAGATTTATACAGTTCTAAATCATCTTTAGCAACAAAGTCTTCCATATTCCTAATAGGATAGCCCATTAAGCACACTTAAAGTATTCCAATGCTTTCCAAATCCAAAGTCCCCAAATCCACATTTTTTTGAAACAAAAACATGGTAGGGCCTATCACAGCAGTATTCATATTAATAGAAACATATATTTTTACAAGCTTATGGGGCCAGGGAGTGGAACGTGGTGATTTGAATAATCTTGGCCCAGGAAAGGATACTATTTGGAGGTGTGGCCTTGTTGGAGTGTGATCTTGTTGGGGGAAGTGAATCACTGTGGGGTGGGCTTTGAAGCTCTACCCAATGTGCAAGAGTCAGCTTTCTCCTAGTGGCTTTCAGATAAAGATGTTAAATTTTCAGCTCCTCCCGAGCCATGCCTGCTGGACACTGCCATGCTTTCTGCTAAGATAATAATGGACTGACCCTCTGAAGCTACCTCAATTAAATGCTGTCCTTATAAGAGTTGCCTTGGTCATG
Source organism: Apodemus agrarius (assembly GCA_964023405.1). Lineage (NCBI taxonomy): Eukaryota > Metazoa > Chordata > Mammalia > Rodentia > Muridae > Apodemus > Apodemus agrarius. The sequence continues at coordinate 97,269,130 of OZ030009.1, read as the reverse complement.
GGATCTGTTCATAGCAGTAAAACCCTAAGACAGTCTGTCTGTCTATCTATCTATCTATCTATCTATCTATCTATCTATCTAACATCTATGTATCATCTATTTATCTACCTATTGTCTATCTTTGTCATCTATAGATTCATTCTGACTTTTTATCTACTTTGATATTTTCTTAACTGCAGTAGGAACCTCTTTGATCTCTCTCTCTTTCTAGCCCAGTAGACACATTATAGCAGATTTCAAGGCTCGTATGTCCCAGAGATTCTTAGTATTCCTATAAATATTTACTGAGTGTATACATTACAAAACAATGGATAAATGACAGAGTGACCACGCATGCTAAGCCTTCTTCTATTAATGTTTTTTCTTGCTAGGCAGTCAGCCACTTCTCAAATTCTGTTTTTATTCTACTACCCCTTAGTTCAAAAGTACAAATGCCTATAATGCCCTTCAGAGAGCAGCTGTCAAGCCACCTCCACCTCACTGCTTTTCCCAGCCTTCTGCTGTGCCTTCCTATTCCATTTTGCAGAAATGTTAGTTTTTCCTCTCGGGCACTGAACTCTGCATGTTCATTCCTTCTACATATTGCTCTTTGACTGTCCAGTTTTTTTTCTCTGACCACCCTACTCAGCTTCATCATCCAGTACTCACATCCCTGGCCTCAACAACAGCTTCCACACAGACACAGTTTCCTTCTTGAACTTCTCACACTCATGTTTTCTCTGCTTGGCTCTGCACACAAGGCTGACAATTGCATAGTCAATTTATAAGGGTTTTGAGACTAGAAGCCATGTCTTCTGTTTACTTTGGATCTGGACTATTGTAAAGGATAAAATTTATGGTCACTGAATTGGTATCAAAGCAAACTAAATGCAGCATGAATTTTATAGACGACCCTTTTCCAGATTGCAAAGCTGAGCTCCTCCTTCTTGGTTCCATCAAATCATTAAATTTACTATTTTACACATGCAGTAGGTCAAAGTCAATTCTTTGGATCACCAGTATATCTTGCATGACACAAACATTAATAATGGTGACAAAATAGTAGCACCTCATATATTTGAGTGTTTTACTAGCACCAATTGTGAGGCCTCATGCCAAGTATTTTAATCTTTTAATTTAGTCATCTCAACATTCCTAAGAAATAAGTTATAGCACTCCACTTTGCAGGTGAGAAAATAAGACAACTTCAAACATGGATTGAAGCCTAAAATAGTCCCATGACCAGTGCCAGATTCCAGAAACACTGTGATTCACAAGGTAGTTTAACCCTGAAAGAGCAACAGATTAGGAAGGGGAAGAAAATGTCTAATTATCATTTGCCTTTAACAAATGCAGTATGTGAATTATTAATTATTATTTCTCTATCAAATGAAGGCAGTAACTAATTCTGCCCAGTGCGCAAACAATTCCTTAAGACTATTGCCAGGGACTGAACAAATGACTCAGTGGATAAAGTACTTGTGTAAAAATTAGGACTTGCGTATGGGTCATCCCAACCCCACATAGAGTAGCAGCATGTCTGCCTGTAATCCTGGCTGGGACGCAGAGACAAGAAAATCCTTGGCAGTCTGTGGGTCAACTATCTTGTGCAGAGTGTCAAAGAAGAGACCCTGTCTCTAAACAGAGTAATAGATGAGGACTGATATTGAAGATTGTTCCCTGAACTCTACATATGTATGAGTTGTGACACACTTGCCTGCACACACACACACACACACACACACACACACACACACACAAAGAGAGAGAGAGAGAGAGAGAGAGAGAGAGAGAGAGAGCAAGAAAGAAATTTAAAAATATTTTTTAGCTCTTTGCAATTGCAGTCTTTTTCCTTTTAACTTACATATCTTTTCATCATGATAGAATATCTAAGATTTTCACTGGAAGGGTATTATACAATATTTCTATCTGGCCATCTTCCAAACCGTCAAAGTCAACAACAATGTCTGCCTTCTGAAACCATGAGGAGAAAAAAAATCACATTAACTAAACAGTATTTCTAGATTTGAAAATAGTTCTTCTGCAAAATATAAGGGAATCTGAATAAAGTATTGTGGTGGTTTCCAAGTAAGATCTCCAACAGACTGACATCGTTACATCTGTTCTTCAGTTGGTGGCACTATTTGGAGAGGCTTAAGAGGTGTGGTCTTGCTGGGGGAAAACTGTTAAGGGGAGTGTGTTTTGAGGTTTCAAAATCCCCTTCCATTCCCAGTTGATTCTCTTTGTTCTCTGCTTCTAGTTTGAGATGGGATTTCTCAGCTATTCCAGTCCTCATGTCTACCTGATGCCAAACTTCCTAGCTGTGATGGTGACAGACTTCAGAAGAATAAGCCCCAAATAAACCTTTCCTTATACAAGTTGTTCTTCATAGCATTGTATCACAGCAATAGAAAAGTGATGAATCCAGAAATTGGTTCCAGGAACATGAGTTATTGCTATGGCAGACTTGAAAACGTATAGTTTTATGGAGGAATGTGGAAGACTTTGGAACTTTGGACTAGAAAAGTGGTTGAACGCTATAAGCAGAATTTAATGGGTCATCCTAGTAGAAGTGTGGAATACAGTAGTGTTAGGAGCTAGGTTGACTGTGGAGGCCCAGCTCAAGTGGTTTCCATGGGAATAGTATTTACAACTGGGCTAAAGACCTTACTTATTATATTTTGGCAAAAAATTATAGCCGATTTCTCTCCATGTCCTAAGAACTTGCCTGAAGCTAAATTCAAAAGGAATGAAATAATTTCTTTGGTGGAGAAGAGTTTAAGACAGCCTAATATTGACTCACTCTTATCCAAGTTTATAATGAACAACAGCAAAAGGAACAGAAAGAAATGCAAAATGTATAGTTTAAAAAAAGTGGGGAACAAAGAAACTTAAGGTTTCATCTAAGGATTGTGCAGAAACAGTGAAGGAGATTAAGGAAAGGCCATCTAGGCAGTGTTATAAAGGGAAGGGTTGCCCTCAAGCTAAGACCCTGCCCGGCTAAGCTTCCAACTTATGAAAGAAAAAAAGCCTAAGAAAATGTTTGCTCCTAGAGATGAGCAATAACCTTAAGCCGTTGTGATTCGTGGTCACCAGAGGTCATGCCAAGCTGGCAGGGAAAGCTGGCAGCATTGTCCAGATGGTGTTGGCTTTAGAGTCCTGAAGGATACCCAAAGAAAGGTGTTATTGAAATCTTATCCATGTTTTCAGAAAATCTCTGAGTCCAGGTGTGGTGCAGAGGGGTCCTTGAGTGAGGGCGAAGGTCCTGGGAGTCAAGAGGCCCTGAGAAGAAATTGCATGGAGCTGTGGAAGAGAAACCTAGATTGCACTGAACACCCCAAGACACTGAAGATGTAACAACCATGGGCATCTGCCAGTAAGAGCTCCACTCAGGAAATGGAACCAGCCCATTAAAAAGATATGTGTAGCAGGCAGCAAAGCTGGGGGGGGAGAGAGGCAGAGCTATCTAAGGCCTTTGACAACAGACACGGAGCTACAGGATTTGGCCTGATAGGTTCTTGTTTTGCTGTGGTCCAGTATGTCTCATTATTCCCAGATTTCTTCCTTTTGGAATGGCAATATATACTATGTGCCACTATATGCTGGAAGTACATAATTTACCTTATTTTAAGTTTATAGGGAATTACCAATAATAGACTACCTTGAGGGTCAGAAGAGAATCTTGACTTTTAAACAGTGTTGAGACTGTGAAACATTATGAGGACCAAATGCATTTTGCATTATGATATTGTCATGAGACTTATGGGGCCTACAAAGTGGAATATGGTAGCTTTAATGAGATACCTCCTACAGTCTCTGGCATTTGAGTACCCAATCCCCATTTGGTGGCATTGTTTGCAGAGGCTTAGGAGCAGTGGCTTCATTGGAGGAAGTGGAGGAGTGGTCTTTGAGGTTTCAAAGGCTATATGTATATATATATGCCAGTTCCAGCCCTCTCTCTCTATTTCCTGTTTCAATTTGAGATAGAAACTGTCAGAATCTCTAGTCACCAACCTGTCTGCCACCATGCTTTCCAGCCAAGATGGTGAAGGACTTCTTACCTGTCTGAAACCATAATATCAAAACAAACCTTTCCTCCTACAAGTTGCTTTGAGCATGGTATTTTATTAAATATAAAATTAATTTTCTGTAAAAAGTAAGTAATAAAAGGAATAAGCACCACTTAACGATAATATGTTAACACAAGTTTACTTGTAGCAAACATACCACACTATGTTAATGGTAATGGTTCTGAGACACGGGGAGGTACTCTACTATCTCCCCAATTTGCAGGTGTTTCTGCATGTGTATTGGAGAATGCACATAGATATGCAGATGCAATTGCATGTTATACATGTGCATGTGGGAGCCAGGGGTTAATCTTAAGTATTATTGCTAAGATCCTGTACTTCTTATTTTCTGAGATAAGTCTCTCAGTATCTCAGGTTCACCCAGTCAGCTAGGTTAACCATCCATCAAGTCCAAGGACCTCTTATCTCTACCTCTCCAGGACCAAAATCATATACTTGTGCCTTTATGTGCAACTGCTTTAGATAGGCTGCTGAGGAGGCTCAGAGAATTGAACTTGTGTCCTCGTGCTTGTACAATGAGCATTTTACCAGTGGAGGAACTTTTCCAACTGCCATCTTCATAAACTGTGTAGTATAAATCTAAATCTGTGATAATATAAAGTACACTAAAATAGAATGCCAATCTACAAAATAAGTGCTATGCTGTAAATGATCAAGAGGATGGTTTGGCTGATAACATTGAGGAATCTAAGCAAAAGACTCCTTTGTGGTTGGAGGCAGAAAGGAAGTGGATAGATTTGGTATCAGGAAGATGACTTGGTGATTCTGAATAAAGACCCAGAAGTCCAATAGGCCACTGTAGAACCTGATTTGCAGACTTAGGGATGGAGGGGGGGGGACCAGGTTTCAAGGCACCCACTTGGGAGTCATTATGTACATAGGTGGTGGTTGAAGCATTTGATGTCCTAAATACCGTTCTGGAGATCAGCAGCCAGCAGCTCTGTCATTACTGTATAAAGGATGAGCTGGAGGAGGCTGGGGGTGCACATGGGAGCCAATCTGATTATAACTGCAGAGCAGCTGGAGACTCTCAGCCTGGGGGGGGGGAGCCACCTCGTCCTGTGGGCAGAGACACTGTGTTTTCCCTGATTCTGGAAGGCATTTCCTGAGACAAACTTGGGATACGATAATTATGCTGGTTGGTAAGTTGATCTAGCCTCAACTGCATAGACCAGAAGCCCACAACAAAATGCTTCCATGTTATTCAATACATTGGCTGTTCTTAAAAAAGAAACATTCAAATTCTTTCTCCCAAGGCAGATCTGGGATAATTGTGTTAGATGAAACTATTTTGATAAACATCTTTCTTGAGGACACAGCACCTCCGTCACTTTAAAGCCTAAGTTAATTAGATATCTGATGTTAACAAAAGCTTCCATTTAGAAGAAGAGTCCTCAAATACTATATCCCCCAGACTTCTGCTTTAGCTGAGGAGCCAGTGCTAAGTACAGCTTTTATCATCAAACTGGCATTTTTGCATAGTTAATCATAGATGTCTGCTGACTCTGAGATGAAGAAGGCATCCCCACTTCTATCCCAAAGATGAAAGAGTATCAACATGGTGAAATTTATGTTTTCCCCATGACCAGTCTATAGAGTAGAGTCTCAGATACACTAAGATATTCACATTGCAAGGCATCCAGGACCTATCTAATTTGTTAGGGAAAAGACATTTTGTGGTCACAAAAGTGGAATACCCTTAAGGATCTCAAGGGTAAAACCATACTGGGGCCCAAAGGATGCCTAAATCACCTAGAAGTGGGCATAAGAACCAACATCATGTGTGTCTTCTTCATGAGGATTCTCTGAAGTGTAATGCTTCTTGTAAATAAGCAGATAAAACTGGAGAGAGAAATTTCTCCCCACCCCACAATAAAATGTGCATGACACACATACAGAGAGAAAGAGAGAGAGAGAGAGAGAGAGAGAGAGAGAGAGAGAGAGAGAGAGAGAGAAGAGGGAGAGGGAGAGGGAGAGGGAGAGGGAGAGGGAGGAGAGGGAGGAGAGGGAGAGGGAGAAGGGGGAGGGGAGGGAATGGAGGGGGATGGAGCGGGAGGAGGAGGAAGAGGAAGACAAGGGAGAGAGAGGAACAGGAAGAGGAATAGGGAGGGGAGGAGGAGGGGAGGGGTCAGGGGAGGGGAGAGGGGAGAGGGCGAGAAGAGGGATGGTAAAGGGGGGAGAGGAGAGGTTCAGGGAGAGGGGAGGGGGAGGGGGAGAGAGCGTCGCTAAACTGGCAGTCTAAGGGTGATCTCTTTAGCTGTCTTTAATTTATAGAAAGTAAAAATGAAAAATAAATAAATTCAAGACTGCCAGGGGTCAGAGGCTCCTGGAAGTGGTGGTGTGAGAGCCAGGAGCCCAGGAAGCCTACATCAGAGCTCCTGCTCCCCATTTACCAGGCTCTGCGACCTCATGTATGTTTCCTGTTTCCTCGCATCTGAAGTCTCTGTTGTGAAGAATAGTGGTGCTCGTTGTCACCCGAGTGGCTCCTGGTTGTCGTCCTAGGTATCTCTCACTTGTCAGCTCTCCCCTCGGGAGACAGTGTTGAGTAAGGAAATGGTGCTCGGTCCTCTGAAAGAGAAGAGTGCTTTCAAAGACTTTGCACAGAGAATTCCAGCCTATTGAGTATATGTGTGGCTTACTGCCTAGCTGCTGAACAAAAACCCCCAGTCTTTCCACAAGATGAGCAGTTCAATTTGAGCAAAAGGATAGTCTAATGACAGGACTGAGGAGCACGGGGCTTAGGACCAAAGAGTATTATTTTGCACAACTTCAGAAGACTTTAATAGCAAACACATTGAAGAAGCCAATGGGCTTTAGAGTCATAGAGAGCTGCCTGGGCATCTTTGCCTTGTCCCACTAACTATATGATAGGTTGCAATTTGCCCAATCTTTTTGAGGCTAAATGTCCTTATTTGTGAAGCAGAGGTATTGTTAGGTGTATTTACTGAGACCGATCTTATAAACAATAGAGGAAATATTGTATGTGGAAAGCACTCATTAAAAACCAAAGCAATAGACACATGTTAGTTATTATTGATTATTTTCATTATTATTGAGTAATCGCTAACAACAACATGGGCTGCCATGTGGTGCCTGTGGGGCTGCTGTTCTGGGCTGAGGGATTGCAGCAGCAGCATTAGCACATCTCAGGCTCCAAAGTGACATCCGATCACTGGAAGGCTTTGTAAATAAGTCTCTGACCTAATTAAGAGCAGATCTGTGGATATGGACTTTCTTTTACATAATAGTAGCAGAGACCATGACACAGAAAAAGCCTGGAGAGGAACCTCCTCAAGTTCCCATGAGCATTGTTGGTACATACATGCGTCTTAGGCAGTATGGCTCCTACTTAATTTCTCTCTCAGGTGACTTAACCCCTCTGCATTTCAGGGAGTGACAGGATGTTTAAGGAAACAACTGTCCACCATTCTCATAACATGTCCTCCTTATCAGTCACCAACTGCAGCCCTATAAGAAGCCAGTGACTTTTGCATCTTATGGCTGGCCCAAGATGAATTCTAGTCTTATCTGAGTAACCATCACAGAACTTGGGGTTGGGGGAACCTCCCTGATCTCTTTAAGTCTTATTTCAGCGGAATCTCAATGGTTGTGAAAAATTCAGTCACTCTAAAGGGTCAGCTTCCTCTTCCAAGAGGACACAGCATATTATGTATATAAATCCTTGGGGGAGTATCTCAGATGCCCAAGAGTTGTAGGATGAATTGTCAAGAATTGCTCTGTGTTGCAATGCTACTCTAGAATTTTTTATGACTTAGTTATAGCAAAATGAGTTCATAGTTTCCTTTTATGTTCTCACACATCTTTACCCTTGCTTTACTGCTGCTTCAGTGGACTGTTTCTCTTCTTCCTTCCTGAAGATTCACTATTTACTCTATAACTTCAGCTCAGGGCTTTCTGTGTGAAACCATCTCTGGTTCCCACCCTCTCTCTACTCCACTGACCCATCTGGCTTCAGATCTCCAGATCTTCCCTGTGTAGTGAGTTCTCAAGAAGTTATTCTTGTTTTCTCCAGTTCCGGAGCTGACCTGGTTTCTTCCTTGGCCTCTGACAAATAGATTCAGTGCAATGCAGGAGGCTGCAAATCAGCTACGCAGTTGTGAAACCTTTGATTTGAGGCAAGACTTCAGATTGCTCAAATGAGAGTTATGTAACCTTGGCATGGTGCAATGGGCAGGAGGACCTCACTGGGAGCAGATTTGGAGGCTCATTTTGATGTGACAGTATCAAAGCTGGCACACATCCCAGCCACACCAAGTTCTGTGCTTTATAGCAGGAGTCTCCTAGCTATTCTTAGGACAGGAGAGACAAATCCAAGAGCTAGAAGACTCTAGGAATCTTTCCCTAATTCTTCACAACACTAGATGGCCCATTCATCTGTAAAAGTCCAGTGGAGGTGCTATGGAAGGCATTTCTCCATCTGTAGATCATAATTGTTTCAAAGAGGGCTAGGTCGCTGTTGCTATTGAGGCTTAAGAGACAGCAGTAGATGTTTGGGAGAAAGATATTATCACATGCCAAAGTTATCTTTATTCTATAGGATTGTTGTTTTTAATTTTTTGCTTTGATTTTTTTTTTTTTTTTTGGTTTTTTGAGACAGGGTTTCTCTATGTAGCCCTGGCTGTCCTGGAACTCACTCTGTAGACCAGGCTGGCCTCGAACTCAGAAATCCGCCTGCCTCTTCCTCCCAGAGTGCTGGGATTACAGGCGTGCGCCACCACCGCCCGGCTTTGCTTTGATTTTTAATGGCAGAAGAATTGTTTAAAACGTTTTGAAATCATTCCTACTATGATTTATTCCTTTTAACTTTTCTACTTGATTCTCCCAAAATGATGTCTACAGAGAAAAGGGGCTCAATCCATAAAAGCTAAAACTCACACCGCAGTCAGCAACTCAGCTGGAGTAGTGAGGAAGTATCTTCCTCTCCCTAAGAATCGGTAGAGGTGGCAGACCCTGTGTCTCAATATGTCTCAGTACCTCCTTCTGCCAGAGCTCTTTCCTGGCCCTCTCACCAAAGCTAGCCTTTCTACTCCACATATCATTGTTCTAAAGACCCTTATCAGAGATATCCTTATACCTTATGACTCTTCATGAGATAAGGGCTCGTGAGTACATATTTGAATGCATAGAATACATCTGGGAATAAATGCTTGAGTCATTTTTTTTTCTGCAATTGATTAACTGTGTGATGTTAGACAAGTTGCTCAGCCTTTCTGAATGGATTTCACCACCATCTGAAATACATGGATAACCCAATCCACTGTGCAAGATGTCACAATGATAGAGTAAGGTAATACAAATAAAGAGTGTGGCAGTACGGGCTCGTGGTTTGGGATTGTTCAGTCTCTCCGAGTCAATAGCTGCTCTTTCAAATCATGGCTTCCTTTTCAAAGAACTCCTTTTTTTTGTTTTAAAGGAAAACATTTATAAATTTGTTCTTTGCTGACTATTGTCCTTCTCACTGTCTCATTTCTGAATTCCCCTTCAAGCCCCTTCCTCCTAACAATTCCTTTTCCCCAATTCATGTTGTTCTTGTTGTTATTGTTTTGTGTTGAGACTGAGTTTAACCAGGACCATCCATGTGCCAACAGGTTTGAAAATATACATTGGAGCTTGGCAGGCTTCTCAGTAGATACTTAAATGAAGATGGTGTCTTATTCCCCCACAGACTTCATCAGTAGCCAACATCAGGGAGAGTTGGGGTCCTGTGAATCCCTCCCTAGTCTGATTGACAGCCAACAGGATCAGTCTGATGCAGGTCAGGTCCATTGCAGGTTGCTGTGTATTCATGACTGCATTGGTTTTCACAACCCTTCTCCCCAACTTCCACTTTTTGGATCATCTCCTGTGATATTTCCTGAGCCCTCAGGAGGGTGCCATAAATGACTGGTTTAGGGTGAGCATTCACCCATCAGGGATTCTCAGCAGCTTGAACAATCATGCATTTCTGTATTCATTGCAAAGAGAAGCATCTTTGATTAGGCAAAGAATAGAATCTATCTAAGGGTATAAACTCAGATGTTTGGTGGTAGCTCATGATATAGAATAAGCAAGTCCTTGTATGGTCCTAGGAATATGAAATCAGCAAAATGAAGTGAAGAGCCCAGACCAGAGCTTGACACAACTAAATGCAAAAAGACCACTGACTTCTCCTCTCTGCATTTGGTTTCCTTTTCCTGTCTTACATTCTGATCTTCCAAGGTACCATATACATGAACTGGCAGAGAGATACTAAATATTTCCAACTTAAATGGTGGGCTATTGCGGTTTATCACACAAGGTAGGATGTTTCAGTGTTTTATAGTTTGAAAGTTGTTCTCAATTTTTTACATTTAATTTTCACACTGAAAAAGAGGAATGCAGCTAAAGTGTCAGAATTTAGATAAGAAAAACAAGGTTGTAACTCAGCACAGAGGTGGGAGGGCAGAGAGTGAAAAGGTTTGGGTCTCAAGGAAAAAAGAAGAAAAGTTCACAAAACTACTGTCATGACAATCTTGCACAGACACAGCCTCCATTTGAATGTCTGCACATGAGATAGGGCCACTGCCCCTAGACCAGTGGTAGTCATGAGGTGTGATACAATATACCTTGCTAGGATGTCTTGATATCCAGGAGTCAACAAGGATGGGTCTAATCTCATAGAACTGCTCAACAGGCCCTGTTCGCTCTGCAGTTGGTAGACCCACTAGGCCTGGGCATGCTTCTGCAGATTCTAAAGTGAAATTGCAGTCAGAGCTATGCCCTCTCACAGCCTGCAGGGGCAATAGTCAGGCTCCTGTGCACCCAATGACAGCAGCAGAACCCAATTAAAAGCAGTTGCTGGGCTATAATCCATGTAAGACTTGATGGGTTCCCTTGGCATCCAGAATCAAACACACTTGCAGAATGAGGGCCAGGGCTCATTGGTGTAATTAAAGCACATAATTGGAAAGTCCAACGAGATCCTATTTGGGAAAATTCTCTTTTCGCTCTCAACCCAAACTGAGAAGTTCTTAGAAATCCAAAGCCCAAGCCTACGGCAGTTGTTTCGTTCCTTTGTGTTAAAACCATCTCTGGGGGATAAAGAAGAGAAAAGAACTATGTCTTCCTTTGTTTCTTTCATCCCTGGATGTAAATAGAAACCCATGTCCTTCCTGGAAAGGGTTCTAAAGCGAGTACATGGCATATTCTCATGGGAAGTTGCATCATATCAGAATTTTCTAGAAAGGTTAGAAAACAGCTTTGGGTCCCCCCCCCACACACACAGTAAACAAGATACCACTTCCTTAAGGAGACCCTATCCGTGCATAATGGCCTCAGCTATTTTGGCCTAACTTTGGATGAGATGTAGTTTACTTTGGCCAAGGCTTGCTAGCACAGTGGCCAGATTTCACTTTGTTCTTTTAACACATTTCCTGAGGTCACATGGGAGGTGTGCGTTTCCCTCTCTCCAGGATGCTCAGAAAAGAGTGGATTTGCGGTTTTCTAATGACCAGTAAATTTCCCAACTTCTTTTTCATCCTATCCCAGAGCTTCTCTTCTCTTTGAAGACCCATACTCACTAGTTCTCCTCACTCTATGGTCTGGATTCCTGTTTCTCCCCTCTAAGGCAGAAGTCCACCACAAATCTATGACCCTTCCTATTTGGTTTTTGCTGCCACTTTTGGCCCCATGACAGGAGAAAAAACATTTCTCATTTTTGTTTGTTGTTTTCTTCTAGTATATCTTATGTCTTTTCTTGACTGAGATGCAGAACATATACAGTGGCGTGCACAGAGACCTGGTGTGCAGCTCAGTGAGTGTCACAGTCATAATATCCTAGGTTACAGTTTTTCTGATCAACATATGCAAAATCTGCAGTACCCAGAATCCTCCTAGTGCCTATGACCATTAGTGCTTTCCTCAAAGATGATCACTCTTCTGATTTTAATTTTATCTTGGTATATAGAGTCATGCAACAAATGTATCACTTTGTACATAGCTTCTGATGCATGCCCACTGGAGGTTTCCTCTCTTCCTTGGTGCGTGTTAGACACTGAATATGCAGAGTAGTGAATATATAAAAACTCAATTTTTGAAGCTTATTTTTGATAACATGTTAGAATAATAGTTTTTAATGCCATAATAAGATCTTCACTAATGAGAAAATCAAAGGCACTGGTAAAAACATTGTCATAGGTCATCTTTTAAAAATAGAAGAACATGACAAATGTCACTCAGACAATTCTCTTCCTCCTTGCAATCACAAATAAGGAACTAAACTGTTTATGTGAATAGTTGCACACTCATCTCTCCTTTCAGATAATTACCTTTGAGGAAGTCATGAAAGGGATGCATTCAGAAATGTCCTGGGGTCTGGGGGTTTGCGTTGCTGTCAGTGCTGCTGCCCCTTTGATTCACAAGCATGCTGCTTAGCACCCATGCTAGGTTGCTATGTGAGTTTCAGGAGTTTCTGAGCATTACAGACTCAACTTTATAATTCACAATCAATGTATTGACTACACTAAAAAAATTACTGTGTAGACACATAAGAACATGATGAAGCTTTAAAGATTAGTCCTATAAACTCACTGTGATGGTTAATTGTATTATGTCATCTTAGTGGGGTCTTTGTGCTAAGATGTTTAGGCATACAATATTTTGGATGCTTCCACAAAAATTGTTTTTGTGTATGCATGTGTGTATACATGTATAGAGGTGTGCGTGCATGCGTGCGCACGCACACACACGCACACGCAAATGCGCACACACACATCTGTGCATACATAGACACAGAATGTTGATGTCAATTGTCATTCCTTAATCTCTTCCAGATTACCTTTCTTAGACAGGGTCTCTTACTGAACTTGGAGCTAGCTTGGCTAGTTATCTAACTGGCTTTATCTCCATAGTACTAGGAAAATGACATCTAATTTGCATGAGTTCATGGAATCTGAACTTGGGTCCTCCTGCTTGCCAACAGAGCCATCTCCTAGGCCCCATGGTAGTTTTAGTTCTGTTTAGTGTAACAATGAAATTTGTGCAATTAGAATAAAGTAGATTATCCCCATAATGTACTTGGATTTTATCCAATTATTTAAAGACTCTAATCTAACAGACTGCCCTCTCCTAAGCTAGAAAGAACTCTACTAACCAAGACCTTTGGCTTTGTACTGTCTCTGGAAATCAACCTGCTGGCCTGCTCCATGGATGTGAAGAAAAATCAAGCCTCCACCATCACATGAGTCATTCATTCTATTTGTGTTCACTTTTCTTGATCCGGAAGCTGCCTTTCCCTGGAGAATGCTCTTCGTCCATTTCGATTATTGACTGTAACATTTTCTTTTTTTGTTTTGTCTCCTCCTTGATTTCAGATGCTATCTACTTTATTCTTTGCTAAATCACTGAAGAAAGGATTTAAAAACATGTTATTCCTTGTTATTGAATTTATTTCAAGTCTTTTTTTCTTTCTATTATTTTCTTGTCTACTGTCTCTGGGAAAAGGGGGAAGCTTTTGGCAGGCATTCTATATGTCTCACAGAGCTGAGATATTAGTGACATTTAGCAAATCACTTCTCACCACCCTGCAGATTTCAACACACTGTGATTCTTAACCATGTCATTAGATTATTGTCACACCACTGGGCATAACTGAACTTACCCTCTGTCACACCAAGGTTGTGTCTGAGTTTCCCCAGAAAATTCACTATAAATCCAGACACTAGCTGTATCCAGTTCTTTCTGACCACACAATCCATAATTCCAGATAAAAAATTTCTCCAGAACATCCTTGGTTATCTCTGATGTCAAAGTTTCATTTGACATTTCTCTTCCAAGACTCATCCAAGTTTGTCTTGTCATGATAATTAGAAGATATTATGAAGCCAGACAGTGGTGGTGCACACCTTTAATCCCAGCACTTGAGAGGCAGAGGTAGTCGGATTTCTGAGTTCGAGGACAGCCTGGTCTACGGAGTGAGTTCCAGGACAGCCAGAGCTACACAGAGAAACCCTGTCTCGGGGAAGAAAGAAGAAGAAGAAGAAGAAGAAGGTATTATGACCTCCTTGACCATATAAGCACGACTTAAAGGAATATCTTTATAGACTTATGAAAGCAGTAAGCCCAAGGGAGACCTGGAATAAGATAAACCCCCAAGACCCAACCTCCTCTTGGTTCTAGAACTTCCTAAAATAACACACCCAACTGGGGACCAAGCCTTTAATTTTTTTTTGTTTGATTGTTTGGTACCAGATACTTTTTTACTTAAACCACAGCAGAATTGCTCATAATTTTTATTGGTAAACATGGACTTGGTTATAATAATGCAGACAGATTTTAATTTAAAGACAACTGAATAATTTTGATGTTTCAGAATAATAGGCTCTGATGTGTATAAAGTACAGACATTCTCAGAAAAAAAAAACAACAACAACAGCAAACCAACATTTTTTATGAGCTGGTAAGTGGGTAAAGGGATTCTTGAGCCATAATTGGAAAGAAGTATCTATGCATGTGAGATTAGAGAGTAGAGTGGCGCCTTAGGGCTACACCAACATATTCCCATTGGGCATACCACATGTGCCCTACCTTAATGATCACTACTTAGACCACCAATACTTACCCAGCTCCCAGAATATCTGAAAAAAGAGCCTTTCCAGTGGCTAGCTCCAAATGTCCTGTCTACTGAACAGAGGCATTGCCAGTCCTTCGCTAGTAATGATTCGCTCTTACCTGGCTGGCTCATTTCAGGTTGTGACACATAAACATCATTATGGTACCTTTCATTACATCTATCTTGATCTAGAAATTGATTGTAGTTTCAAAAGATCTGTGATGTGTTCAAGTATGTGTGCCACAGATAAATATGCCTTTCATTGGTATGTGCGAAGCGGTAGAGGGGAAGTTTTCAAACTGTAGGTAGAGACTGGAACTTTATATGTTTGGGGTTAGAAGGCTTCAAGTTCTTTGTCTTATAGGTTAGAGGAGCTGGATCCAGCGATACAGGTTGGCTTCCCTCTGTTCATGTAGTGGATATGAGTGGATCCTCATAACATCTACCACCTAATGCAAAAAAGCCAGAGCACTTGATCCCCAGTGGTAGACAGAGGACCTACCTACTCAGAGAACTAGATCAGCAACAGAGTACATGGGTCTTGGGAGCCAGTGCCACCATCCTCCAGTCTTGTGACTTGTGATTCATCAGGGACCATATTTATGATGTTTTCTATTTATAAAACAGACCTTTGACATAAATCACATACCAAGTGATGTCTGACAAGAAGAAAGGAGTGGACACTGGTGCTAGAATGGACCAAAGCATCATTGTGGGAGAGTATAAGAACAGGGAGGTGGGAGGGGGTGGATGAGGGAGCAGGGGGAGGGAAAAGGGCATGTGGGACCTTTGGGGTGGGGAACCAGAAAAAGGGAAATGAATTGTAAATATAGAATATATCCAATAAAAAAAGAAAACAAAACAAAACAAAAACAAAACAACAACAACAACAACAACAACAACAACAAAAAACCAGACCTTTGTCTTGGGATAAAGGCCAGAGAAGGGGATAAGAGGCTTGAGACAGCATCCTTCTGCTTTTGCTACAAAATTCAGGTATCACTGTACCTCGAAGCAAGTTAAAAGGGAAAAGCCAAGCTGAGCAGAATACTGTTAATCACTTATTTGAAGATTTGAGATGATTTCTTTCTAGGTCTTTTAATTTTTTTTAAATTTTGTACATTCTGGCTACATGGGCTGCCTTGAGGACGCCTCTCTGGTATTATTGAGACCTGGCTGCCACTGCAAGCAACCACTAGATAAGAAGTTCTCAACCTGTGGATCACGACTCTTCTGGGGATTGAAAGACCCTTTCATAGGAGTCACCTAGACCATCAAAAACATGGATATTTATATTATGATTCATAAAAGTAGAAATTTATAGTTATAAAGTAGCAATGAAAATAATTTTATGGTTTGGGGGTGACCACAACATGAGGAGCTGTGCTAAAAGGTTGCAGGATTAGGAAGGTTGAGAACGACTGTATTGGATGGATGCTTGACCTCTATGTGGCTTTGTTTGGGACAGGTTTCTGGACTTCAGCACTCCAAGGTCTGAGGATATGAGCCACCATCATTCCCACCCCTGTTTCCCAACTTAGGAAGATGCCCAGTTGTTCTCTGGGAGTGATGTGTCCCTCTGGATGTTTGCCTGGTTTTGGAAACTGTCCCAAGCCATAGGTTTCCTGGAGCTCTGGATGCGGCTCTATGGCTCTCAGAGGAACAGCTTGCCTGGGGTGAATGCTTACACACACACACACACACACACACACACACACACTCTTCTTTTCAAAGCAGCCTCTCTGGGTGCAGGATTGCAGGCTGTAGGTAGCTAAGGGTAGGATCAACCTATGAAAATCAGCAGCTGCTTGTTCCAATAGAGATTTAGAAACCTGGAAAAAGGAGATAACTCTCATTAGCTTGGGTACAGTGCTTTCCAGGAACAGAGCTGGAGAAGCCCAAGTCTAGAACATCAGCTCTGGAGTTGACAGAGTTTGGCTTAGGACCCCAGCGCTGCTGTAACAGAGGGATTTTAAGAGTCAGTCTCTCGCTCTCAGACATTTTGATAATACATCAAAATAATTAGAATTTTAAGCTCAAGGTACTGAAGCAAATTCAAAATGACTCTTTACCAACCACTCCAATTCTATATAATCAGACTATGCTACTGTGAAGCACTATCTACCAGTCCAGCACAGTGCAGCAGAGCACGGCACTCAGCACACTTGGTACCATTCTATGTGCTACATCCTTAAGGGGATCTTTTACCACTGTTGTTATTACAACAGCAGCGACAATCCCAGTTATATTGGACTTCCTTTATATCAGTTGATATATTACCATTTGTACCTTCTCAACAGCACAGAATCCTGGCATTTAAAATTACCAGAGCCTGGGCTTTACTCAAAGACTCTAAAAGACAGCTCAGAATGAAAATTATGGCTTCATTTTTGCAGGCTTACTTTTCATTTGGAGAACCTGAAGCTCAGAAAGGTGAAATGAATTGTTCTAGGAAATCAGCTAGATAGAACCTGACTCAGAGTCTGCCTTGGTTTGATTTCTTTTATACCACTGATATAAACACTGTGACCAAAGACAACTTGTGGAGGAAACGGTTTATTTCAGCATACAGGTGTAATCCATCATGAAAGGAAGTCAGGGCAGGACCTCGAGGCAGGAACCTGGAGACAGGAACTGAAGCAGGTCCATGGTGGAGAGCTGCTTACAGGCTTGCTTGCCCTAGACTGTTCAGTCTGCTTTCTTATATCACCAAGGATAACTTACCTGTCCAAATGGCACAGCCTACAGTGGGCTGGGTACTCCTGAATCAATCATTAATTTACAAACCTAAAAATCCCCCCCCCAAAAAACCCTGCCCTATAGACTTTTAGACGGTCTGATGGAGGCATTATCTCAGTTGTGTTTCTTCTCAGAAAACTGTAGCTTATGTCAAGTTGACAAAACAAAACAAAACAAACAAACCTAACTGGAACAGAAAACAATCTGGATTTTTCCAGGTCTTGGCACAGCAACCTTGCCTATTTCAAGGAATAAATGAAACTGAGAAGTATAATGGTTTATCTTCAACTGTCAATTTAACTGGATCAGGAATCACATAGGAGACACAACTCTAAGTATATCTGTTAGAAGAGTTCTAGAGATGTTTAATCACTGGAGGAACAACCCACCCTCAGTAGTAACATCCAATAAGCTAGAATCCCAGACAGAATAAAAGAAGAAGCCAGCTGAGGGCCAGCTCAGATCTCACTCTGATCTGTGCTTTCTGTCACAATGTAACCAGTGGCTTTGTGCTTCTACCACCCTGCCTTCCTCCACGGCAGATTGTATCTGACCTAAACCAAGGATTAAAACAATAACTTCTTCCTTTAAATTGTTCCTGTCAGATGTTCTGTCACAGTGCTGAGGAAAACAACTAATATAGGAATATATCCTAAGAGTTGACCTTTTATAAAACAAATGTCAGGTTTCTCTCTGCTTGGCTCAGGACATCAGGAGACATCTTTATTTTCCTAGACAATTCTTGTGCTGTTTGCTACTACCAAGTGCTGGGCAAGGGCCTTCTGAGATGCAGCACTCCCTCAGGAAGCTTGTGGTTATTCTAGGAAGTGAAGCAGACAAGAAGGAACCAGTCAACTGAGATGCCCCTTTTGTGAGCACTGGGATGACCATGAGCTGGGCTTGCTCAAGGAATGCAGAGGAGGCTCCTAACCATAGAGAGAGAAGGTAAGGGACTGACAGAGAAGTCTTTACTGGGAAGCAATATTTAAGTTGCTGAGTTTTAGAGGGAAAAACGAGTTTCCTTGGTAAAATCAGAAACACAATGTAAAACCAACCAAATGAAAAACCACGATAAATCCACGCTTAGACGTCTAAACCTAAAATAATTACTCAAGGGAAATATATGTGAAATGTGAAGGGACCAAAGCACTGGAGAGTGTGAGAGCCTGCACCTGTGGGATAGCTGAGGCTGAAATATGGACAGGTTATCCAGAACCTCAGAATATCCAGTAAGACGTGAATGATACAATGTAGGCAGCATATTCAGTAAGAAGTGAATGATATAGTGTAGGGGTTGAGGGCATAGGGACTGGTGAAGAACAGTGTGTTAGAAGCATCAGGTAGCAATCTGCACAAAGTGGTTCTGATGGCCACGTGGAAGCTGGAGTGAAGTTGTCCACCCATGGAAAAGAATCAGTGGAGTTTATGTAGGAATCTCAGTCATGGAGAGGACTGTGCTGAGTCCTCCAGAGAAATCCTGATGCCAACAAAAGCTGGTTTAAGAGGGACTCTGATAGAGACATTTGACAATGAAGTTAGGCAGACAGAAACTGTAAGGAGAATCAACACTGTTCCAAGCTTCTGGCTTGGACAACTGGGTAGATCAGAGGCTTCTTGATGCTGTAATCCTTTAGTATGGTTCCTCATGTTACAGTGACTCCCCAACCATACAATTGTTTTCATTGATACTTCATAACTTTAATTCTTCTACTGTGATGAGTCATAACATAAATATCTGATAAGCAGGATATCTGATATGTGACCCACAAAGGGGTCATGACCCACAGGTTGTGACATGCTGGTGCAGATGATGGTGTTAAATACAAGGGAAATGCACTTCTTTCTGCCTCTGGTTTTAGAATGGACTGGCATCATGAAGTGCCATAGACCCTAACAAACAAAATCGTTTCTCAGAATTACAGAAGGAGCTATAATGGACTGGCTGCGTGTTGAGATCCTCTTGATCCTACAAAAGGAGACAGATAAGAACATGCCTTCATAGGAGGGTTAGAGCTAATCAGTAAATTAATAATAACTTCCTATATAGAATGTTATGTTCCTGGAGATTCATTTGTGCAGGACCTTGAACTAGAACTTGAGAGTAACAGATGAATGGGAGGCACCCTTTTCTTGTTGTCCTTAGACCTTAGTAAATTATAGATCAGTGGTGAAGAACTCTTCTAGAACTCTTCAACCCTTTATACCTTAGATAGCCTCAGGTCGAGGGAATCCTGCCTCTGAACATAAAAGTTGAGGATGATCTTGTCACCCTCCTCCCTTAGACAGATCTACCTCTAATTCCTTGGGCTGGGGCTGTCTATTTACTTGAATCCTAAGTGCCTTGTTAGCATGAATCATGTTCTAATTTTTAAGAGGGTTTTACTTGTTGGAAAGAGTACCTCCTTTGATCTCAGATTAGAGTGTATAGGTTTTGTTAAGTTAATCATTTATCTGGCATCAGGCTTTCCCAAACTCAATTTCTTTGATGCCGTATGATATTCAAAGAGTTTGAGCCTGGCTCCGTAGCCAACATGGCTTGACTTCAATAGCAACGACTGTCTCTACTTTTCTCCTTCTCTTTGATTATAATTCATCATTTTGAGAGTGCCATGAAAGATGGATGCTTCTGAAGTGGCCTTCTTGTCTAAGGAATTATTGATGGGTGTACTGGCTGGGTTTGTGTGTCAACTTGACACAGGCTGGAGTTATCACAGAGAAAGGAGCTTCAGTTGGGGAAGTGCCTCCATGAGATCCAGCTGTGGGGCATTTTCTCAATTAGTGATCAAGTGGGGAGGGCCCCTTGTGGGTGGTGCCATCCCTGGGCTGATAGTCTTGTGTTCTATAAGAGAACAGGCTCAGCAAGCCAGGGGAAGCAAGCCAGTAAGTAATATCCCCCCATGGCCTCTGCATCAGCTCCTGCTTCCTGACCTGCTTGAGTTCCAGTCCTGACTTCCTTTGGTGATGAACAGCTGTATGGAAGTGTAAGCTCAATAAATCCTTTCTTCCCCAACTTGATTCTTGGTCATGATGTTTGTGCAGGAATAGAAACCCTGACTTAGACAATGGGATAAGTCATACTCCCGGCCCCAGAAATGCTAATAATGAAAAGCAGGACCTAGAACACACTAGACAAGAGCTTCACCACTGAGCCGCAGCCCTTGCTTGGTTGAGTCTTTAAGAATACATGGTACTTTCACGGACCTTGCTGCCACGTAGAGAAAGCAAGCATCAGACAGACTTTATCTTTGTTCTAGTATTTTCATTAGCCAGTCATTCCCTCTTTTTCTTAACCTCTCGATCCACAGAGTGGAAAGGGTGGGGAAAAGAGCTTAATTTTAAAAGAAAATTTCAAAGACTGATTCTCAGACTTATTTACTCTATCATGGGTGGCAGACATGGAAGAAGCAAACACTTACTGAGATTTAGCATGATTCTTTCATATATGGACTTACTTAATTCATATACCCATCTGTGAAGTGTTGCCGTGTCCATTTGAAAAATGAAAATGCGGATCAGCCAGAGATGGAAGCAGCTGCCTCAGAGTTGCCCAGAGGTGCCTTCAGTCCCCACTGACCCCTCATCGTCTGATAGTCAAAATGCTGTGCTGTGTTTAAGTTTCCCCAGCCCAACTGTAACAAGATAGCTGCATTTCTTCTGAGTTAAATTTTGGAAGAAGAACCAGAGCAGGAAAAGTGGGTCATCTCTTGTGTTTACAGAGAGATTTGGAAATGTGCTTTTCTATGTATAAAATGAAAGAAGTCACAGAGACATAAACCAGCTGCTTGTATGCTTCTGACAGAATTCGGAGCTTTCCAGCAATCAGCCATCCTAAACCAAGCCGAGATTCCCAAGTCGGATTATGCTGCTCTAGCCCACAGGCCAACCCTGTGTGGAAAAGGCCTTGTTTGCCCTGCCCTTTTGTTTATTATGCACTCTGTGGTCTGGCGAGGGTCTGGAAGCTAGTATGAAGGCAGTCTTACTTGGTTTTGGATTGAGTGAGCCTAGCTCCATTTCTCAGGCAATTAGAAATACCTGCAAGTCAGAGCATTTGTTAATTCTAAAGACAGGCAGTTGTCAAGGTCACCGGGCAGGAAGACATTCTTTGGAGAACTGAAAGAAGAGGGCAAGGGCTTCCATGCTGTACTCTAGACACTCTTCTCCATGCTCCTTCTTGGATGCTACATCTCCCCAGGGTTTCCCATGAGGTCATTGGGTCTCAGCTTTGATGGACAGCAAAAGAGAAACAAGCTAGTGCTACTTTAGGCCAAGAACTCAGACACTTTGTCTCGTTTAATCTTCCTCTAACCCCTTTCTGAAGTGCCTATTATGAGTGTAAATCCAGCAGAGGAAGCTGAGGCCCTGAGCAGCATGGGATCATGCCTTATGGAGTCAGCTCGTCTTGACACCGTGACTCCTAACCCTGTTCCATCTTCCCCGGTTCTATTCCATGTCACTCACAGATGCAATTTTAATCTTTTCTGAGACTCATAATACCCTGCTCTACTGGTAATTGAGAGCCAAACCCTTGTTTAAAAGTAGCAACGAGTAAGTAGTTCAAGGCTTCTTAGTCTTGTTTTATTCCTTCATCAGACTCAGTAAATGCCACAAACATAACAAATACCAAATAATTGCTCATTTTGATAAAATTCAACATTTTCATAGACATGTACCCTGCAATTGCTTCTCCTTAAATAAAGTTCAAGGGCCTCTGACATTTTGGGTAGTCTTTTCCTTCACCCCAATGTAACTGACTCTTACCACTTGTGCTGGTCTTCTTCCTCATCGTCTTAGGGTGAGATCATTTAAGCTGTGACCTCTACCATCTCAGAACTCTAATCAGAAGCGCAAAGGAAAGCTGAGTTATCCCAAGCACGTTGTATAGGGAAGTTATACTTTGGACTCCCCTAATTCCCAAAGCTGTGGCTCAGAGTCTGGTTTTCATCTTCAAGGATCTTAGGCATCTCCTGGGGCTATGAGAAGAATGCTCTAATTTCAGGACAGGCTATAGCCCAGAGCCAACTTGGCAAAGGCCAGAGGGATATAAATTCAGAGCGACAACTTAAGGAACATGGTTTTAATAGAAACGTACTTCTATTTCTTCTCCAATCACATGTCAACTGTCTATTTGCATGGGGAGATCCAAGCTAAAATAAGAGTTGTCAGAATTGGTAATTGAGGGGCTCTGATTTTTCCCCCAGAGCTCCCCTATCCTCCAGATGACAACTTTGAGAGATCCTGTGGGTGGTTGGGGACTTTGTGAAGTCAGCGTTATGGAACAGCCAGAGATTTTCTACATTGCTTTGTTTTATGCCATGGGGTATAATTCAGGAAAAAAAATCATTTAAGAAAACATTAACAGACCCATGGACTGCAATGCATATACGTGCTGGGTGGCAAGATTTCAAAAGATTAGAGTTTATTTCCCTGAGGATCATGCTGTCCAATGTAGGCAACAAACCCAAAACTGGCCTGGATTTAGAAATACTGCAGGTGACTGTAAACATCCTCAGACTGGATGGAGAAGCGGAGAAAGAACAACCTCTGAGAAGATACCTAGGGAAGTAGAATGAGAGTTTGCTGTTTGTAAAAGGAGGAAAGAGCATTCTAGAAAGGATGCATACCAAGTGAATGGAGAGTTTGGGAAACTATTACAAGGTAGTTTTTGATAGACCAACATTGTGTTTTCACACACAGTAGAGGATCTGGAGAGGCCCTTGGCAAATTAGATGGAGGCTTAATCACATATGGCCTTGATCTTCACACTGGGAAGTACCAGATGTCCCTACTAGCAAGCACAGAGAGTATCATGGTCAGAAAAACACAATGGAATGAGCAGTCACCTTGGCTGAAGTATAGTGGGTTTAGGAGAACAGAATTAAGAGACATAAAGTACAAAAACTAGAAATGAGGATAATATGCCAAGGTCTTATAGGAAGGAGGTGATAAAGTCCAGGAAAGAAAGGGACAGTGAGATGAAAAAATAGAGTCATCAAGATGGTTAAGGGATAGCCTGTAATCCTGCAGAAAGTCATTTATTGTCTACCAAAGACTTTTGTAGAGTATCACAGTGTCAGATGAATTATTCTCTTTACTGTAAGATGGTCAGATAGAGGGAGATGCTCACTTTTGGGGTGGGGGAGAAATGGGCCTTTGGTTAAATGCAAGGTCTAGGGTTTTCAGGGTCCCTTTCTGCATATACTTTATCAGTACAGGAGTTGAGAAGTACATATTATTATTATTATTATTATTATTATTATTATTATTTAAAGTTATGGTCTAGTTATAAAACAACACAGAAATAATGTGATGTTTGAAATAAATTTCAAAGGAGTGGCAAATAAGCTGCTTGGTACTCCATGATTATTCTAACTGGACCATTTGTGAAATAAGTCACTTATAGCACAATGTGAAGTGAAATTTGCTTCAAAATTTGCTTCCTAGAATTGCTTATTCCACCTCAGCCTACCCACCTATGATGAGGAAGAGAGCTTTCAGTATCCACTTACATTAGCATTGATCCTCGTGTTTCCAAAAACAAATCTTTGTCAACATGATAAAAATAAAACTGGTGTCAATAGATTAAGTTTTATTTCCCTACCGATAAAGTGCTTGGAAGTTCCTGTTCTCACTTCATGGATGAAACTTTATGAATGTGGACTAGTAACAGACTACACTATAGATGTGGTAAGTGGTTGATAATGGACATTGAGTCTGTCCAGGAAGACTTCTTGGCTGATGATCTTCTGAGTGTCTATTGTGCCAAGAGATGGCCCCTATTTTCTCTGAACAACCTTAAGCTTGTTCTTTGCTTCTTTTTACTGAGACTGGACTCATAGTTGCTCACTGTCAAGGCTGGACTATACTTATAGGAGACTTCTTCAGGACTTCTTCAGTTCACGGAGAAGCTGGAATGAGGGTAGTCAGACACTGTTCTACATGGAGATCATAGATATGATAGAGTTTGGGTGCCTGATCCCTCAACCTTATGCTCTTTTTATGAGAGCATGGTCTTCAATCTTCTACTGAAACTCTGTGGTCCCCACAACGTATTTGTGGATCTAGCCCAAACCCTGATGTATGGCACTGGAGGCCATGAGGAGCCAGCCTGCTCTATTTCTACCACAGGCTCATGCCATGTTTTCTCATTCCAGAATTAATAGCTTATGTTACTTGTTTTGAATCATCTCTTGTCTTTTGGCTTCAGTGCCACCAGCTCATTCCCCACCAACATTCTTCTCTAAGAAGGGTGGTCTTCCCTTATCAAGGAAGGAGGTCTGATTTTCTTCATCCTTACTGTGAGTGCCTGCATAGTCCTTACCAGGAAGCTGAAATACACGGAGACTGATAGGTGTTGATAGCCCCCAGAAACCTATAGGATTCCATTTGAGGTTTGCCAGATCAACCACTCACACAAAAGAACATCTTCTTTTAACAAATCACGTACCACAGATCCTCCAGCAGATACTCTCTAGTTAAATAAAGAGCAGTTTCTGCCTCCAATGTTGTGTACTTTGGTGGTTCTCAGCTGTTTCTGTTTGGGAATGTACTCAGGAAAGACAATTTCCAAGATCAAAATCCCATCCCCTTCCTGAGAGCAGCCTTCATGTAGGGCAGGTGATGAGAGGCTCAACTTTCTTGCTTCTATGTGGGATAAGACTGAAGAGCCATCTCTATGCCAAGTTCTCCGTAAGACCAGCAGAATTCTTTTGCCTACTTCATTGTATCAGCTTCTTTGCCTGCCCAATCTGTTTACTGTTCTGAAGCTCCTCCCCAATAACTGTTTTGTCTACAAAGTTCCACCTCAGAGTCTGTGTTTTATGGAATTTCTTCTGGAATGATGACAAGCAGACAGATGTGATACCTGTTCACACGGATCTTGGAGATGCCTTTGTCCACATGATTTCTGACTCGAAGCCAATAGCTTGGTCTATTGCAACATTCATCCAATACTGAGCTCCTATAGAGGATCAAATGAGCTCATCCAGAAGATTACTTCCTTCTGAAAGGCTTTCCCACCTAAGGTTTACATAGCCACTCAAAACAGTGTCACCCACTGGGGACCAAATGTTCAAACACATGAGTCTATGGGGGAGCTTTTCATAAGAAGACATAGAGAATAGTGTAAGGATGGAATTAATGGGAAAGAAAAGGAATTCTGATAGAAGGATTGTATATGGACACACAAGAGCTCTGAATGACTGAATAGGCTTGGCAGATATAAAGTTGTTTGAACTCAGCAATGACCGCATGATGCTGCCTACTGAGATCATTGTCCATATTTACTGAGACACTGAGAGTATCCACTGTTGCTACACTGGTGAGGGGTTTATGACCTGAATCCACATTTTCTCCATTAATTAACTGATTGACTCATTTTACATCCTGATCACTGATTCCCCTGTTCCCACCTAATAAAGTCCCTGCTCCCATCCCCTCCCCTTCTCCCCTGAGATGCTGGGACATACTCTTGAGTATCCCTTCACCCTGGAGTATCAAGTCTCTGCAGGGTGAGGCACATCCTCTCCCACTGAGGCCAGACAAGGCAGCCCAGTTAGGGAACAGATTCCACAGACAGGAACCACCTTTAGGGATAGCCCAAGTTCCAGTTGTTGGGAGACACAGATGGAGACTGAACTGCACATCTGCTACACATGTGCTGGGAGCCTTTGTCCGGCCTCTGCATGCTCTTTGGTCAGTGGCTCAGTCTCTGAGAGGCCCAACAGTCCAGATTAGTCAACTTTGTTCGCAGTCCTGTGGGGTTTCCATGCCCTTCAGGGCCTTCAAATCTACCCCCCCAACTCTTATGGAAGAGTTGGACCCACATTTTTAAAAAAGATTTATTTATTTTTATGTGTATTAATGCTTTTGTCTGTATGCATGTCTCTGTGAGAGTACCAGATCCTCTGGAACTGAAATTACAGACAATTGTGAGATGCCAGGTTGGTGCTAGGAATTGAACCCAGGTCCTCTAGAAGCCATTCAACAAACACTGAGTTTATCTTCAATCTCCAGTATTAAGATTAACAAGAAAAGGTACACACTATCAAAGCTCTACACTTGAAGCCTTTGCTAGAAGATTAAAAAAACAGTATCAAAGGGCAAACATTAAGATGAAGGCTGTTTTCTAAGTTCCTGGGATGAGAGCAGAGGTATGTTCCTGAGCCCTGTTTAATATTTTGTATCAATAATTTAGACAAAGATAGATAAAGTTCGCTTATCAGAGCTGTGGCTGACACACAGCTGGGAGAGATAGAAAATGATTGATGACAAAAATCAAACTTCTAAATGATCTCAGTTGGCTGGAATCGTGAGCCAAACCCTGTAAGATGAAGTGCAGCAGGGGTCCTTGGGAGGCTCTGCATTTCCATGCAAACCATCCATTGCTTATGAGTAGGACAGGGTGCCTGGCTTGGCCCTCGGCCATCAAGAAAAACAGGCATTTCACCATCGGGTCTCAAATCTAACTGACATCAAGTGAGCAAATTAAAGGCCCAGCTCCTCTCACACCAAGAGCTTGTGGAGAGATTATGTATCAAGCTGTGGATCACATCTAATGGGACATTTTAGGAAATCTCTTGAAGGTGATTTAATGAGACATTTTATGAATCACTTTGAAGGTGGGATGATAGCAGGGGAGGGGACAGTATCTTTAGATGAAGGTGGAAGCTGTGTATTATGTCCTTCAGGCAATGTTCCACATGCACAAGTACGTTGTCAGCATACACTATGGGCCTGGAAAATCCTGGCACCTTGTTGAAGCTTCACTTCAACTCTGCTACTTACTATGTCTCCTGGTATTTAGAGAAAGAGACCAGCTACTCCATTCTCACAAAGCCGGTGTGTCATGAGTGAGCTCATATTCATAGAATGATAAGGACAGGATTTGGGGGTATTTAATGGTACATACTCTTGCTCGCCAGGAAAATTAGAAGACATTAAAAACAGACAGAAGGATCCATTGACCAGGATTCAGGGTCAGGTTTCAGTTTTCTGAAGACTTTGTCTCTTTTGGAAAAAATGGACCAGTTTTCTTTTTTTTCTTTCTGTACCTATGCTCTGTGTGTGCCCAGCCTTAGAATGCTTGGGGTATTAGTCAAAGAGACAGTTACATCTTACAAGACTGGCACTCCAAGTAAAAATAGGATACCAGTACAAATGAAGTAGGTCATAGTGCCCAAATTAAGACCAAATATTAGGGCTATGTGAGGGGGTGGAGTTGGCCTGTATTGAAGTCCAATCTATGATATCCTGCTTAGACAAACTCTTGACTGCTCCATGTCGGAGTTCGAGGGAAATGAATCTCCCCCTTTAATCATGAAACAGTTAAACAGTGGCAGGTGCTTCCCTGTCACCTCCCTAGCTACATTCTCGGGCCACCTTCACATTTGCTCTTGCTCTTTCTAGTTGTAGGGGAAGTGCGGTAGAGCTACTGGAGGTGACAGTGACTTTGCATTACTACTCCTAGAACACCAACTGAACGAAGTAGTGGGAGTTCTTGCCTCCCATTTTCATGTGTGAGTTTCTGAAATTTAATTTCTAATGACATCTTTGATAATGATGTGACAAAACTCTCTGAAAAGTCAACTTCACTATAGAGTACAGTGAAAACTGGGGGTTGTGGACTCCAAAAGGGAAGTCCTGCATTGTTTTTGCTTATTTTTTTCTGTTTTTCCGTTTCTCTCTCTTCCTTGCTTTCTTGTGTGCATGTGAATGTGAGAGAGAAAAAGAGAGACACAGAGAAAGACAGAATGAGAGAGATAAACAGAGAGAGACACAGAGACAGGGGGAGTGAAAATGAGAGAGATTGACAGAGGGACAGACAGAGCATTCGTGTGTGTGTGTGTGTGTGTGTGTGTGTGTGTGTGAATTCATAACACATACATGTGTGCAGAAGACATCTCTGTGCATCCTTGTCTTCCACCTTGTTTGAATTGTGTCACATTGTTGATTTTCTGCTAAGGTTTGCCAGTCCTAGTTGGCCTTCAAGCTTTGGGGCATTATCTTGTCTATGACTTTGAGAATTGATTCCTTAGAAAGAATTCAAGTCACAGTAATGAGACGTGGGCTAGCAAGATTGGGCATTGGTTCTAATCTTGTTAGAGTTATGAGACCATGATGACTGTAAATGCTGTCTGAGATAACTTCAATTAAAGTAATTCATGATGAAAATACTTTGGATTTCTATTGTGCAGAGTCAAGGCACTCCTGGGGTATGGTGTCTACTTTCATATGTGAAAGCAATTCTAGTCTGAAATGACAGATCAATGGGAACCCTATTTACTTTTAAATACCCAGTCCCTGGATTTTATCAAGTGCCCCCTTCAGAGATCTACATGTCTCACTCCAAGAATCATCTCACCCAAGTTTACTGTAGTCTTTCTAAATATTCCTCATACACTCTTACCCCTGCTGCATTTTCTTTGTATGGAATGATTTCCATGTACTCTTTTTATAAATCCAAATTTTTCCTTCTAAATGTCCCTTCTACAAGACACTTTTCTTTGTTTTCTTTCTGTGAATAATAATAGTATTGCCATCATTGAAGCTTCCATGTCTCTCTGCTGTCATCTCAGATAGCCCACATTGGTTGTCTATTGTCTAATGGCAATTCAAGTTGGAATTATCCCAATATTCCTACTTTACATCTCTGGGCTATAAGTTTAACATCACGTCTCTCTCTGATTTCTCTCTATTTCTCTTGGCCCATTTTCAGAAACAGGTTTTGGTTCTGAGTCTAAACTCAATGTATTTAGGATCAATTGGGTTTTCCTTCCTTCAATATAGAGCTCATAAAATGTCACCAGACTATCCAAAATAGCTCAGGTCAAAGATGGATATGCTCTTTTCCCTTGTGTGCCAAAAGCTTACACATTTTGAAGAGATGTTTCAAATGTCACTTTCAAAACCAGCCAAAATTTACTATCCCTTTCCCAACTAAGTATAACCACAAGTTTGCCATTTTCTACTACTATCAATTTCTGGTATAATGCTTTATCTTAATGTTTGCTTATATCCATATTTCTATTTTCTATTTTCATTTGATAGAACAGCTATAGGAGCACTACAGCTTTGACTTGATCTTCCCTCAGAAAAAATATGGGATGAGTTGAATGAAACACTTTTCCCTCATTCATTTGACTCAAACAACCTACACCAAATTTCTTGGTCTTCAATTTGAGCAGGAAACCTCAAAAAGAAAATCAAATGTCATCTCTTACTTCCTGTCCTCTTTCTTTGGACTGAGAAAAAGCTTAACATGAGCTACTCTGAAATTATTTTCCTTGGCTAAAACTATGACAAGACCGAAGGTGTGGTTAAGAGTAAAAAAAAAAAAATACAGAGTTTTCAGATCTGAAATACAATAGGAAGTGTTGGTGTGGGTTTTTCTGGGGTTTGCAATAAAGACATGTTTGACCTCATTTTAGCTAAACATGGCTTGACTCTGAATGATTCCCCCATAGTCTCACCCAGTTCCCAGCTTATGGGGTTGTTTTACAAACAGTGGCCTGGCTAGTGGAAGCAGGTTGCTAGGAATAGACCATTGATAGTTTTGCTTATTAATTTCCTTTCTTGTTTCTGTGAAAAGTATCTGAAGAAACACCTGACAAAAAGGTCAACTTTGGTTTTGCCTACATCTGCTCTGAGTCTTCATACCTCAAGTAACCCAATGTAAAAATGTTCGCACAGATGTCTGTCCCTTAGGTAATATTCATTCTGTCAAGTCAGCATTATTCAGTATCACAATCTACATCTGGTTCTGGTCTAGTCCTTTGTTTTTTGGTCTGCACCACATGAACAGCTGTTGGTGCTATGACATACAAATACACATATAGGTATGTGTGTACATATACATATATATGCATATTATTTATACAATTATATTCCACAAATTAGCTGCTTTCATTTTCATACCTTTCCAGTTATGCTCTCCCCAACATGACAGACTCAAATCTCCAAAAACATGAGTCTGGATAAACCTTTATTTCCTTAGTTGTTCCAGTGAGGCATTGTGTCACAGCAATGCAAAAGCAGCAAACACAGTCACAAAACTATGTTAATACAACTCAGAATGAGGATGCAGAACCCTGGGGCTGGACAAGGTGGTGTCCTTGCTTGTTTATCAGCTACTTGCTGCTTAGCTCATCACTCAGGGTTCTTTGCCTGCTGTTATAATCCATTTCTTCCCCTTCAGTTCATAACAGTTGGTCCAGTGCAACCCAGATGTTTGCATATGGCACTTGGGAAGACTTTGTTAGTTCCAGAATGGCAAAGGCTCAGACCATTTTTTGAGAAAGACCATATCTGTGGGTTCCTTTGAAACACTGATAGTATTCAAGCAGGAAGAAGAAATGACTGACACAGGTGAGATGAAATTGCAGTCCAGAAAAGAGTGACGCCTCAAACAGAATTGGCCTTGCTGTTTGTAAGGCACATAAAAGCCAAGCAAAAACACATTTTAAAAGTAAATGTGAGGTAAGGAGATGGGAAAATGGGTAAAAGTACTTGCTGTCCAAGTATAAGACCTGAATTCAAATCCCAGCACCCACATAAAGACTGGATCTGGCAGTGTAAGTCTGTAGCCCCTACACTGGGAGGGCAGAAGCAAGTGGATCCCAGAGGCTATGTGGCCAGTCTAGAAAAAAAACAATGAACTCCAGAGCCAATGAGAAATCCTGTCTCAAATCATCAAGAGCAACAGAGGAAGAAAACCAATAATAACCTCTGGCCTGAGCAAACACACACACATACACACATACACAGAATTGTGTATCTGCGCAAACATGTACACCCATTTCATACCTGACACACATAAAATAATAAATGAAAGAATGTATGAACAAATGAATGGAAGAATGAACTTGAATTGATTTTCCTGTGGTGATAGCCATATTTTATCCAATGGTAGTTGTGTTTTATATAAACTTTAGTCAATTACTTAGTCAATTTCATCTTTGAACTACACACTAGCATGCGTAGTAGCTCTTTCCAAAAGTGTTTTCATCAACAGCAGATTAAATGGGCTTGGAAAATGGTCAGATCTGATCTTGCATTAGCAGCTTTCTTCTTCTTTGCACAAGGCAGGGTTAGACAGTGTGTAGGGGAAAGGTTCTCAAAGCATCTACCATCCTCTAACTCCCATGCACACATAGGTGGCCTCATAGGGGTCATTTTATTTTTTCTATCTCTTCTTCCTGATTCAGAACACAGGGAAGATTATACTCCACCTTATGTCTGAGTCATCCAAAGATCGAGAGCGGGACTTAAGCTCCAGTGAGCACGTGTGGAGAAAGGAAGGCAGGATGCTGACAAATATTATTATCATTATTCTCATCTTTCCACCTCTCTCCTGGCTTCATTATTGTTTTAAAGTTTTTACTTTGCCAAAAGCAGATTTTCATAATATTGTTTATTTTCTGAGATTGGTAATATCTTTGGCTTGGAGAACAAGGGTGCTTGACTCTTATGATGGGCCTGGCTTCTATTTCCAACTTGGGAAAACTTAACACCCTGAAGACTAAAGAAAACCTTCTCCCTTTATTACCATGTCAGTCCTTGGCAGCTCAGCATGGCAGCTTGGCATGGAAACCTTAAGATGGCAGTCAGGGGGCCTGGGTTGGCACATCTGCTCTGTTTTTTTATTAGCTATTTAACACAGGGAAAACGACTTGCCTTCCCTGATTTCCAATTTTCATACATGAAATAATAACAGCAACAGCTACTTTACAGAGTTCCTTGCTTATTATTCCTTACAAACTAGGACTAATGTTCAGAAATGGAGAGGAACCTGAGGAAAAGAAGGTCCAGTGACAGGCCCAAAGTGGAATCCAGCTCAAAGGGAGGTCCCAAGGTCTGACAATATTACTGAGGCTATGGAGTGCTCACAAGAAAGGGACTGCACTCCAGAAGACCCATCAAGCAGCTGAAAGGGTCAGATGCAGATATTTGCACCCAGCCAATGACAGAAGCAGCTGATCCCTGCTGTTAAATTAGAGGAAAGAAGCTGAGGAGAAGGGCAATCCCGTAGGAGGACTAGCAGACTCAACTAAACTGAACCCCTGAGATCTCTCAAACACTGGACCACCAAACAGGCAGCATACACCATCTGATGAAGGCCCCAACACACGTACAGTAGAGTACTGCCGAGTCTGTGTTCATTCAGAGATGATGCACCTAACCCTCCAGAGACAGGAGGCCCCAGGGAGTTTAGAGGTCAGGTGGGGTGGGGGGTAGGGAGTGGGGACATGCGCATGGAGACAGGGAATGGGGAGTGAGTATGGAATGTGGAACAGTTGGAGGGTGGACAAGGGTAGGGTGGGGAATAAAATATGGAGTGTAAAAAATTAATTAATTAATTAAAAAATTTTAAATTGCTTTTGATGGAGCTCACGCATTTGGAAAACATCTCTTGGATGGCTTCATGAACTCCGTGAATCTTAGTGCCCAGTAGAAGACATGTCCCCTCTTTATCTCCACTCACTTTTGGTTCTCATAGGGTTTCATAGCCTTAAATACAACTCATGCATTCATGATTTTCACCCACTAAACCCTCTTCCTTTCTGTTTGAATGACTGATGACTGTCCTGGACTTGGTTCACATGTCCCTGGATCCCCAAACTCCTCTTCCCATCCTATTTCACCTAAAATTATTCCCACTTCTGAACTGTAATTTCTTTCAGTTGCTTTGGTTCTAACCCCTAGACTCTTACTTTCCCATCATGTTGAAATATACATGCAAACCATCAGCAAAAGGCCAGCTCTCCTTTCCTGATAGACTAACCCCACAAACCTACAAGGACTCACCCTTTCTGATAGTTCCTTCACCCTGATTCCTGCAACTGCTCCTCTCCCTATGGGTTCTGTAAATGTTTGTATAGAAACCACTCAGCAGAACAGCACAGATCCATCCGATCTTGTCCTGCATCTGATCTTCCCCTTCCTAAGACTTCCCAGGAAGAGAGTCTGAAATTTGAGCTCTTGGTATAACCCAGACCCATGTAGCCTGTCTATAGCTTCTTTCACTCCAATCTCCTCAGTCTTTTTGTTGTCCCTGCTCCTCCCTCTTTCCTACTGCCTCCTTCCTGATTAGGACTTTGGTTCTAGTGTTATCCAAATAGGTGCTTAATAAATATTTACGGAGTAGATAGATGAATGAACAAATGGAACATTTTACTACATAGAAGAAACATCAACACAAATACTCTTCACAATAATTATTGCTTATATTATTTTGCTTTTATGAACTAATAAACACTCTTCAAATTAAATATTCGCTTCTCTTTATATTTACTTGGTCATGTTTATTGTGACATTAGATTTTCCAATCCAGACCTTTTCTATTATATAAGTAAAACATGACGCATGCATGAAAGGATAAAAATAAGCTTAATTAAAAGAATGAAATGTCTAGCCTTACCTCTATTCAGAGTTCTTTGGGCTCCTTCTCTGTATCAACATGGGCAAGTAGAAGATTCTATGCCTAGGACACATCCTAGGCATAGCTGTGCATATCTTGAGCTATGCCTCTGTATTTCCAAAGAGTTCTTATTAAGCATCCCCCTGCCTGCAACCCTGACTGGCAGGAGAGCATGTGGGAGCCTATGCTTGCAGAGGTCAGGCTTCATGAAAACATCTGTACTGCCGATGAGGCCCCGGCATTATGTCTCCCGTCCCTAAATCCTTCCCTACACCCAGGCGGGCTCCTAGCCCCCCCTCCCACACAGCTTTGCCTTGTCTTCTTGTTCTTAGCTCTTCATTGCATCTGGCCACAGAAGCCATGCGGACCGTTTTTTACTGACAGCAGCCACCAGCCCATACGGTTCCCATTACCACAAACTGTTACCTTCATTGAGACCAGTTTGCAAATGAGGGGGTTGGAGATAATACAGATGTCAAGTCCAAGGTGCCACTCCCAAGGCTCCCAGGATTTGCCTTGGCAGGTATGTTGGTCTCAATGATTGTCTTTCCAAACCAAATTGGAGTGGACAAAGCTCTGATGAATTTGCCCAGGTGGTTTGGTTTTTCAGTTTGTTGTTTGTTTGCTTGCTTGCTTCCATGCTTAGCTCCACAGAGTTTCAAGAGCATCAAGTCGCAAAGGCCAATTGCTATATATGAGGAGAGAAATTGGAGTTCTGTTTCTTTCCATTGTCCAAGCTCATGCTATCATGATTCTGTCACATTAACTGTTTAGGACAATACCGTGACTCTCAATGCAGAATATATTTATGTATGTTGGCATGAAGCAGTCCCTGAGTATCCCATCTCCTTCTGGAAAGATGGTTGGTGACTTCCAGGCTTTCAATATATGGATAACATCTCTTTCTACATGTAAAACACTTTGTAATTCATAAACCACTTTTAAACACAGTATCTTGGTGGAGTCTCACAATGTTGGGCTAACAATGGGCTTTTGCTTTTCAAATATGTGGGAGAGAGGTTGCATATTCATTTATGTGCTGGTGGAGACCAGAGGTTAACCTTGGGTGTTGCTCCTTAGGAACCATTCACCTTGAATTTTTAGACAAGAGGTTTTTTTGGAACCACTAAGTAGGCCAAACTAGCTAGCCAGCAAGTCCCACAAACCTGCATGTCTCTACCTCCACAGCAATGAAATCATTAGGTAGGCACTACTATTTCTGGCTTAGTCTATGGGTAATGGGAATCAAACTCAGGTCTTCAAGCTTGTATGACAGTCAATTTATTGGTTAAACTATACTTCCCCAAGCCCTATTCATTTTCATAATGAAGGTGAGGAAACTTTATTATCTTTCAATGGCAAACTGACTTGAATGTAGCATGCCCCCAGAAGAGCCCCATGTTGGGACTTAACCTCAGCTCCCTGGACTGCAGGCACAGTAGATCTTATGCTCCAATACCATAGCTGGTCCAGTGACTTAGAACAATACTGGGCAGGGCTCACTCAAGGACATAAGCTACCCGCTTACAATGGGGCCTGATGGGACATGTTGCATCGAAACTGGAAGTTGGCATTGAGACCCAGGTTCCCTGTGTCACAGCAAAATGACTGCCACTCCAGCTAGGTGACATTGAAATGGTTGTGAACAAGGAGCTTCTTCCTTCAGTGGCTAATGCCTCACTTTCAAGGTTTAGGGTATATTGGAGCAACTGAGAAGAAACCTTCTAAAGCAGTGGGCAGGTGAGAGAAAGAAAATTCTTAGCTGGTGATGAGGCAGGAGGCAAGGATATGTCTTTCTGAGACTACCTGTTCTATTGTGTGATTTCTGTTTCCTTGCCTGGGAGATAATGGCGGATAAAGAAGTAAAGAGGAGTGAAGGATTGGGTTCCTTGGAGAGAACCACTGGGTAGAAGGAGCTGAGGCCAGCTAGCCTGCTGCCTGCTCAGCTGGAGGCCGCGTGGCAGACCATGTTTTATTCTTGTCACAGCACTGTGACACAGACAGGTATTTCCAGGCTATGACTGAAGAAACCGGGGCTTAGAAAAGTAATTTATCCTCAGTCATGGATGCCGTAAGTGATGGAGTGAGCATTCAACAGCAACAGTGCCTCCTTCATTCCCACGTAGCTTCCGTCCTCCACTTTTCCGCTCTTGATTCTCCTCTTTGCTGACAAGCATTATCTTCAGTGCCCTTTTGGAACAGCGGAAAGATTCCTTTAAAAACAATTACGCTTGCTTTTTGAGCCAACATTATGGGTGTCTTACATATGAGTGAAGGAATGTGCTAGCACACCTATGCTGCTCACTATAGAGAAACCCCGCTGATAGGCAATACATTCTACACTCTGCTCTAAAATGTGACACACACAGAGCCATCTAACATTACTAAAGTGATGCTCTACACTTGATTTTATTCTTCTCTGCTGCTACAAGAAGTCGTGCTACTTTCTCTGAACAGAAGTTCCTGAAGGTGAACTGGCCAAAGTCAGGTTTCAGTATGCTAGTGTGGTGGGTGTTCCAGACATATTCAATTCTGTTTTGGTACTCTGGACGATATTGCCAATTTATATACATCCACACAACACACACACACACACACACACACACACACACACACACACACACACAGCAGCTGAGTAAACATAATGGTCATGAAATTATAGCTATGGCATTCATGTTATTAACAGTTTGTGTGTATCCTGTGTTTATTATGTATTATGTGCTGAACCAAGAATTTTCTTTATATTATTATCTTTTTATTGTATGTCTTTATTTCATGTGTGGGGATACAATGTGACATGCCAAGTGTGTGAATGCCAGAGGACAGAGAATCACCTTTCTTTTTCCACCATTCATGTTACAAGTCGTCAAACTTAGGGGCAAGGTGTTTATCCACGGAGCCTAGCCCCAAACCGATTAATCTACATTTTAATACATGTATGAACATACAGGAGAAATGGGGCTTACATGTTAGCACACATGGAAGAATTTAGTGCTTTTTACCAGCCACAGCAGTTTCTGCATGTTTCTGAGCAAATGTATCCACATTGGGGTTCTGTCTGTAAGACCACATGCAGAGTAGAGTGTGGAAGATTACAGAACAGATTCCTTAGAGTCAGGGCAGAGTTATACATTTTTGTCCTGTTGGATTCATGAGAGGAGCATATATATTGCCTTTTGTTCAGTTCAGCAAAATTCTAATTGTCTTCTCTTTGGCCAGTCATTTATCATTGGGAAATAAAAATCACTGAAACAAAAACCACCAAAGAAAAGATGGAGGACAATTTGCCTGCCATTCGTTCTTGCCCCTAGTAGGTCTAAGTCAATGTTACCTTACATTGACTGAGCCATACATAGACTCTTGCTTTACCTATTGCTTCCCTGCACAAATGAAAAGTCAGACAGACTTGCACATGACTGTTCATAAAGCTTCCTTGGCATGGATACAGGTTGGCATCAATGCGGCCATTACTCAGACAGGAAAGGAAAGCTCATAACCCAGGATCACACAATTCTTTAAGCCTTTTACTTGTGCTTGGTAACTCATGGGCAATGAGCTGCCACGGCCCTGCTCTAGCTATTAAAATTATTACTAGTAAGACAAACATATTGTGGGTGTGGCGTTCTAGCCTACATATGCCAATTTTATTCAAAACACTTAGTTTCCCTAGAAGTCAAAAAACTCCTGGAAATAAATCAATATGTATCTGATGACAATAGCACAATGTATTGGATTATGGAAACAGAATGTATGTGCCTAATGAGAGAGACAGCTGAATTGCCTGCTGCTACATACTCCATCACACGATTGGAAGACCATGCCAGTGATCCCGAAAAAAGAATCAGAATACAAAGCAGCATGATTATACTAAACAATACATAGCTGTATTGAAAGTAAGAGCATAAGGAACTATGTTGGAATTATCAAAGTTTTCTTTCTCATTCCATTATTCTTTTCCCCTGCCACATCTTCTTTCATGAGAAGATTTTATAAGCAGGATATACTCCATAGGAAAAGCCTCACTCTTGCCAGACCTCTGGTTCCTTGATTGCAACTGCCTGTACACACGCGTGCGCGCGCGCGCGCGCACACACACACACACACACACACACACGAATCCGTACACACTTCCAAGTCTACCTCAGCCTTTGCTCAACACAAGACTTGTTCCATGAACAACAGGGCAGGGCAGGCAAGGTCACTTGCCTTCCAGGCCCAGTGTGGAAGGGTGACATTTGCCCTGGTCTCCTCCCAATATCCACGCATGGTTATTAATCCCTGTTCTTTCCCTTTCATACATCTCTGATGTAAGTGGCTGGGGTAGCATGTGGGATTGCCAAAACAGGTTTATTTTCTCTGCCAATTCAAGAATTGAAAGGCAGGAAAGAGATATTACTGGAACTCTCGGGGAATCCTACTTGGGCCATTACATGATACCTGAGCAATTGGGGTCCCGTCTTGAAGTTATTAGTCTCATTAATAAATGAATTTATGTATGGATACCACCGTGAACAAACTCAAACAGAAGCCTCCAGGACAATTTGTTTAGAAGGAAAAGCCCAGCATGGGCAAGCTGTGAGGAAGCTCAAAGTACTAGTTATGGAGAATTAAAGCACACTTAGGTTTTGCCAGAATCTGAAAGAACAAAGTCAATAGAGGCGAAAAAGAAGCAGTCAGGGCTTCAAAAAGGTGGGCAGACCCAGCTGAGCATGGAGTCTCAGTTCTAAGGATTGCATTGGGGGGGGGAATTCTAGAAGAAGTACATCTTAAAGTAAATCCTGGGGTATAGGACTGTTTCCATCTTGGAGGGGATGGAAATATGTTATCACCAGAATAGATACTTACACTGGTTATGGCTTTGTCTTCTCTGCACATAATGCTTCTACTAGAACTACCACCCCAGGACTTACTGACCTGCAATTCCACATAGCATTGCTGAAGACCAGGGAACCCACCTCCTAGCTAAGGAAGTGAGGCACTGGCACCTGTTCACAGACTTCACTGATCTTACTATGTCCCCCAAGTTGAGTTTAGTCACTGTTTTATCACAGCAATAGAAACCTAATCAGGACAGCATGGAACATGAGCTACTGGATTATTAACCCTTAAGGGCTGAGACAAAGGTACAACACATTCTTTATAATAAATTATGTGTTGTCTTTAAATGTGGGGCAAAGGTAGGGATTTCATCTCTGAAAAGCTGCCCATCAACCAGTTCTGCAGGCTTTGGTGCCCTCTCTTACATCAAGAACTCTGTGCTCACTTGACTTAGCCGGGGTCAGAAGCAAGAACTAGGGTTCACTTTTGCAAAATACCAAGATCATGGCTAATAGGCAGAAGTTAATGGCAGGTCATTTCTCCTTTCGCAAAGACTATGATGAATATTTAGGAGTGCATATTCAAGTTGGTAACTTAACACTGATAACTAACTCACTCAACTTAATCTCACAGGTCTCTCTAGGCTCACCTTGGAGGAACAAAATAGCAGATAGGCATGTTGGCATCATAGTCAAGGAACAAAAAGAAAGAGAGTGGTGAGTGTCATAGTCACGGCTGATTTATACACATGGCCATGCATGGAAGAATGTGGGGGGAATTAGCGAAGGAATTAAGTAGCTTTAAAGCATGGGTGTCGCTTCTATCACTCAGCAGTTTCCAGGCAAGTGGGCTCTCTGCCAGGGGATTCTAACATATACTTGGCAGCTATTCGAGGCTCTTTTTAGAAAAGGTTCAGGAAGAAATCCTGATGATTGAAAAGCCCT
This sequence comes from Apodemus agrarius, assembly GCA_964023405.1. Taxonomy (NCBI): domain Eukaryota; kingdom Metazoa; phylum Chordata; class Mammalia; order Rodentia; family Muridae; genus Apodemus; species Apodemus agrarius. The sequence goes on along the minus strand of OZ030009.1, from coordinate 97,229,557 downwards.
TTGTAACAAGTGACCCTACTGCAAACCCATGAGGAGTAAGGGGCGGAAATGATGGACCACAGCTCCAGACTCCAGACCTGGAACCCCAGGCCCTGAGTATAAGCTCAGCAGACACACAGGTCATGGAGTCGCACGCTTGTGAAATGTCTTAGTCTTACTCCATTTTCACGTTTCTTTGTATAGCCACTTCTTCTAGTTAGCCAAGAGGCTCCATTTCTCTGGGAATTAATTTTTAAAACTCAGGCTATGCGTCACCGAGAAAACCAGCCTCCAGGTTCAAGCTTTGACATCTCTGCCTGGACACTGCAAACCAAAGGTATCAGAGACCAGTTTTGATCATGAAAAGAGCAAGGCTTGCTTTCTTCTTTCTATTCTCATTGTTTGAGAATGTCTTCCATGCATGTAAGTGAGTTGTGATCAAATTCTCCCCAAACTCTCCGCTCTACAAGTCCTCCCCTTTGGTCCTCCACTTCTCAGTCCTAGCATCACGTGCTTTGCTGTTGGGCTTTTTAAAGTCCCAAGTCCACACAGTGCTGTATGTACATAGATGGTTTAGTCCATCTGCTTGGGCATGATAGCCTTTCATGTCCCAGATTCCTAAAGCAAACTGACGTTTTCTTCCACTAGCAGCTATCGATTACCAATTGCTTATCAGCCTAGTCAAAGAAATCGACTACAATGGATTTCTAGTACCTGAAGAATGATCTAGAATCCCTGATTTAAGCATCAAGACCCATTACTTCTTGGTCACGGTATGAGTTTACACCTATTGTGAGTAAGGTCTGTAAGGTCCCATTTTGGATGCTTTATAAATAAGGGGCTAAGGATGGAGGTCTGTGGTGAAAGTGTTCTGGCATGCACCCTGATAAATCATCAGCACCTCTAAACCAAAACAGATATCTTATTTAGATTAAAAAAAACAGAACATAACATTATTATCTTTCCTACTTTACATGTCAAGAAATGTTAAAAAGAAATCTAGAGAGTTCAAAGATCCATATAACTAACTAGACCCAACACAAGATTTGAGCCCAAGAAGTGTGGGTCTGAGCACCTGGTAATGAAGCTGAACCTCTGTGCACCAGAAAACAATATTTATGACGTGGCCCTTGAGTTCTGATGAATGAATGAGGAGCCCACTGATTACCCACTAGTACCAGAAGGTAACAGCTCTAGGAAATACTTGAGACCAGTCTGCAGATAGAATTTATCTCTACCCAATTCCTGTACTGAATATAACAACTGAAATAACAAGAGGACAGTACCCACCTCCACTTCTTTTCCCCACCAAGGCTCACCCAGAGTGGTACAAATATGGTAACTATCTCAGCTCCTTTCTCCAACATTAACAAACCTTGTCTTGAGTAAGAGAGAACAAGGTACCCACTCTATTGCTTCTCTGTACTTACCATGGATACTATCCAGCCTGTTCTGATGGATCTCCATTTCATCAGATCACACTTGGAGTGGCAGAATGACTGTCCCCATACTGTCCTGTTATCCAGCTTTACCAAGCCTCTTGTGAAGTGATCGACAGAAGTGTATCCATTCCAATCCCCTTCTCTATCCTCAGCAAGATTCACCTGGATTAAGGGGGGTGGGGAGCTATACTTATCCTGTTCCCTCCTCATTCTCATCAAAGGATGATAGAATAACAAGCATCCACCTCCCCTCTCTTCTTTATTATATTCAAGGGTATTCAACACTCAGAATAGACTCCCATTCTCTACCCACCCCATAGCCTAGATTTTCTACTGACACTCTAATCAGAAGTCTGCTTTTTTTTTTTAACTCTTCTTGCTGTAAACATTCAATCGTCTAGATCCACGCTGTTCCATGGATGTATGAGATGGCCTGCATCTACTCTGCCCAGTAGGACTGACATGTTACAAGCACAGCTTTAAACATTCGGTCTGTTACTGGTTCTGTTGTAGATCTCAACTTTAATTACTTAAATGCCTCCTGTGGCCATCAGCTACGTATTGGGCCTTGGAAATCTGGTGGACAGATCTTCCTGATAATGATACTTGTTTTATCCAGACTACAGGGTATTAATCATGCTTGTTCACCTGAACCTGCAGCTGGGTGCTGCCTTTGACCCAGCTGGCCTACATCAAGCGTCTTTGCTTTTGTACCTTTTGCCAACTTGCAGGAGACAAATGAAGCGGGCCAGGCCAGTGCATGCAACCAGTCGCTCGCTCTCCACAGCATCCTTCCGTGCTGTCTAGAAAGCTCCATCTTAATGCATTTTCTACTAGGGGACCTTCCAGGCCCTGTCAGAGGTGGATGCCTCCTAAGCACCATCCCGAGACTCCACAGAATGTTGCCTCCTCGCCTCTCTGCTTTTCAAGCTTCTCCACTACACTTTCTTGTATCCCTGATGCTCTTAGTAGTGAGGGTGCCCATTTAACAAATGCAAACATCCTCAGAAAATTGGGCATGACACTTCCAGAGGACCCTGTCATACCACTCCTGGGCATATACCCAGAGGATTTCCCTGCATGTAATAAAGACACATGTTCCACTATGTTCATAGCAGCCTTGTTTATAATAGCCAGAAGCTGGAAAGAACCCAGATGTCCCTCAACGGAGGAATGGATACAGAAAATGTGGTACATTTATACAATGGAATACTACTCAGCAATTAAAAATAATGAATTCATGCAATTTGTAGGCAAATGGTTGGATCTGGAAAATATCATCCTAGTGAGTCAACCCAATCACAAAAGAATACACATGAAATGCAATCACTGATAAGTGGATATTAATGAGCCCAGAAGCTCTGAATACTCAAGACACAATTAGCTAAGCAAAAGATTCCCAAGAAAAAGGATGGAGAGGACCCTGGTCCAGAAAAGACTAAATCCAGTTTTGTGGGAGAGTACCAGAACAGAGAAATGGTGGGGGGGGGGTGATTGGGGGATGGGGGGGGAAGAGAACTTATGGGACATATAGTGAGGGGGGGAACTGGAAAGGAGAAAGCGTTTGGAATGTAAACAAAGAATATAGAAAATAATAAAAAAAACAAAACAAAACAAATGCAAACAGAATGACTACATCAAATTCTCCTGGACAAAAGGGTTCTTCCGTTCACCTGGCTTGACCCATAAGACACTCCCCTCAGAATCTCAGATGTGTTTTCATTTGGAGTTACTGGTGAGATGTAAGACCACAGCAAAACAAGGGGAGGAGAAGAGGGCGTACCATTCACGGCTTAACTCTGAATTCTCTTCTTAATCCAATAACCTTCTTCCTTAGAAGGTTCTCCAATCACTTGTTACCCTATCTCTTCACTTTCTCTCCTCTCTCCTCCCTCCCTCCAATGTGGTCTCGTGGCTCCGGACTCTGGAAACTTTGGACTCTATCCCACCACCTCCTACTCTAGTAGGTAATTGGATGCTGCTGGTCTTGGCAGAGACCTTGAGGCTACACTTGTTCTATCAGCCCTAATTAGCTATTAAATAAACAGCAAGAGAACCTCAGAATAGGCCTCACGCAGGACTCTCAGTCTGGGTGGAAAATGTCAAATTGTAATGAAATGTCTCTGAATCACGTCTGGAAAAATGAAACGCCGTAGAGCGCCAAGTCTTGAAACACATGAGCAAAAGAGGAGAATGGGGCTCAGTTCTCCGTGGAGTCTCTGCATCTCTGGAAAAGCAAGAGGAGAGAGTCCACTCTGATGGGCAGCCCTGGATGACTAGCTCAGCCTCCCCTTGCTCTGGGTTAGGCTTTGCAGATACTCAATGGATGCACTGTATTGACTGAAGTTGTTATCCATAGAACATCTGTAGAGGCAGAAGGGTTGAAAACAGACAGATCTAAAATGTGGGGTACCAAAGGCTAGTCAGGACACTTCAACTAAGTGAATTGCTTGAGAAAGCTGCTGTAATTCAGTCACTCATCATCCGAGACATGGCCGAGGTCCAGAGAGAGGTAGAAGCCTTGTTGAACACACAAAATGTTACTGTCATAAAGGAGTCTCTGAGGCAGTCTTCCTACCTTCCAAGTCTGGGTTCTGCTATAGCTCAGCAACAAGGAGCAAAGGAGGTAGAAACCAGAGGGGCCGTTTTCCGTCCTTATTCCCCATTCTGTCATTCTGTATGCCTCCTTTGGAAGGAAGCGCAGCAGAGAACCTTGTGCTGAGCTCTGAGGTCTCCAGTCTTCTTGGTGGGGTAGAAGCAGGAGGAGGATCCGAGATCTTAAAGACAGGCCACCTTGAGTCAAGTCCTGGTCCTATTTGTGGTCCTCTCCTGGCTAGAGGCACATTACTTAAAAAAAAAAAAAAAAGGATTCACTTAACATACTAACCTCAGAACCCCTCCCTCCTCTCCTCCTAGCCCCACCCTTACAAATCTCTCCCTGCCATTGCCCCTTCCCCTTTCTCCTCAGAGAAGAGGGGTCCCCCTTGGAATTTCTTATGTCTATCTCTTTCGTCTGTGGAATGGCCCTCACAAACCTGATCCTGTAGGGGGAGGTCAATGAGATGTTGGATATAAAGGAGCACATTCCGTGGCTTCATTTCCCAAATGAAGAAGCTACCCTGTGCTAGTCACCTGCACCCAGGAAACAGTGGGCATCTGTGAGAGTTGTTAGACCTGGGTTGGGATTAAGATACCAGTGTAGGCGGTCCCATTAACTGCAGACATCTAAAGACAGAATGTCATTTTTCCTTCCTTGTGTATTCTGTTATGACCCATTCCAGGCTGGGCTGAGCTTTTGTTGGCACCGGGCCACTCCCACTCCATCCTCCTCTCCTTTCTTTGGCTCCTCCTGCCCCAGCCAGACCTCTGGAGTATCTGAGTCAAGCAGCAATGAGATAATGTGTTTATTTGCTCTGATTGTTTTTTGTTTATAAAACTGGGCTCCTGGGAGAAGCCAGTTCCAAATGTAGGTCTGAGACACGAAGGTAGGCTCTGAGGTCTGACCACAGGACCGTGGGGCTTCCTTCCAGCTGGGGAAAATACTAGGCTGCCACCCCCAAATGGGCCTCTTTCCACTACTCTGCCCTGCCTTGACTGTTACAATATTCTTGCTTTAAGCATGGATTTGGCCCAAAGGCTCTCAAGGCTGTCAAGTACCTGCCCTTGAGATCACAGGGGCTCTGAAAAAGAAAATGTGATATCAAGTCACAGTAACAACAATCACAGGCACACCCAGAACTAAACTCATTCCACCAAGTCCTCAAGAAAAGTTCTCATTCTTCTAAAACAGAAAACATCAGTGCTTTCAAAGCAGCAAGCATTCTCCAAGCCCAGGTTTAATGGCTGAGGCATTAGATTGGAAGGTATAGGCTAAGATGGGCCCTTCCCCCCTACAGGCTTACATGTCCTCATTACATGTGCCAGAATTTTCCTCTGCCTATTATTCTATGCTGGAATTCATCCTCGATATTGTTCTATGGATGTTACTGAGAAGTGTAGGATGCAACCACTGAATCCAAATGCCCCTAGATCTCCTAATTAGCAGACAAGCAGAATTCCCCAGTCCAGTTACTCTTGCATGAGCACTTAACATCATGGGCTCCTGAGCCTTCCTCAGCCTCATTGTCCTTGTCTGGAGCTGTATCATTAATATCACACCTACACACAGTCTGATGAAGCTGATGAAATAGGCCATGTGAAGCAGTTAGCTGAGCCCTAGCCTTCTACAAGAGCCCTGTAAACATTAGTGCAAATATAATAGTGATGACTTGACATGATATTGTCAGTCAACTAAGTAGGGGACAGCTGAGGTGTGGTGAGGTTGGAGCAGCTCATGGAGGTGCCGTATGGAAGAAGGTATTCATGTCAGGATACAGTAGCTGAGTAAGAGGCCAGCAGGTAGAAGGGCCTATATGGAAAGGAGTTGACAAGAAAGTGCTTAGAAAACAGTAATAATCTAAAGAATATCTATGTGGAGGCTGAGTTTCTTCTAAAGCATCTATAGGTGATTAGAAGGATCAAGGTATTCTTCATGTGCTTCAATATCAGGATGAAGACTATAAATTTTGTCTAGAAGGCTAGACCTTGCTTTTCTTCCTTCCTTATCCTTCTTTCCCGTTCTTCCATTTCAACCCTTTTGTTAGTGGGTCCATTCGTTTGAAAGCAACATTAAACAGTCTTCAATATAAAGAACAGGCAGAGATGGGCTTCTCTGTTCAAAAGACAGCCATGGAGCTCTTTAAACCAGATCTTGGTTCCCCTAGGAAACACCACCTGAGATGAGTTCACAGGTGCACACTTGCTTTGGGGGAATATAACCTCTGTGAATAATTGCCGGAGGGCTAGGTTACAGGAAAGGACAAAAGCCATTATATAGGGTGCCATACATAGCTGATCATCACTATGGACTCTTGCTATGGGATATTGTCCTCCAGGCATAAAATGCTACCACCTGAAATCAGACTAGTTGTGGTTATCTACAGTGAACACTGGGAACAGAAAGCTTATGAACATTTTCTCACACTAGGAATTGGGGGAGAAAATCATTAGATCCTCATCTTCTAAAATTATAGTCAATGACTCCTCCACTCACAGCTACATATGTATACTGACCATCTGTCCATGTCTGTGCCTTTGCTAGACTACATAGAGGCTAGAGGCTAGCTGAAGGAAGGAAGGACCTCATCTCTGTGCTTTGGTGAGGTCATCACTCTAGATGTGATGCAGCTGATTTGAGTACTCCATTCTCCCTCACCCATATTCTTGTATGCCTAGAAAGCCCACTGGATCATCAAGCTGGTCTTGGAACTCTTTCTTTGGTCTTCTTGGAGAGTGTGGACATGTGTTCGTACCTCCTTGGGAATAAAAACACAATACAAGTCAGTTGAGGTTGGGGAGTGGTTAAGGTTGCTTGTCAGCCTTAATAGATCTAGAACACATTAAGATATGACACTGCGTGGGTCTGTGAGGAAATTTCCAGGAAGGAACTTAGTTCAGGGAATACACTTCTCCACAGCAGGCAGCGCCTTCTGGTAGCATCCCAGATATAAAGAGCTCAGAAGGGAAAGCAGGGCTGCTTTGCCTGCTCACATTCCCTTCTTGATGGTTAGCACATCTATCCATCTTTGCTGCAGTTACCATCATTCTTATCTGATATCAGAACCTAACTTTTCTGGCTTCTGAGTGTAGATTATAGCTTTCCAATTCTTCAGTGCCTGATTAGAACTCCTACATTCAGCTTCCTACACTAAGTAGCTACTAAGTTCCTAGCTTTTACACTGTGCAGATAGTAATTGTTGAACTACCCAGCCCCTATCATATAAACTGGTCTAATATATTCTCTTTTATTAATCATAGGCATGTTGTTGATTTTGTTTCTCTAGAGAACTCTAATACAGGTCTCTCTGGAGAGAGAAAATGGGATCACTAACCCACATCCTTCCCTCCATTTTCAGTTTTGCCCAAGCAGATGCAGAAGAGCTTCCCATGAGACTCCAGTGAGGGTGTTGGAGAAGATTGGATAGCTGCAGCCAGAGTCTCAAATGCTCTCATTGACAGCTGGAATTTAATGACTAGAAAGGAGGGAAGGTTACAAGCAGGCAAACACAGTCAAAAAAGATCTTGACATTATGGACATGAGAGGAGATAAGAAGTCATTGAGATTGACCAATAATGTCATGATGGAAAAGGAAATGAGCACTCGAGGAGTAAAACTATTTTTAAGGGTTGCTAGGGAAAAAATAATCATCAGGGTTTGGCAAATGCTTGCAGAGGGAGGGACAATAACTGGAGTGAGTCCTATCCTACACTGGCTGCATATTCATAGTGCTGTCCATCAAGCAGGGACTTCAGAAGGTATCTGGGAATTTTATTTTTCCCTTGACTTGAAGAGAAATTTTTTCCTTTTCCAAGTGGAGGGATAATGTGTCCTCAGTTTTCCTGAAAGCTAAATAAATGCACTGTATAAAACAGAAAGATATGCCAAAGTCATATAAACAGAGACTGCTATGTGCAGGGGACTTGGGATTATTTTCTGTTCCATGAGCTCCACAGAGCTTCTTGGTGTCCTTGTAGCCTCAGGAAATAAGATCCCAGGCACTAGATGTACCTTTCGTCTATTGTGAAGACAAAGGTAGTTTTAATGAAGTGATATACCTCTAAAGATGAACTGATGAATCTGTGAGGATGAGGGGATGGACCTAAAGATCTAGTGATGGGCCTCTGAGAATGAACTGACAGATCTAAGAGGATGATGTGATTGTCCCAGGGAAACATGTCCTTTGTTGGAATGTAGATCTTCACTAAAACCTACACCCAATTCTCAGTCCTCTGCCTCTCCCCTAGCTCGCCTTTCTGGCTTACCATGAGCTTTCTCAACTTAAAGATGCCCAGGGAATGCTCTATGGGATATTTTTCACCATCCTCTCTTCAAAGTATCACAAAGCATTGCTTCTGAGTAGCCAATGACCTTGCTTGGGCATCTTAATTCTTTGCTTCTGCTTAGCATGAAACACAATAGAAGATGCACCCAAGATCTCATGGCCTGAGAAAAGTGAAACCTGTAACTCCTGAAATCAGGATCCTGCATTGATGCTCATTTCTAATATGGGATTGGTATCATGTTGTGACCCACTCCTTACCCCAAAGAAACACGAATGCTGTTATACGGTAGATATTCACTTGTTATCTCCTCTTCCTCCCAACTGGTTTAGTCTCTTCCCATCCTGTTACACTGTACTTGCACAGCTCACTTGGAAAGTGCTTTCCAGAGGGTCCCAACATCACTGTGCTCCTTTTTAGGACAAGAACAGCACAGAAACCCTCTCCTGGAACACTTACGACTCCTTTGAGCCTGCCATTCATGGCGCTTAGTTCTTCAGCCTGGCATCCAGCGCTTTGTGTGGATGTTGTCTCTTCTGGTTCCACATGTTTTCAGAAACTACCCTGGCTGTGCTGGGAAGAGTTCTGCGTCTTGACAGCTACGGCTTCATAGTGAGTGGATTCATTGTGTTGAGCATGCCCACTGCCATACTGGAGAAATGTACACAATTTACACCAAGTGTCTAGAGAGTCGTACAGGTGTCATTCACGTCACATTCTCTGTGACTGGCTAACAGTTGGTAGTTACTGTACCACATAAAACTTTCAATTGATGCAAAAGGCTAGTGATACCTATTTTTTAATGTCCTTGAAGAGTTACTATAATAAAGATATACAATGTGTGTAAAAGAGGCACAGTCAGAGTTTCCAAGAGATTATGGAATATTCACACAAGTTTATAAAGCCACCTTGGACGGGAGGAGCATCTCCATTTTCCTTATAGAAGGAACTCTGTTCAAATTTTAGCTAGGGTTTGGCACAGGGACACGTTCAGATCATCTTTAGTATTCACGGAACATTTCTAGCCAGGAGGCAGCCTGCCACTCCTGTTCAGTGGGTCACCAGAAAATTCCAAAAGGCTCAAGTTGACCTTAACTTCTTAACTTCTCCCAGCTGAGCTTTATTTTTCTCAAGTGTAAATGGAGACATCACATGGTGATTTCCACTCTGAGTGATTGTAAAGATTATGCAGATTTAGACGATACAGGTCCTGGTTTCTGCCCCAAGTAGATGTTAAGCAACTGGCAGTGATGCTGGTGATGATAATGACATTGACAGGCAGGTGAGAGATGCTTTCCAGACCTCTGTTCAAGGCCTCACACATAGGTCAACCTAAGTGATGCTATTTAAGAACAAATAAAGTCAGATCCTCCAAGAGAGGATTGAATTCAGCAAGATGAGTAGACATGTGGAATGAGTTATTGGGAAAGCAATTAAAGCCACGGCTAAGCTCATGAGAAACAAGATGTGTTTCTTTTAAAGAAATAGATTAAAAATGCTGTTAAATAAATGAAGGGCATGATGAACCAGGAAAAAGGACCAATGGATACAGCAAAAGAATAGTTAGTCCAAGTTATTTCTTCTGTGTCTTAGCATTGGATCTTAAAACGAACTGGGAACAGCTTTGTATGGTAAGGTCATGTAGCTGGACTGCAAAGCTGGCTGGCTGCATGCCTGGCAAAGGGATGAGATAAGGATGCTTCTCTATGGGCTCCTCTATATGAATGGAAGGTGCCTACCAGGCAAGGGGGCCTCACAGGTTGTCTGTGTACACTGCCTGTTTGTCCCCGAGACAGATGACTGGCCCAGGTGTTTACTTTCTTCCTGGGAACTTGACATAGGTAATAGGTAGTATTTTACTATATGGTATAGTTTGAGAATCTACTCTAAGGGATATACTACTATATCATATGCTATAAAGATCTGTCAGGACCTGTTCTTCAGAAATGAGCCCAATCTAGTACCTACTTCAAGAAAGATGGTTGATTCTGGGTGTGTATCTGGTTTAGGGAATACTCCATGCATTGCCAAAGGGTTTGGAGCTGGAGGAGAACTTAGTTCTCTAGAAGGTTATTTGAAAAAAAAAATCTATCCTTAGCATACACCCAAGAAGTGGTATTAGACAAGGCAGCTATGCAGGTTAATGATAGAACTTGTGTCAGGAGTGTGGGGAGAGCTTGTACTATCAATTGTTACCCCTTACCCTAGAAGAGGGTGTTCTCTGAGCAAGGAGGCACAGATCTGTCTATGGGTGTACCCAGCCTCAGCATACCAGCTACTGAGAGAAGTGATTAGTAATGGACTGACTGTTGTTCTCTAAAGCAGGTTGATGTCAAATCATATTCCTGTATTACAAACTCCACTGCTGCTTCTGTGATGTGGGCTGGACCTAGGAAATGAAGCTTTGAGATAGTTGGGTCTGGGGAAAGCACAAGTAGGAACCTACTGTTTACTTTGCAGGTTTTGCATTTTTGTGCACACACTAGTTTTACACATTCTCTGCTTCACTCCAAGGTCTGTTCTTGGCAATGACCACATATCTGTCTTCATCTGTCATGAAGAATAGATTTTAGAATACAACATGGGGCCAGCTCATGAGACATGTTTTCAACTGAAGAACTCAGGAATCTCACAGCTGGAGAGCACTCATGCACTAATCAGGAAGGGGCCTTGTTGTCTCAAACCACACTGTACCTTCTCAGGTAATCATGGGAAGAATTAATTCATATGCATCACACCTCAACAGTGGTAGTAACGACAAGGGGGTAGCAAGTTCTTTCTTGGAGACCTGAGATTAGATCAGAAAAGCAATAGCAAAAGCCATTATAGTGACTAAAGTTCGCTGTGTCTCTGTCCTGCCTTTTGCCTCAACTCATGAACCTTCTGTCTTCCAAGAACCATGGCTTTCAGCATGACTTTTTCTCAAACTGAGGTGAGCACCCACGAGGCTAACTTGGATCAGAGAGGAAGCTACCCATGGTCTTCTTCTATTCCCTCTCCTTAGGAGACAGTGGCAGACTCTAGCAGCTGACACCAAGCATGTGAATCAGTCACTGAAGGCACTTCAGGAAGAGAAGCACCCATAGAGAGAAGGAATCAGGAGTGTCAGTTACCTGACACTTCCAGCAGGAAGGGACTATTAGTTAGCCAGGGCTCTGAGCTTATGCAAGTATCACTTGTGTTAGAAATGCAGATTTAGGTTTTCCAACTCTACCTTAACTAAGGCAGAGATGACAGATACAGATAGATCATGCAATAGAACAATGACAGATCAGTGTGGTGTCATTGTAACTTCCCTGAGAATAAAGACAGCAGACAGCAGACAGCAGCTGTGGAACACACAGAGGCATACATGGAGGACTGTTTGATGTCTACAGGCTGATGCAACAGTGAAGAAAGAACGAAAGAAGAATCAAGTTAGCCGACTGCAGGCAATTCTCGGCTCTCCCCGGCTATGCTGTGGCCCTGAATGGTAGATGTTCCTTCCTCTCCAGTGGAATAGAAAGTGATATTCAGGATTGAGAAGTACCCCTCCCAGATCATGACGCTAGGAACTGTTCAAATCATACCATCTTCTCTATAACACCCTACCTAGGAGCTTTTGGGATTCATAAATTACATTTTCATGTAACTTTTATCTGCTTATTCTAGCAAAAGAGTTGAACTTTGAGTCGTCAGAATATTCTAGATGTTTGCCACACACTACTCTGTTTGGTATGCCCCCATAACAGACTACATGCTCAATCTGTGACTTTATGAAAAGACTGAGTTTTTCTTATCTCCAAAGCAAAATATTGTAGTAGTCTCTCTCTCTCCACATGGCTGACTCCCCTACTTCCAGCTACAGGCCAATCTCACAGCCTCAGCTGTTCACCCTTCAGAGTCTCCATTATCCAACGAGGGAGCCAAAGTGATAGTCCCAGGGTCTGCTTCTACTGAGTACCACAGTTCTGCTCCCACATCTAGAAAGTCTAATATTGATGACCAACTGTGGCACAGGTCAGTGACATGGCATATAGCTTATCCATATTCTCATAGTTTTACCCTTTAGTGACATATAAGATTTTGTGTGACTTGCACTCCTATGTGTTCTTCTAAGGATTCTTTAGCTATTGCAGTTACATCTAGACCTTTGTAAATTTAGAAGGGTTTTTACATACAATGATATGAAATTTGCTTTTATAAAGCTCAGAACACTTGAGCTGCATAATGAAATTACTTCCTTATTATCATTCCAATTACCCAGTGTAACTATGTAGGAAATTACTGATCTTTACATATTTGTTGTAACCAGTAACACTTCTGGTCTAACAAGCTTACCTTCTTAAGAAACAGGAACTAGTGAGAGAAACCCCTTTAACAGCTCTATCCATTTGCATTTCATTTCACTGTCTTAAATTTGTAGAATATTTAATGGTAACAGCAGATAGGGGGTATTTGTGTGTTCTTGAATTTGATGGTGCTTACTTGAGTTACGTTTTTGATATTCAATGCCATGTGAGAACTGTCCTTTAGCACTATTTCTTATTTCGTAAGGTTGCCATGGTAAGTTTAACTGTGATCATCTTCTATTTCTTTTTTCTTAAACTATATAATATAATCTGGATATGCACATGTTTTTGTTTCTAACCATCCTTGCCTTTTGGGCATGATGCCTGTGTAGCCAGAGTACAATGTCCTCTTGTGGTACTGTTAGTTTTAGACTACTAACCTGATATTGCCAAATATTAATGGATTACAAATTCCAAAACTATATTAAGGCAAAGGATTTTTATTCACTTTGTAGAGCCCGCCATTGTCTATATGACTGGCCATTTGTACCAGTGTTTTATGCTCTGAGGCTCTGCCTTGTTTCAACAAAGCATTAAAGAACGGAAGCATCATGAGATTGTCCTAGCAGCATGGATCTGCAAAGATCATGTCTTTATACATTATACTATTTGGGTATTCACAAAGTAACATGTTGTCCCTGACATGTTATGTGTGTGAGCATCTGTGTGTGTGTGTGTGTGTGTGTGTATGTGTGTGTGTGTGTGTGTGTGTGTGTGTGTGTACATATATAACTTATCTCCCTCCTATTTCTTATTCTTGACAAGAAAATGTATTGGGATTGTAATTTGTGTTTCCCCTATGTCGAGTTTGAAAAAAATGCATCTGGAGCATATGTTTCCTTCTCTTGAGGGACTAATAATGGCTTTTATGATGCCTCCCTGGAAAGAAAAGACAACCAAAAAACACCCTGTTGCTATTCCCAATCTGGAGCCTCTGTTTGAGGAACTTCTTGAGCGAGACTGGTATTGGGGTGGAGAAGGAGGCAAAACTGGCCCTACAAGGTAAGAGACAGTTGTCATTCTGTCCTAGAGCCTAGGGTAAAGGAACATGCTGTGGCAGGTCCCATACAGTGTCCTGAAAGGTGCCAAGATCTTTGATGTGGTGGTACAGGGTGAGGCAGACCCAAACACTGAAAGCCTCGAGACCTTTGCAAAATAGCCCAGTATTCACGCTTAGCATGGTGGCAACACTTCCCTGTGAGTGCAACAATTTCATGTTGTGTTTTTGCCACTAGCTCTGAGTTTCAGAATGCAGTTGTCTTCCACCTCTAGTGTGTCCTAGAAGGCCTCGTATGAAGCCTGGAAAGTTGGGGAATGCTCCCTGAATCCCACCTTACAAAGGTAGTAGTTTGTTTCTTGCATTTCCCTATCGTATACTGGTTAAACTTTTGTAGTATTTTCAGAAAATACTATATTGCTCCAGTTCTCACATGAGGAAACTGATGCCCAGAGAAGGTAAGTACCTGGTTCAAGGTTAGGATACTATCTCAGGTTAGCTGATCTGGTTTTAGAGTCCACAGTTGAACTATTATGCAATGCTACTTCACATAGAAAAGATGTGTATTTCTTACAGAGAGACTACTTTATGTCATATATAGGATTAGATATATTTGTGTATGTTCACGTACCTGTGCATGTCTCTGTGTGAATATAGATCTAAAAAGATTTGTGTGTGTGGGGGGGTGTAGCTCAACCCTTACAAAGAACTTCCATGTAAGGTCCTCTTATTATATTATCTCATCTTATGATAAAGGAGATGGAGAATTATTCTAGTAGTTGGAGACTATCTCCAGTCTTAGTATGTTGTGCCTTAGTGTATTTCTCTGCAACATGAGTATTTGTCTTTTAGTATTAATTTGTCTTTTGCCATTATCATGGGTACTAAGAAAAGTTCTGGAAAGAGTAAGATCTTGCTAACTATACAAAGATGTGTGCTTGTTCCCACCCTGCTATTGAGATTGCAGTCTGCACTGGTCACCTCAAGGGAAAGCCTCTCTCCAGCAGTTGCCCGGATACCGAGACATACATTATAGTGCAGAAGGGATGGGGACACCGGGACTTGGACAGTGGTCTTGGAAACTGATTGTTGACATTTGTTTGTGGCCCTCTTGAAGTGGAAATGAGATCATACTTCTTCTGCACCTGGCAGTGTCAACTGGCAACTGTTAAAGGCCAGCCATCTCAACCAATTCCTTCTCCTCGGTCTTTTTACACATTTAGGGAAGTCAAGCAAGGTGTGCTTCAGTCAGCACTCTGAGAACTTTCAATCTGTTGGCTTTTGCAGACAGCAGAAGTGCTGTGAGTCTCTCATGGGACCAGTGGAGAGTGTGCGATTCCGTCATTATGCCAAAGAGACTTGTGAAGGTTTCTGTAGTTGAGATGATATCAGGCACCTGCCACTGCTCTGAAGTCACACTGTGGTATTAGTTTCAGGATGAAATGTTAACACATGCTAGTGAAGGTGTGGGAAGAAATATTGTTAGAGTGTCACTTCGGTCCAGCCTCATTGAAGACACAGATCTAAATCCTTAAAAAAAAAAAAAAAAAAAAAGTAAATCTAAGATAATGAAATTTTCAGAGAAAAGGTCATGGGAAACCATTAAAGTTTAAAGATGGATTCTTTTCCTGTAAACATTGGAGCAGTATCTCTGGGGAAGAAGGTGTTTTGAGGGATTTGCAAGGAATATGAGTGTGGAGTCGTGCCTTAACTCCGTGCTTCCCCTGTACATGTGTATCTCTAGCACACGCATGCATACAATAGACCAGTTGTCGGACATTGCTAGGATATTTTATGCTTTACTTGTTGGGAACCAAAGTTTGTCCTAACTACCATATTTTTTCCTCATGTATTATGATACCATATATAAAGGCAGATGTCACCCTGTCCTATTCTGGGTTCAGGGGTTTGGGGCTTAGCTCTTGGTCAGTTCTGAACCACAAGTTTTGAATCTTGCTGTTTCCTTTCTATTTTTTCATTAATTTATTTACAGCTAGGGGAAGGGGAATCCAGTGGCCGGGAACAGAGTCTGAGACAGCCCCTGCTCCAATTGTTAGGGGACCCACATGAAGACTAAGCTGCACATCTGCTACAAATGTGTAGGGGGCCTACATGCAACTTCTGCATGCCTTTTAGTTGGTGGATGGTTCTCTGTGAGCCCCTATTGACTCGAGTTAGTTGATTCTGGAGGTCATCTTTTGTATGGCCATGGAGAAGTCACATGAGGGTGTCAGGCTCCTTCCCTGAGAATCTAAGTGACCATCCATACCCAGGGTGACTTTTTTTCCCCTAATTCAGTATAAAAACTGAGATCCATCATGTGTTGTATCTGGAAGGTTGCATCTGAGAGGAGGAAAGACATTCTAGCACCAGGGTGTGTTCGGTCCTGAAGCTATGCCTTACAAGTTGAGTGTCCTTGGGCTTAGTGTCTTTCAGTCTCCTATGTCCTCATTTATAAAGGTCCACAGGAAAACAGATGGAGCTGGAACATATTAAGTTAAACAAAGTGACCCAAACTCAGAGAGCATAATATGCAATATGTATATGTTTATAAGTGGGTACAGAGTTCTCAGATTATCCAGGACTTCTGTGTATCAAGTTTATCACTTGTTTTCTGACTCACTGTCAGCAAGAGGTTGAAGATGGCCAGTGAGGCTAGTATTAGGAACTGTTCCTCAGAGCAAAGCTCTTCTGGTCCCTTCTGCTGCGAAGGGTCCTCCTCTGTCCAGCCCAGCAACTCATCTGCTCAGGAAGCCGATGATGGCATCTAGTTTTTCTTCCCCGCCCATTTGAAATTGCAGTGTTTCCACGCTCTTCTTGAGCCTCAGCTCATGCCCCTCTTTATTAGTTTCAAAGTCATATTTCAGACCCATCTGCCCAGTTCCACCCTCCCTTCTCACAATCTTGTGACTGGCAACTGGCATCCCGTAGGAAAAGGGGAACTTGGAAGGTCTGGCTTTATATCTCCTGTTGGACACTTTCCCTTGTTTTCTGTATGTTTTAACATACAGAAAGTTTTAATGAACCCCCTTTTTAGAGATTAAAGACAAAGTAGAAAGAAGAGTGCCCAGAACCAAAGCAGATTATTTCTTAGTCATTTTGTACTTAAAATCAAGATTAGTCACGGGCTTCCCAGAAGTAAGGCTGCTCCCAAACACCGGCGCCCATGTTGGACCCCCTTGTTAGGCCAGATGCTTTTCTGTGACTAACTTTATACTTTCACAGCCCAGTGAGATTGGGATGGTTTCCTGATTTTCCAGGCTAGATAATAAGGGCTCATGGAGATGAAGCAACCTTCATGTGAAATCATTCAGTAAGCAGTAGATCTGGCGTTCAGTCGCAAACCTGCCAGGCACTCAACCCCGAAGTTCTCTTTGCTGTTTTAGACATCACCACAGCATGCTAATCAAGTCACCTTTGCAGGCTGACTCCCAGAAAAATCTTTCCCTGGTAGTAGAGATACACGTTAAATAGTAAGAGGATTTGAATGCTTGGTTTCTCTTGGACTTCGAGCCTGGGAGAACTGGATTGCTGGTGCTCGAAATAATGGAAATCAGCGATCACAGCAGCTCAAAGGCTCAAAGACCTGGAGGTGAGTTCCGATATTACATCAGCAGCCTCACAAAGCCAGCTTAGGAATCTCGAAACCATGTGCGTGACTCACATGTCATTGTTATAGCTGTCGGAAATACACTAGCATGGCTTTAAAGAGCACTCAATGAAAAACTGGGTTTCTAGAAACTAGTTTCTCAATATGCTTAAAGCACACGGTTTAAAAGCCTTTCTCCTCTTGACAGTGTCCATACATGAGGCCCTACATTATGTGACCAAACAGCTTAACAAGGGTATATCTGCTTTATAGACTCTGTCTCAACACATTCCTGTGAAGTTATAGCAGGTGACTAATGAGTATTTCACCACCGGGACATTTTGAGTTGCAAGCTATAGGAACTGTCATTTGGTGGAACAATGTATTAAACATGTTTTCGTGCACTTGGATTACAAAATAATCCTTTAGAAATTATAAACAAGAGTTCTTTTAGTCTAACTCATAACTGGCAATAATGACCAACCATGCCAGTTGCTTTCTTACAAATATTTTCAAATATAGGAAGAGGCATGTCTCTTTGTCCCAGTATTTGCTAGCTGGTGGAGTTAGGCAAGCATATCAAGAGGGTTTTCCCCCCTCAGAGTTGGGTCATCTATTTAAAAGCTTAAAGTCATTTTTAAAATATTAGATTTATTTGTATTATTTTGTAGTATAGGTGTTTTGCCTATACATATCATATATATGTCGGGTATCCACAGAGGAAAATAAAGTTACAGAAGGTTTTGAGCCACTATGTAGGTGCTGGGAATCAAACCTATTTCCTCTACAAGGAAACATAGAACTACTACTGAGCCATCTCTTAGGTCCCTCAAAACTACATGACATCATATGGTATTTCTATGGGAGTTGAAGACCCAAAGGGTATTCTAGGGAATAGAAACTGGGTAGAGTCATCAGACTTAGATACAACTCATTATGAACTCAGTGCTGCCTTGTGATACGTTCATGGCTGTGCCACATTGTAAGAGATGTTGATTAACTCTATTCCTCAGTTTTCTTGTGGATATGATTACACTTCCAAAGCAAACTCTGTAGAGAGTCAAGTAAGATGACCCATAGACGGTGGTTGGTACATTGTGAAAACACAAAAATATGTTTCCATCTTTGTGTGTATGTACGCATGTGCATTCACAGGAACGGTGTACAGCCAGATAAACACTGAAACAAATTGTCAAGGGGCCTGGAATGATAGGACAGAGGAACAAATTTGATAGAATGAGGCCTGTTGAGAAGGGGACAAATAGCTTAGGGGTCCACCTGACCAAATGTCTTCCTCTACCTGAGGTCAGTACAGGGGACAAGGGAAGCAGGACCGACTCCTATATCTTCTTATACAAGGCTAACAGTGTTTGGGCTGGCTGTAGCTTAACAGTCCTGTTCTATAGAGTTTTTTTCATGCATGTGTGCATTTCTGTGTGCATATGTACACATACATATGTATACACATACACATGAAGCTAGAGGACAACTTGAAATATCATTTCTCAGGCATTATCATCATCATCATCATCATCATCATCATCATCATCATTATTTTCACTGCTTTACTTAATGCAGGGTCTCTCATTGGGCTGCAGCTCATGGAGAAAGCTGGTTGTTGGACAGTAAGTCTCCAGTATCTGCCTGTTTGCTTATAGAAATCTCAGTCTTCTTTGGGAAGGGCATTTGATTGAATCAGATGGTTAGTTGAGACTTTAGGGTGCCATCATGCCCAGCTTAGGTTCTTATAAGTTCTGAGAATCAAACTCAGTTCCTGGTGCTCTCTATTGTTTGATCCAAGTCTCCAGCCCTCTTTTCTGTTTTGTTTGTTCTTGTTTTGTTTGTGATTTGAGGAGAAGAAAGGAACAGATGCTTTTATGAAAGAGAGGGGGCAGGGAGAGGAAAAGCAGCTTCATATTCACCACTAAAAATCTGATAAAATTAAAACAGCAGCATCTTGAGATTTCCTTATCTTGTCAGGAGTTCCTGGCCATAAAACAATGGAGCACCAGGAGCCTAGAAATTATTATTGAAAATTAAACAGAAACATACCCATAAAGATAAAGACCTGATTTAGTGCTCTGCTGCCTTGGATTGTTTACTGTAAAGAAGCAGTTTTATTCACATTTCTATTTGTCTTGTCAGAGGAGTTGCCTGTGTGTGATTTTGCTTAACACGACTCTGCCTTCTAATAGGTAGGCTTCTGAAGACCTGAGCGCTGGGTTCCAGGATCACTCATAGAAATCTGTCTTCTTTTGGGAGGGGATTTGACTGAATTCGATGGTCAGCTGGATAAAAAATTCCAGTAAAAGAAGGCATGTGACCAAGCTCATACTCACAAGGAGACTCACCAAACAGGACTTTACAGCAGCCTCTAAAAATGTTTTTTAAAGATGCCTTTGAATAGTACTCATCAAAATATGGATGCCATATTGATCTACCTACTCAATGTAACCTGAGATGTGGCAGGACCTTCCAACCCCAGGGATTATTTAAATACTATGGAATAATGGTAGGCTGTTTCTTACCATACAGAGGCCAATGGGGGGTAGAAGGACATAAATTCTAAAGCTAATAATAGTCATTATTTGAAAGCAATGTAGCAGAATGAATAGACATGTTG
This sequence comes from Apodemus agrarius, assembly GCA_964023405.1. Taxonomy (NCBI): domain Eukaryota; kingdom Metazoa; phylum Chordata; class Mammalia; order Rodentia; family Muridae; genus Apodemus; species Apodemus agrarius. The sequence goes on along the minus strand of OZ030009.1, from coordinate 97,209,717 downwards.
ATGTCATATTCAGATTCTTTTAAATCTATTTACATTTCTACAGATCTCTTCTCTGTCTGCAGCAGATCTTTGTCTCTAACAGATGGGATTACAAGGCTGTTGTGAACACTATTACCCAGCTCTTCAGAGAACTCTAAAACCCAGGATTGTTTTTTGTTTTTGTTTTGTTTTGTTAAAGGACTGGCAGGAGTAAACCAGAGTCCTTGGCTCCACATACTGAAGTCTGGATCAATTCTAGGCTGTAATTTCTTCTCCAAAGCTTCCCTTTGGGGTCAGGCTGGATTTGCGTATTGTCTGAAGTCACACCCTGACTTGGCTTCTCCCACTTTGCTCTCCTGGTTCCCCCAGTCCTTTCTTTCTCATGGAAACATGTCCTCGTATATCACTTGCTCTTGAATTGTCACCTCCAAGGTTGCTTCTAAGAAACTAACCCAAGTCGACCAATCGTCCCAAATGCTTCTTATGAAATTGTGCTTGCATGCTTGTGTACACATATGTATGTACTGTGTATCTGTAATAGACTGGAGAGAGCCAGTATGATAGGTGGATTTTATAATCCACCTTGGAGAAATAAAGCAATCCTTTCTATGTGAATTGGGAATAAGGTGGGGGGCGGGGTGTGTGTGTGTGTCCCTTATATGACCTCAGACTGCATGTCAAGCTTATCAACTCTGCCAGAGTGTGAAGGGGATGTATGGACCTCCAGTGTCAGGATAGAGTGAGAAGGTGCCCCAGTCATATCGAATATCCCTTAGGGTTGAGGTAATGTAAAAAGGCAATAGCAGTTGTTTTGAGTTTTGGCTCTGGGATGTGAATACAACTAGCTACCTTCACAAATATGTAGAAGAGAGATTTCTTTCCCACTTGAGGATTCCTGAGCAATCCAATGGATCCTTGTTTTCAACAAGAGATTAATTCCAGGATGCCCTACAGATAACAAAATCTACAGAAGCTCAATCTCTTATATAAAATGGCATGGCATTTGAATATGTTCCATTAATATCCTAAGCTCTAGGTTACTTACCATGCGTGATACAATGTGAAAGGGTTATTCACAGTCACGGGCTCTACTTTAAGGGAGTAATGACCAAGTGGAAGAAAAACTGTCCATGTTCAGGGCAGATGCAATTTTTCAGAATATTATGGATCCACAGTGGTTAAACGTATAGCTATAGAATCTACAGGTAAGTGGGGGGACTATAACATCAACATGGGGACTCAGTATTTTCAAGAGAAGACTTTCAATTCAATAGGCACTTAGAACTCCCTGTGGCACAATTCTAATAATCCAAACAACCTAAGAATATGACGTAGGCTTACCAACTAGGTTGCCTGTGGGTATTGGCACCGCTAATAGGAACATCTATAAAAGAGATGGGAGGCATACATATGGTACCCTGGTCTCTAGCTTTCCACTGAAGACTGACAAAGAATTCAACTCCTTTCAACTCCGGGACATTTGTAATTCTTCAAAATATTCCTCTTAACTACTCTGTTGAGTCCCTTTGCAGAGCCACAGGAATTAAAGTTGGGCCAGACAAAAGTCCAGAAATTCTTTGACTGACCAGGCAGTCAGGCAGGCAGGAAAGTGACTCCCTCAGCAGATAGAGTTTCATCATTTACCTGATCCACCCAACTTCTAACACAGCTTTTATTGCACAGAGCTGAGTGTCCTTGTAGGTTGGGACACATCACAGGCAGGTTAGAGTCTACCAGGTGTTCACACTAGGCAGCTACTTGTCCCTCTGTCCATCCCTCTGCTCTTTACAATGGCACCTCATGATGGCACACTGAACTCTTGTACTGCTCAACTAGCCCGGCTGACTGCAGCAGGTGTGTCTCCTCTTGTTCCTGCCATTTGCACGTGTTTCACCATGGGGATGCTGGGAAGCTGAGAGTGTGCTCTCCGGAGGGTATAGAAAAGTTAGTGAACATGTAGAGAAAGTAAACAGATGAGCTTTACAAAACTGACACTGGATTTGGGCGAGCTTCAAGGTCTCAAGGTCTGGGTCTTCATTGCATCTTTGAATGCGTAAAGCTGAGTCAAGCCCAGAACTCATTGATGTGAGCTCAACTTCAAGCCTGTGATACGACTTTTCTGTGATGCAAATACTTACTTCTGCCTTTAAGATGGGACATCCATGGACACCTCATGGCATAGAGGCAGAAGCAGGTCGCTTCCCTTGGAAATTACCAAAAGATTTAGGAAGTAGGATAAACAATTGGGCTTCCTAGAAGAAGGATATTAGGAATGTGAGGGTCTGCCTTTCTTGTGGGGAGAAAAAACGGGGACACAAAGGTCTACTCACTATTAGGGGAGAAACAGAGACATGGGGGTTTTCAGTGTGAAGACAGTAGCAATGACATGAGGATCCACCTCCTTTGTGACTGGAAAAGCAGGGCCACAAGAGTGTACCTTCCCTGTGAGAGGAGGGACAGTAGCCTAAGGGTCTCTGAGGAAATAAACACAGACAGGAGTTCTTCTCTGCGAGGAAGTCATAAGATCCGAGACTGTCAAGACCCAAAGAGGAAAACTAGCAATGGGCATCATCAAATGGTTCAGCAGAGAGATGAAGGTATCTCATAGAAACCAGCCAGCTGCAGGTCATTGCCTTGCTCACCCTCAGAGACTACCAGACATTCTGGAGAAGAGAGGGTTACTGTATGCAGAGGACTTACCATTCACTTGAAGCCCACTGGGATATTCTAATCTCCTTGGAGCACGCTGCATTATCTGGACTTTTAGCACGGCTTCACGTTTCAGATGACAGACTTGTGGAGAAAACTGATTGTTTTATGGGCCCGGCCAAGAGAGAATCTCCGATTCCTTTCTCTTGGCCAGGTGCCCTCTTACAGGCAGAAGACCTGCAGTGTACAGAGAGACCCGCCAAATACTTAAAGGTTTCAGAGACTTCAAAGTCAGAGGAGGAGCCAGAAACAATAAAAAGAAAAATGATAAACATTTCAGCTCAAAGATGGACTGGGTTAAAATCCCTGAGAAATCACTCCGGAGCAGAGTGAGAGGCCGATTCTCAGAGGACTGTGGCCGTGTTCCCCACAGCCATGCAATAAACCAAGAAGCAGCCGTTGGCTTTTGCGTTTCTTCTGATTAATATATTAATGACTCAAGGACTTGAGGAAGCAGAGGGAGTAGAAATGAGGAGGACAAAGACCAAGGGAAGGAAGGATATCTGCTCCGACCCAGAAGCGCCGAGGAAGGCCATCCAACCCATCCCACTTTCCAAGGATGGGGATGAACTCGCTGTAAATTCAACTCTGGGAATATTTCATAAAGAAAACAAATGTTCATAAAAATAACAAAATGTGTGCGCAGAAGGGATCATCACTTTTCTGTGGCAAATTCTGTGTTTGGACTCTGCCTCCTTAGAGATCTATCAATACAAAGGACCCCACAATGTGTAGCTGAAGTATTTAGTAGAAGAATATTGGAAGCACTCAGCCTGACTATTTGGGAGGACTTAACCCCTCATTCAATAAAATGTAGTCAATAGATTTGCACTCCAACCACAGTTTTGGAGCATTCACTGCCCGCCCAGCACCCTTCTAGCAACGTGGGATGCCATTTTTTTTTTTTTTTTTTTTTTTTTTTTTTTTTTTTTTGGTTTTTCGAGACAGGGTTTCTCTGTGTAGCTCTGGCTGTCCTGGAACTCACTCGGTAGACCAGGCTGGCCTCGAACTCAGAAATCCGCCTGCCTCTGCCTCCCAAGTGCTGGGATTAAAGGCGTGCGCCACCACCGCCCGGCGGGATGCCATTTATGATGGCTACCATTCACGGTCAGCTTTGCCTGTGATGCATATACGTAAAGTCTGGTGTGTGCCATGGTGACAACATCCTGGGGATCAAACTCAGGTCACCAGGCCTTTTCCTTAAACACTTCTGACCTGCTGAGCCATCTTGATGGAACACATTTTTTATGGTGATTACATTGGCTTTTACTAGATTTAGAATCATCTCTGGGTGTATCTGTGAGGATGTAGGCAAATCCATGGGCTGGGGTCCTGGACTGAAGGAGAGAGAGCACTATTGAGCACAAGTATCGATATTTCTTCTTCATGACTGTGAAATACAATAAGACCAGTTAGTTCCCTTCCTGCTGCCTTGCCTAACCACTGTGATGGAGTGTATCCTTCCAAACTATGAACCCAAACAAACCCCACCTTCCTTAATTTACTTTTGTTGGTCTTTTACCATAGACACAAGACAGCAACAACTGTACTAGTGAATCACAGATTCTGTTTTCTCACAGAACTTGCATTCTAGAAGTGAGAGTCAGGTCCTAAATGAATGTCCCCACATTAAGCTGCAAGTTAAAAGTTGATTAGTACCCTGGAAGTGAAAACGCAAAGCATAGGAAGAAAGGTTGGAAGTTCTGGGGTACTTAGGAAGGAGCTAGTAGAATTTAACACAGGACAAATTTAGCTTCATTGAGATGATGGAATCCCCAAAAAAAGACTGAGTAAAAATAAAATAATAAAAGAAAGCAAGAAAGAAGGGGATGCTACTAGCCTATCTGTTTTTAGGAGAAGAGCATTCCAGAAAGAGGAAGACTATTCCCTCAGGTCTGCAGACCATGCATGTCAGAACAGTGAGGAAGGACGTGAGCTACAGAAATGTGAGAAATGAGATCTAAGGACAGAAATGTCAGGAGGGTGAGGAGGGTTGTTGGAATCTTTGAGCCACTATGACATCCCCAGAGTCACACATGGTAATCCTTGAGTCTGAAATCTAAAGATCGGAACAGATATGAAAATGTACACTCATTGTGTGCGTGCCTGTGTGAGCATGCGTGTGAGCATACGCGTGCGTGTGTTGTGTGTGTTTATACAGTCTTGCCTTGATGAATCGCACAGCCCGGTGGGAGAGATGTGTAAATAAATATATAATCAGAATTGTCCTGTGATAAGCAGATGCTTCAGAAGACAAAGATTATGTCTTGAGGACTCAGAGGAGGATCTGTCATACTGTTGCAAGAAACTGGGGAGGTTCCAGAGAGGAAAACAGTTAGGCCTAATAGGTAATGGTGAAGGGAACATTCATCAGGCATTTATTTTATAAATTTTCCCATGGGTACACTGAGACTCCAAGGATGTGGATTTGTCCCGAGTTTACTGGTACCAACACCAAAAGGGGTTCTCCTTCCTATTCGAATGATTACTATTCGAATGATTACTATTCGAATGATTCCTATTCGAATGATCACGTGTGTGTGTGTGTGTGTGTGTGTGTGTGTGTGTGTGTGTGAGATGAACCCAGCTATTATGCATCTTTCTCCAGAGACCATCAAACAGGAGGCCGTGTCCACCAATCAGGGCATTGCAGGAAACTCAGAGCTTGCCTTGTCCCCCTGATGTCACTGCCTGCCCTCTGTTGGAACATTTTTGATTGAAGACTCTCCTTCAATAAAATCTAGAGTGAGCCTTATAAAGACAGCTCTGGGCGAATGAACTCTTCATGCTGGAAAATCCCAGAGCAGAGCAAGAAGACCTCCACCCACACTGAAGGCCCATGGGTAATGAAAGTGAACCACTGACACCTGAAGCTGATAAAGTAACTACCTGAAGCACTGAAATGGATTTGCCCTGAAAGAACAGAGTTTGTAAAATTCATTTCAGCCAGGTATGGTTTGAGGTCTGGTACATTCATTGACAAGCTGGGGGCATCACACATCCAGATAATGGGATGGGGCACTTGTACTTCCAAATCCTAGGATTGCTTGAAAAGTGACTATAAGAAGGTGTGTGGTGGCTTAGAAAATACTACAATTACACTAAATGCTTTCATTTTTTTCAAGGTGATATTTAAAGCAAAATCATTGGTTGCACCATCGGTGGTTATTGGAGGATGATTCACAACACTTAAGTTAGCAGAGCCCACCTAGGTGCGGTGTATATACGTGATTCATTTTCCTTTCTCTATAATGAAGAACCCTGTATATTAATCTTTAATAAAATAAAAATAAATATCACTGGTTCCTTTGGTCAATAGACATACTTTCCTAGTGTTTCAAGTCCATACCGTCTTTATATCAAATACTGTAAAAACTCAGAGAAATTCTTATCTGAAACAAGCCTTCATGTTTAGGTGTATAGACAGATAGATATATGGCCAGATTTTAAGATATAAAAGATATATAATGATATAAAAGATATAATAAAAGATATATATATACATATATATGTATATGTATGTATGTATATATATATATGTATATGTATGTATGTATGTATGTATATATATATATATATATATATATAATGACAAGAATTTCACCACAGCTTATGTAAGAAGCACAGAGAAAATTCACAGCAAAGCAGGTCCCTGGTCTCCTGACTCATCCTTCCGTGCCTTCAACTGGATGACAGTGTGCAACTCCCAGAGCATGTGAGTGCAGCAGATTCTTCCTGCTTCTGGCTGAGTCAGAGACAGGAAGTATGGCTTCCTCCTGGATTCTTCCATTCACCATCGCATCCTCCCTTAATAAGCATTCTCACTCAGTTCATCTTCTTCACAGAAGGCCATTTGCAAGCACCTGTTCGCTACCAGGCTGATGTGGTTGCTTACTTTGAAATCAACCTCTTCAATCTTTCTTAACCTGGTGCATTATTGGTAAGCCCATGCTGCAGATGGGGTAACTGAGGCACTGGAAGCTGAAATAAAATGGCCGGGAGACAGCAAAGCTGGAGAGCTCATTTTAAAAGGCAAAATGCCTTTGTTTTCTTCCATCTTGCTGTGTGTGCCAGCTTCAGAAGGTCAGGCTCCACTAGAAATAATCATTCAAAACGGCAGCTCAAAAAGTAGAATCAGTCTTCACAAATAGACCCTAGGAGGCAGAATTAAGATCACAAATTAGACTTCTGGGTGGCAGGACTTTTTTTTTTTAATTTTTTTTACAAGATTGCAAAAAAAATGGCAGTAATATTTTCCACATACTCAGTGCTTCTCTAGAGCCGTTTCACAAATTCGATGGAGATGAATCACAGGTAGGATTTACGAGTGTGTCCAACATGTAGCAGTGTGGGAGGCCCTATTACAGACAATGTCTATGTAATGACAGGAGCGCTGAAACCAGGCTGCTTAAATCACAGACGCTTGGCAGATAGGATGGATTCATTATGGTTGTGTAAGAAGGGAGAAAGAAAAGAGTAAGTAGTAAGCCCGGTTTACTCTAGAACCGGCTGTTCACAATGATGTCGTCTTTCTCTTCCTTCTTGTCCTTGGGCATGACTTACAAATATTCTTCCAGAATTAGACCATGTAAATATGTCTATTCCACCATCACAATTGGTTGTCATGGTGTTATTTACAGGTGACTGGGATCAGAATCCATTATAGGCAAGCGTCCTATTCTCAAAGAGTTTCTTGAGCTATTATATTGTGATATTATATACTGTGATATAAATTATTCCCTTAAAATAATATTTGGTGGATAGAAATATTCCTAGTATGGGAATAAAAGAAAAATAGGGAAGAAGCCTGCAAGAGGTGAAATTAAAGTGCAAAAGAAAGGAGTGGAGATGGGAGGTGTCCTGTGAGAGAAGACGGCACAGACCATCTCATGCCAATGACACCCCGGCCTCCCCAGTACCAGTTAGCTTTTTCATGGCATAATTTGGTTGGCTCTTAAACCTACTATGAGTCCTTCTGCAGGGCTGGCAAGCCTTGTCTGGAAAGGGCCAGGGAGTATGTTGTTCAGGCTTTGCCAGAATTATGATGTCTGTGACAACTATTCAACTCTGCCCTTGGAGAACCAAACCAGACAGAGACAAGACACAAACCAACTTGCCTCCCCATTCCAAACACACAAGGATGGGATTTCCCCCACCCCAGGGTGGGGTCTTTTATCAGTTCTCATCTGGATTCTATAATAGTCTCCAAATATCTGTTGGTGGAGTTTTTGTCTTTGTACTCAGTCACCTGAGAGAGATTTGAAAATAGTTCCTGAGAAGTCAACAAGATGCATACAGTGTGCTGGGGCACCAGGGAGAAGGAAGCCAGCTGATGTGCCTCAGACAATGGGGCAGCCTTGCAAGTGGAGAGATATCTAGCCCGAGTTCCCATAATTAAGCAGAACTTCACCTATATCTGTCGACAACGGTCTGTAGTGTTTCTTCTCCCAGATGACTTAGGCGGGTCTCCATGGAAACTCCCAAATTTTGGCTTCACACAGAGCAGTAAAATTTCCCAAGAAAGTTGTGGGCACTTTCCAGGGCAGACATTACCAAACCATCGCTGGGGCTTACTTAGCAGCCTTGTTTGATCACTGTGCTAAAGCAGCAAACACAGCTCTTCTTTGAAGTCTCTCTGTGTTGAGTTTATTTGGTGTGTGCATACATGTCATACAAGGCACTAAAGATGAAATCTCAGGCAGTTGTTTCAGGATGCAAATTCCACCCACAGCTCTGGGCTGTGGGGCAACCAATGCCTCCATTAAAACCCATAAGGAATGCCTACTGTGTGCAAAAGGCAGCTCTCCTGGGCTGCTGTCCAAGATAATTATCAGCCCTCCTGTTCAAACACCACCCCCACAGGGGCTGCAGGATTATTGTCAAGAGGAGGAAGATTTTTCTTAGGATGCTTAGGTGTGGAAGAAGTAGAGAAGAGGAAAAAGGGATGATTTGGTGTTGATGAGCTTTGGCTTTTAGCAGGAGTCCAGTTAGCCTGCACAATGAATGTCTTTCTGAATCACTTTGCGCTTTATATTTTGAGACAAGGTCTCTCACTGACTCAGTTTATTGATTCAGCCTGACTGGCTGGTGAGTGTGTCCCAGGGATCCTTCGGTGCTGGGATTGCAGGTATGTGCACTGCACTCTCTCACAAGGCTGCCTGACCAGCCTGAGTTATTCACACTTGATTGACAGACTCTGGCTGAGCTATCTCCCTATCTATCCCCTTCTCCCGTCCTTCAATTTATCTTCAGATCCCACATATTCAGATGCAATGTAAATACTATGCAAGTTCTAAATGCGTTCCTTGTCATATTGTTTAGAGAATAATAACGGAATATTGTTTATACTAGTCCAGAATAGATTTAACTTTTCTCTGAACAACTGTGGTTGTTTGAATTTATGAAAACATGCAGATACAGAAGGCTGACGGTACAGCTAAAACCACATCACTGATAAACTTCCCAGAAGTCCTTACTACCCCCTCTGTGGAGATGCTCCATCGTCCCCAGGCCTCCTGTGATCTTCACCCAGTATGATATTCCTGACTTTATATCCAACAGACTCCTTTCCAAACACTCCTTATGTTCCCATGAAGGTACTGGACGGGGTCAAACCTAGCACTGTCTTATCTCTGTTATTAAAACAGTAATGCTTACTTGGAATGCATCTGATTGTCAACTCAGGACTAAATCCTTCCCCAGCTCAACAGTATCTCCTCATCACTGAATTCTCTGATTTCCCAAATTACAAAGAAACCCTTCTGATGCTAAAATCTCACAGACTTTTCTCAGCACCTCCAAATTTGAGTGAATGCATGTGGGTTCAGATTATACCAGAAATATATGGAAAGTAATTTATATAAAATATTATACAATATGTCATATTGTTATAGACTATTAGAATATAGAATAGTATAGCATATTGCTATAGGAGAATAGCGTTTTGTATTGATTAAAAAAAGGATGGGGCCGGGCAGTGGTGGCACACGCCTGTAATCCCAGCACTTGGAAGGCAGAGACAGGCAAATTTCTGAGTTCGAGGCCAGCCTGGTCTACAGAGTGAGTTCCAGGACAGCCAGGGCTACACAGAAAAACCCTGTCTCGAAAAACCAAAAAAAAAAAAAAAAAAAAAAAAAAAAAAAAAAAGAAAAAAGAAAAAGAAAGGATGGAGATCTGAAAAGAGCATAGACTCTACAAATGGATCTGATTCTATAAGTTGGCATGAGTTTAGTATATAAGGAAAGGAGCATTTTAAAATAAGCAACTGTCTATCCATTAAATACATACAAACCTTTTAGTATATTTAAAAGTAAATGTAGCTATATTAAAAGTCAAAATAAAAAGATTTATTAAAATATTAAAAGAATACGTATTCTTGACATAGGCAATCCTTAAATGATGCACACATAAAAATCAATAGAAAAAACACACATGATTTAATGTCTTAGGAACATTATTTGAAAAAAAGACTAAAGTTTGGCATTTCCTCAGAAAATTGGGCATGTCACTTCCAGAGGACCCTGGCATACCACTCCTGGGCATATACCCAGAGGATTCCCCTGCATACAATAAAGACACATGCTCCACTATGTTTATAGCAGCCTTGTTTATAATAGCCAGAAATTGGAAGGAGCCCAAATATCCCTCAAAGGAGGAATGGATACAGAAAATGTGGTATATTTATACAATGGAATACTACTCAGCAATTAAAAATAATGAATTCATGCAATTTGTAGGTAAATGGTTAGACCTGGAAAATATCATCCTGAGTGAGTTAACCCAATCACAAAAGAATACACATGAAATGCAATCACTGATAAGTGGATATTAATGAGCCCAGAAGCCCTAAATACTCAAGGCACAATTAGCAAGTCAAATGATTCCCAAGAAGAAGAAAGGAGAGGACCCTGGGCCTGTAAAGATTGGATCCAGTTTTGTAGAAAAACTGTGGGGGGAGGGGGAATGATTGGGGAATAGTTGGGGGGGGAGGAATTATGGGACGTATGGTGGGGGGAACTGGGAAAGGGGAAAGCCTTTGGAATGTAAACATAGAATATAGAAAATAAAAATTAAAAAAAAGAAAAAGAAAAAAAGACTAGTAAAATAAGATTTAAGGATGAGGCACAGAACAAAATATTTGGGGTGTAGAATTCAAAGGGTTATTATGTAAAATACTTTAGGATCTCCAGTAATTTAATAAGTAAAACCTGGACCAATCACATAATGGTTAATTGATATAAGAAAGGTCATAGCTTTAACAAGTTAACAAATACAAACGTTAAGTTTTTTACAAAATAGACAGTGGGCTTCATTAATAATTAGCAAGGTGAGATACTGTATGTCACTTTGAGTTGTGCAGTTTACATGAAACAGAATAATACTATCACATCATGGCTGCATGTAAAAAGTGGCTACTTTTATATACTGTGGTATGAATACAATTGATTATTGTTTCTACCAAAAATGGTTTGTTGAGATTTTCTAAAATGTGAACTGTACTAATTGTTTGACCTAGAAATTCTGCACTTTGGCAAGATTTTTCTTAAATATTTCTACATGTACCACATAGGGAAAACCATCTAAACACATGCCTATTGTGATGAAAGGTCTATAAAATAGAAGCATGTGTGTGTGTGTGTGTGTGTGTGTGTGTGTGTGTATGTGTGTGTGTGCTGTAAATTTATGCAGTCACTAAAAGGCATGGAACATAAATACAAACATTGACCTGAAAATTTGTCCCATTAAAATTTTATATTGAAGAAAAGACAAAAGCATGTAATCGATGTATGGACAGACACGCTCCTCCTGGATGAGGGACCATCAGAGTTTGAAAGGGGACGTGAAATTGAGAGATAACGGAGATTTTATTTTTTATTTAGATTTTTCTTTACTTCTTAAGTTTTCACAAAATAGGATACAAGTGTAAGCTTGATGATTTTGAAAACTGAAGAAATTAAACTCTGCAAAGATTATCATAAAGATTATTGCGTATTAAACACTTAGGTTACAAAACGTCATAAAAATTTCATTGCAACAGAGGTGCCATGCTTTTCCTCTTAGCTTCTCTGTAAAGAACAGGGGTTGGCACAGAAGATGAGTGCCAGTGGCGCCTGGGCTTTTAGTATTCATTCCCTTCCGTAGATATATCTGACTCTCTTGGCATAGAAAACCAGAATCCATGAACCCTACAGTCAAGACAAGTCACATCATTGAAGCTAATGGAAGAAATGACGTCTCCACTCCATCCTAAGACTGAGAGCAGGATAAATGCTTCTAGAATAGATGACACTTTAAACAACACAAGAAGCAGACCCGCACCCCAGCTAGAATAGCAGTCCCCACGAACATAAAGACTAATAAATACTTGTGAGGATATAGGCGAAAGAGAATGCTCATACACTCCTGGAGGAGAGGTAAACTAGGCTAGCCCCTCCGAAGATCAACATGGAGGTGCCTCAAAAAATCTAAAGTTAGATTTACCATATGACCAGGTCAGAACAATTCTGGGTGCTCACCCAAAGGATTGTAAGTCAACAGATCAGAAATAGATGCACCTCACTCCTTTTGATTAAATGATTTTTAATTAAAACGTAACTACATTATTTTCCTCTCTCCTTTCCACCCTCCAACTCCGCCCATGTTTTTTCTTCTCTCTCTCTCAAATGTCCTCTTTCTACTTCAGTCATTCACTCCTGCCCCCTCTCTCTCACACCACACACACACAAACACAAACACAAACACACATACAAACGCGCACACACACACAGAAACACACACAAACAAGTTGAATCTGTTTGTGTGGCTTGTTTGTAGATGACTTCAGGGCTGAGCATTTTTTTTTAGACAATGAATTAAAGGCCTCAATAATGACCCTTATGGCAAGCTTATACCAAATGTGTAATACTCTGCACCCATATCTTGGTAGTAACCAACAGCTTCACATCCATTCTTATTACAGCACTATTCAAAATAACAAAGTTATGGAACTAATCTATGTGTCCTCAACAGAGGGATGAGTAAATTAAACAACGATGTATGTACACAATGCAAACTTTCCATCCATTAAAAAACTCTTCATTGGAGGAAATGGTTGCAACTGGAAATAATCACATTGAATGGATTAAGTTGGTTTCAGAAGGACAAATGTGCTGATTAGAATTTTTAGTTACTGTTTTGTGAACTTGCTACAAGCTAGAATCATCTGTGAAGAAGAAAGCTCAGCTGAGAAAATGCCTCCATCACATTGGCCCGTAGACAAGATCGTGGGAGCATTTTCTCAATTAGTGATTGACACAGGGTGGCCCAGCCCACCATGGATTGTGCCACCACTGAGCTGGGTGTCTTCGATTGTACAAGAAACCAGGCAGTGTAAAGCCATGAAGAACAATCCAGTAGGCAGCACTTCTCCATGGCCTCTGCTTCAGTTCCTGCCTTCAGGGTCCTGCCTTGGCTTCCTGCCCTGAAGTCCCTTCATAAGGGACTGTGACCAGGGTTTGTTTGTAAGCTTCCTAAAGCCCTTCCTTTCCAAATTACTTTGAGTTGTGGTGTTTGTCATAGCCACAGAAAGCAAACTAAGACAACAGTTCTTATGTGTTTTCCCTCATTTGTGGTTCTTAGTCTGTTCCTGAATACTTCAAACTATCTATGTTAAAAGGACATGAATGTGGTGGTGAGGCTGTCTTTGGAACAATGGGATTGACAGGATGAGGGAGGAGGGAGGAAAGAAAGGCCCAGGAGATGGTGAATACACTAAATATGCAGTATATACATGTAGGGAAATGTTGTTACCCAGGACCATTTATGGTGCATGTTTGCCAAAGAAAAATAGTTACAAAGAGAAAGACACAAACCAGACCAGTTGTTCATCTGTCTCCTTTTGTAGCCCAGTACTACTTCTGTTTAAGATATCATTTTATTAGCACCTCAATGCCACTCAATTGGAGTTCCTAAAAACACTAGTGGACAAAAAAAGGATTTTAGCATATTTTTATGGAAAGTTTAAGAAGTAAATATTCAAGAAAATATCTGCTTGGGAAAGTACTTATGAATATGCATATACATATGTGTGTATGTAGATGTGTGTATCTATGTAGGTGTGTGTGTGTGTGTGTGTGTGTGTGTGTGTGTGTGTGTGTTCACCCCCTGGAATAAACCCCTGGAATTCAGCCCAATCCTGACAGTGATGCAGAACTCACTGTAATTGCATACATTTTTATTACAAAGATAATTGAATCATAAAACATAAAGCACACTGGTAAAAACCAGATAGGACCTAAATGCATCACAGGAGGAGGGTTGTCTCAGTGGGGTGGAGAGAGGCGAATTATCTCCCTGTCTTCATAGTTAATGCTGTCTGTGTCTGTCAGCCTCATTAATTATGACTTTTAGCTCCTGCAATCGCATGATGTAGTAGAGGATGCATGAGAGAGTGCTGGTATTTACACAGACACTCATTAACAGCAAGCAGGATGCCTGGCAGACCCTGAGCAGGATGATGTTAGACCAGAGTGGACTTTAATTCAGCAAGCCTATGTTAAGTGTTCTTTATCACACTGTATTGCTGGAACCAGGGAACAAAAGGATAGAAAAGACATTTTTGCCTTTGCCAAATTCTCAGTATAGTGAGGAAGACAGATTCAAAAGAGTTAAGGTGGTGAGTTGAGCTCAGGACTAAAAATATAATAACAATGACATTCCACTGAGACTGCCAGGATGGCTTCATAAAGAAATATACCATGAGAAGAGTCCTTTAAGGGGATCGGAGTTGCTGTTTGGTTGGTAGAGTGCTTGCTGAGTCCGCAGAAACCCATAGGTTCTATCCCTAGAGTCAGAGCCCGCAGGAAGCCACAGGTTCTCTCCCTAGTGTGACATAAACTGTTCATGACGATATGCATGCTTTTAAGCCCAGTCGTCGGGATGAGAGGAAGAAAGATCAGAAGTTCAAGGTCATCTCAGGCTGCAGCTCTAGCTGGAGACCAGCCAAGGCTACGAGGAACAGTGTAAACAGTGCAGATGAAGCAGATTTAAAACAAGCAACCACTCATTTATAAGGATATGGATGAGATAACCAAGCACAGTGAAGGGGCTTGTGCAGAGGGGGAGGGGCGGGGCACAGTGAGGGCTTCCCATTGCACTGCCCCTTATGTCAGAATTCATCTTGTGGTCAGCCCTCGGAGCAACACTGGGACGATCCTAGTGTTTCCGTCCTTTCTGTAGCACACCACACCCTCACTTGGCAATGCCTGTGAACTTTGTGCTTTGAAAAACTATCCTTTCAATGACTCTCGTCTGTATACGTCACAACATGTCATTCTTTGCACTGTCTGGGGCCCAGTTATGACTTTTTGCAGTGCACACCCAGGTGAACCTCACTCAGGCTTCTTTGTGTTGGGGAAGGGTTGGCTGCTAGACTATGCTTGGGAAACCTCGGTCATTTGAGGCGCACTGACCTGGAATTTTATGTCAGAGACAGTGACTAAAGTTGATGTTCAAATGATCAGCAAATGAACAGGGGCAATCACTAAGATGGTACTTAAGAGAAGAGATATTTTAAATGGCCACAGGAAGGGGCAGCTTCCAAACAAAACCATATTGAAATGCCCAGATAATGACATGCAGATTTATGCATGTTCATCTAATTCAAATCCATCCATTCCCTGGAAAGGCCGGTTTTGGTATTTGGAACTAGACATTGATCATGATCCAAGCCCACTGTGCCATACCTTGCCTCTTGCTGGCCTGTCCCAGGGTCTTGTACTCTGGATGCTCCAGCGCACTTGAACTTTCTCCCCACACAAGTGTTTGTGATTCACAGACTAAAGACCAGCATGTACAATTGTTCCACATTAATGCTGGTTTAAGAGCAAAGGTTTTCATGTTGATACTGTGTTCCTGGGTAAATATCTCATCTTCATAACACTGATTCTCTGTTGAACTTGATAAGCCTTATTTTATAATTTAGAATCTTCAAAGGAGGTCCTCCCTTTCCTTGGCCAATGACTGCTGTGAGAGTCTACATTCTCAACTGATAACCAGCGACTTACTACTGTCTGACTGTGATAAAGATGAAAACAGTTGAAAGGAGCCTGTGGAGACTTAGAAGAAAACTAAGTGGTCATGTGTGTTTCTGTCACTAAATATTAAAGCAGATTATGTACCTCAAGTGTATATTGCATTTTATTTCAGTGTATGCATGTGTGCGTGCACATGCTTGCAAGACTGGGGATGAAACTCAGAGCCTTTAACAGGAAACGCTACTTCCAAACCATTTCCCAGTCCTTACATAGTATTTTCATGGGATAGAAACCCTGGCTCATGAGAATGGAGTTTCATGTTTCGTTTGTTTAATATGGAGAATGGGGCTCATACCAGGCAATAGGTGCTTGTTTCTTTGTTTTCATGACTGAAACTCAGTCTCAGCGTAAGGCCTCCATAGAGTCATCAATTACATAATCCAATGACTCCAAAACAGTGTGGTAAAGCCAACAACACATGGAGTATTTTCAAAACACAAAGAAGACAGGAAAAAAATGTTTCTTTGTTCTGTTGAGGAACCAGAAAAGGCCCAAGAAAGATAATTCTTGAGATGAGCCTTGGAGGATGACAAAAACAAGTGAAGGATGCAGAATAACACTGTCCCCAAAGATGCCTGAGCTCCACTCCCAGCAACTGGAGGGTGTGGTTGGTACTTCCCAGGTGTGCTCAAGAAAAGTGACCATGGGGGAGAGAGGGATGGCTCCTCGCTTTAGAGCACTTGCTGCTCTTCCAGAGGTCCCAATGGTGGTTGACAAATGTCTGTCACCCCAGTTTTAGTGGATTCGACACCCTCTTCTGACCTCAGAGGGCAGCAAGTACGCACACTGAATACACACATGCACACAAGTAAGCAATTACATACATAAAATAAAGCAACAAGAACTTCAGAGGAGAGAATGCCATGATTAGGGCAGATGACTGATCTCTACTGAGTCCTCAACAAAACAGACCCTCCCCCAAACACTTGCGTACCTAGATCATAGAGAGAATGATCATAAGGACGACACAATGTGAGGAGTCAAGTGATGGCCCCGGATGCTGAAGACAGAGGAAAGAGCTACGAGCCACAAGCCACAGAAGGCAAAGTCCCTGCAGGAGCTGGGCAAGGCTAGTTTCTCTCCTAGAGCACCAGAAAAAGTGCTGGTTTCACAACTTTAGTACTGCTGTCCTTCCTCCTTGTGAATGGGAATCTGGGATTATTTCCCTGTCCACAGCTATCCATATTTCCTGGCACCATCTGTCTCTGTGTGTGTGTGTGTGTGTGTGTGTGTGTGTGTGTGTGTGTGAGAGAGAGAGAGAGAGAGAGAGAGAGAGATTGTGTGTGTGTGTGGGGGGGTCTGAGCATTTCTTTAAAAGTTTTTAAAATTAGCATAGTAATGGAATAGGCTTTACTGTTGCATTTTTCAAATATGAGAGATTCATGAAATATTCAAAAGAAACAATATTTGAAGTAAATCTTGAAGGATGGAGAAAACAAGTGAAGCTGCAGTGAGCAGAACTTAACATTGTTTTTGCGCATGTGTTTGTGTGTATATACACACACACACATATACATACATACACACACACACACACACACACACACACACACACACACGGGTAAACATTCATAAAGGATAGAATATGGTCAGGCACACCCAGCTGACCCACTGGGTTCCCTTCTGGAAGCAAGTCTGCTGGTGGTTTTCTGGAAACAGTCCGTTCTTACTCCACCGTTGAAGCTCTCCCGGCTCTCCGCTCCTGTGTTTGTCGGGAAGGATGGATGGGAAGATGAACGGGTTCTGCTGGCAGTGCAGTTTATGTCGGCTGGAGCTCGGTGGAGTATTCCTCTGACTTCTCTGAAACTAAATACAGGAAAAGAGGTGGCATCTTCACAGTGCACCCCACATGGAACTCTATCCACAGCTAAGAAGACAAGATCCCAAGGTGTGGGATTTCTCATGTGTGGCTTTTAAACACGCTCGGCCTTGCAGATGAACGGAGTGCTCGTCCCCAGATGGAAGCCACCACTCTAAACCTGTAAATTCTCTGTCACCATCATGGAGAAGAAACTATGTGAGTTTGTAATTCTAGGGTCAGAAATACAAACCAGATTTTATCTTTTCTTTCAGTAGTTGCCAGAGATTGTCTTATCTTGCTGTTCTTTGCTCACAGAGTTTGGGGTTGTTTTGTTTGGCTTTTGAGTTTTGTCTGAGACAAGGTCTAGCCCAGGCCAGCCCCGAGCCTCTGCTCTTCCTGCCTCCACCTCTGAGATGCTAAGGTTACTGGATGAGCCGTTATTTCCTGCACATCCTTAAGAGGGTTGTTTTTTTTATTTTGAGAAGGGAGCGAGAGGGTTAAGTTACATTGAATATGTGAAGCAGCTAGCTAGCCTAGCTTGACCCACGTTGGGACTTGGTAAGTTGTAATTACTGTCTCCTTTCTCTCCTACCTCTTCAAAAAGCCCTAGTTGTCCCCTCATAATTTCAGGGCCTGCTTCCTGCTGGATGATAACCCTGGCTTTGGTCCAGGTTCCACTTGCTGTTCCCTGTACTGGCTGGTACCTGTGCTGGACAGCTGATGCCCAAACTCAACCTCACAGCCTCCAAGCACACAGGCTCAAGCTCCTCCTTCGGGCTCTGTGCTATGGGAGGAAACAGCATGGCTCCTCTTCTGCCAATTAATTCTTCACCTGACACCCCTCAGCCTGCTGCCCCGCTGCTGCCTGGGAGCACCAGCCTCGTCTCCAGGGATGCTAGCTGGTGGCTGAACAAACCTCTTCCCTGCCACAGTTTTCTCAAGATCTAACCAGGAGCCATCATTCCCCTGCCTCTGCTACAAGCAAGAGTTCTAAGGAATAACCACCTGGTTGCTCTCACTACCCGCCCCCCCTGAGGAGCTCACGCCTGGATCATCTTCCAGTCGACCTGCATGGAGGATGGTTCGCAGGTGTTCCTGTACAGCCAGGGGAGGACAAAAGAGGAGCACTGCTCCTCCCATGACTTAGACGTGTCACACCCCATGGGACACTCGCAAGCTAGCTTGCCTGTGGCATTCACACATGTTATAGTTTAGAGATGTTTGGACTTTCACAGTCCAACTTCCTGTGATTCTCACCCCAAAACATGCTTGGGAAAATGGAGCAAGCATAGTTATAACCTTTCTATTTCACCACCAAACAAAACCAACCAACCAAACATACAAACAATCCAAACCCAAACAAACACAGCACAACAAAACAAAACACCCCTGAAGCCTAGAGGCAGAATTTGGTGCCTTTTGCTAAGTTTTCTCACAGCAAAACGCACAAAATCACAGAAAGATACCTTGAGAGTTCGCGAACAGACTGGGTTTATAACATACAGGCTGTTATTGCTAAATGGTTCCATGGAGACAAGTGTCCTTATTGCTTTTGTAAAGTGATCAGTGACACAACCTAGACTGATGCAGCTAGACAGGGACTGAAGGGAGGCTGGCCACACCCTCTCAGCCTTAACACAACCACAACACAGACGTTCTAGGTGTGGACTCTGCTGACAGGATCTAGAGAACTGATAAATGCTGTCATTCCTGTGTTGGCTGACAGACAGAATTTCTCCTCCACAGCTATTTCTCCTCTGGCTTGGATTTGTGGATGAAAATCACTCCCCATTTGGAGATGCCCAGTGCTTTCTTGGAATGTGTCCCTGTTTGGCAGGGACTAAATCAAGACTTTCCTGGAGCTTCAGTCTTAGCCCGAAACCACACACTTTTTTTTTTTTAAGTAACTTAAATGAGTAGCAATCCCTGGGATGCTGAAAAGCACAGTATTCCTCTAGCTCTGACAACTGCTGGGTTTAGGTTAGATCTGGGGAATACAGACATATATATATATATATATATATATATATATATATATACAC